>OX328102.1:45080118-45542618 GCA_946811185.2 Hippopus hippopus | reverse complement strand
GCAGTATCCAAATTGAAAAGATTTGCAGGGGACAATTTAAATGGGGCTCAAATGATGAAATTTGTCCTTGACATTTAAATGGTAGAAACGCCGGTTACCAGCGCTTCCTACTTTTTCCATGATGTTCTAAAAATATACCTCTACGTGGTCGCCAAAAACAACGTATCCTTTTGTTAATCGTTTAAGGTTTGCTTTTCCAACAACTGGGTCCAAAACTGACCGGCTGATCTAAACTTAACTCTTATTTATTTTTTTTTAATTGATAACTTACAAGCTAAGTATTTTTCTCTTCCGCTATAGGACAATGACACAGCATTATTTGTTTTTCATGAATGTTAAGACCATGTAAGTTTTAGCCATTGAAACATTTCATTCGTTCGATCTAAACTGTCCAGTTTAGCGAGCGAAAGGCTGGAGTATTTTACAACAAGAAATCAACTTTGCTGTTGACGCTTTATCAAACGACAATTTTTAAGACTTATTCGAATTGAAAGTATTTGCTTAGCGGATAAATCAATTGTAGTTCATTTGATAGAGTTTGTCTTTGACAGGGTAAAAAGCTTGACTGACATTTCGAACCAGATTTTCTGTTCTTTGAGTGAATTTTCCAGGTCTTTTTATTATATTCTTATCAGTGAATTACTGCGATTTCACAGTGAATAACACCACTAGTGATGATAAATATGGTATCATCACTAGTGACGATATAGTTTTAGATTGTACATGTACCATTCTTGATCATTATTAGATTACAAAGGCGTGAATTAGGAATATAACACATAGGATAATCAACTGGTTGTATGTGGTATTAAAAATCTGTCACTCGAATGGGGTTTGATAGCGTTAAAAGAGCCCGTCCATCGGACTCGTTTTTTTAACCGCATCACATCCCATTCTAGTGACAGATTTTTAATATCACACACAACCAGTTATTTATCTTCTATATATTATACTGATATAGACTTACCTGGTTTGTTATTGTGGATTTCAGCCACTTTCTAACGGTTTCGTTTCCGTTTCGCACAAGGTAAAATTGCACTTTAACCTCGACACGTCTATTGTTTACTATTGCTGTTGTAGTCAGCTCGGATTGCTTTATCTGTACCAGTTGTACTTTGACTATCTTCGCCTTGCAGTTACAAGTTTCCGCTTCCCGTTGGAGTTTGACGAGTGTGCTATTGACTGTTGAGAAGCAATGTAAAAGGAATGAAAGTAAAACTTCACCCATTCTTGAATCAGTAAAAGTGGTCAGAATTATACAGTTATTTGTTTCGTCCATGGGATCCTGAGGCTAGTATGTTCCGTGTAGAATTTAGGGTTCAGGACACTTAGCGTAAAGTGTCGCTCGGATCAGCCTGCGCAGTCCGCGCAGGCTAATCCGAAACGACACTTTCCGTTTCCATGTAATTTTCAGTTTTGCGCAAATGTACTGTTGCACAAAATCTAATGTAGTCGTAAAGTGCCAAGCCACTCGTGAAAATATTACCGATGATATTCACAAGATGAAAATTTTATGATGTGGGGCATTCCAATCCCAAACACCTTTGATATTAAGATATCAAAGTATTTTGTACTGACAAATATATACATTTGTGTCATACTGTTTCTAAAGAGAGGTTTACTACATCTGCAAAAAACATCGATTCATATCAGCCTGTGCAGTTCGCGCAGGTCGATTTGGGTCGAAACATTTTGCTTGTGCTCAGTTTTCTGCATGTCAAAGGACCGGTCTACCTCATGATTCCGTTGGGGTGTAGGATTAATTGATTTCGTGGATCCATCACAATGTCATGACTCGCTTGGTAGAATGAATCAAAGAGATGCATTCATTACCCTTTAACCAAAATACCGCTCATAGGTGTGTGGATAAAAAGATGGATGAATGGATGGAAGGATGGATGGATGGATGGATGGATGGATGGATGGATGGATAGGTAGGTAGATAGATAGACAGATAGATAGATAGATCGCAAGATGGGCGGAAGGGCGGGCGTACAGACAGACAGACAGAAGGTTAGTCGATCAAATGTTTGAAGGGGTTGATGAAGATGGTCACAGTCTCTCTCTCTCTCTCTCTCTCTCTCTCTCTCTCTCTTCTTTCTCTCTCTCCACCCTCTCGCGGTGAGACATATATAATAAAGTAATCGAAGGTGTTAACCACCAAATAAACGATCAAACCTCATGGAACAGAACTATGTGTGGTTTGCTAGTAAGTTTAAATTATGCATTATACGTTATATACCTGGCCGGATAAGAAGAGTAGCTTTACTTTTGTCATTGGTTCTGTAAGTTCTTTTATTGTCGATTCCTTTCACATTTGGTAAGGGCCAGAGCGTAATCTCCATGTCCCCACATCGCACCTTAGGTCTGCACTTTGGTAAACACTTGTAAGAAAACTGCCATTTCTGGTGAAAAGACCAGCGAAATGATTCACAATGTCAACCCTCAAATGGTAATAAAATTAAACTCTGTACGAAAAAGACAAAATTTTCGATTAGTCAATATTCAAAACATACAAAGACGATAATTTAAACATAGCTGAAGAACTGAAATTCGCCTTTGGAAGGGTAGAAAACACTGTGGGAAAAAGGAGAAAATGCTGGTTACCACACAATGTTTTTCCCAAGCCAAACCAAGACGGTATAGATAAAAGACTAGATCGCCTATTCCATCCAGTCTGATCTTAATCTATGCCTTCCACTAAAACCTTCTGTTTTATCCTATAGAACTGAGAGGGATACACCATTTTCTGCCGAGCAGATATAGCTGACAACCTCATTTGTATATGGCTTGCAACACGCAAGGGACAGTCGGACATTTGCGTAAAGTGTCGTCTCGAATCAGCCTGCCCAATCCGCGCAGGCTAATCCGAGACGTCACTTTACGACTACATCAGATTTTGTCCTTTAGTAGACTTGCGCAAAAAAGAAAATTACATAAAACGGAAAGTGTCGTTTCGTATTAGTCCACGCCGATTGCGAAGGCTGATCCGGGACTACTTTTTACGCGAATGTCCCAATGCCCCTTTTTGCGTGTTGCATACCATATTGCCTTTAATTTAACTTCGTTTAATTGGGATCATATGCCAAAGATGGGTGGAAGGTAAAGACCAAGATCGGGGAGCAAAAAGTATAGGCTGATCTGCTCAGTTCTCTCAATACGCTACCAAAAATGTGATGATCATTGGACACTCCCCTCCCTTTCTTCTTTTTAACAAAGTAGTGAAAACTTTAGAAGAAAAGGCCGAGCATCGGTATCTCAGTCGGTAGTGTACAGGAGATCGCTGGTTCGACCCCTGGCTCGGCCAATTTGTTTCCGAGGATTGATGATAATTATTTCGACAGGATTCATTCCTCTCTCACCGCTGACCATTGTTTTGACGATGGTTATGTAGGAAAGCAGCCAGTGGCTTCGAAAGAATATTGTGCAAAGTCCTGGTAACAGAAACTCCAGGAAAGCATGGATAGGTACACTGGCCACTGTGATATAACTGAAATAATGCTGAAAACGGCATTAAACACCATACAATCTATCAATCAGTTTAAAAGAAAAGTCAACTACGTTTTAATCTATTGACAGTTTCTAAACAGCGAATGCTTTGTAAACGTCCGAAATGTTGCGACTGAAAGATGAAACAAGATCTAGCGCCACTCTAGCATTGCCAGTTTCTTTCGCTTTTTTAGTTTAAAAACATTATTTTTACATCAGTTGAGAAGCAAGTTCTTGCAAGTTATACTAATCTCTCTCGATTCTGCTTCATTGGAACTATACCAATACATTCGCCGAACGTGTGGGCCGATGAACAGTCCCACAAGTGTCACCCGCACACAGGTATCGAGCTTGGGACCATATGGTTACGAGGCTGATGTTCTACCTCCTAGTTCCTTTTGCTGATAGTACGGAACAAAAATAGTCAACGCTACGTTAATTTTATCAACTTTTTACCCAGAAAAATATTTTTATCACACATCTTTTAAAACATCCTGATAGAAAATAGATAACTAAAAGGTCCATTAAAACAAATATTATTTTCCTTTTGCCAAAATAAAGCTTTCAAAACGGTCTGGTATAAAGAATCGAACCAGTGACTCTTGTGTTTTAAGCCTGTGAGCTACTGGGCTCGGCCTTAACTCATATAAACCAAGGGCCACTAACACACGCCCGACCGGGTGGCTCAGTGGTTCGCATATCTGACTCGTGACCTGGGTGTTGCGGGTTCGATACCCGGTTGTGGCGAACCTTTTTTCTGGCGATTTTTCGCCAGAAACCTCTGATGCATGTGAGAAAAGTAGTCAGTTGGAAAGAAAGTTGTATTAGTACTGGTGTGAGAAAGCCAGGAAACACGTGGGTGCGTCACTGACCGCCATGATATGACCTAAGCTGTTAAAATGACGTTAAACTCCAATACAAACCAAACCAAACCAAAACACACACACACACAGAGTCTATCACGGATTACTGAAATTTTCATTACTCGATCATCGGATATCGTTACTAAAAATAGCACATCGACTCGTCGCCCTCATATCGTATTATATACGATTTGGAGCAGATGCGCCAACGTGCCATTTTTAGTAACAATGCCCGATAAACGACCAATGTAAATTTCAGTGTTCCATGATAGGTAATAGAGTTTCAAAAGCCTATGAATAAAACTGATAGATTTTCAAATTACCGGTTTGACGGTGAAATTTCCGAGAAGAAAATAATTGGTATATGCCATCGTTGAGTTGTTTTTGATCACCACTCTGTAGATCTTCAACAAGAAATATCTCGTCCTGGTGAGCGTTTTATAACCTAGATTAAAATAAATGAGCCATTATCTGTGAAAAGGGGGCTTAATGCATCTGCGAAAAGCCTGGACCCAGGTCAGCTTGCGCAGTCCGCGCAGGCTGACCTGTTCCGAAACTTTTCGCTATCGGTAAATTTTCTACGTGTCAAAGGACCGGTGTACCTCATAATTCAGTTTTTTGTTATACAAAATTGATTTTTATGGATCCATATTTATATGATGACAAGGTAGGTAGCATGGATAATGGACATGCATAAAGCGCCATTTTGCCAGAGCATGGCTGAAATATGAGAGAAGCTCTAGGAAAAGGATGCCTTAAAGATGCATCTCCACGATGCATTAAACCAAGAAAGATATCGCATAATTATGAATCGAATGAATCACGGGAACGGTTCTTGGATTTGCATAAAATCAACAATGAGTAAAAAATGTCGACCCATGTCTGTCTGCGCGGACCGGGCAGGCTGACATGGGTCGATACGTTTTGCAGATGCAAGAAACCCCTATTTTCACTAAGCATGACTAAAATACAAATGGTTAGATAAGAACTGTGTTTTTTTCTAGCTTGAAGACAACTTTTTCTTAAGAAAGACATAGAGGACAATTAACTGGTTGTGTGTGATGTTAAAAATCTGTCACTCGAATGGAGTGTGATGCGGTTGAAAAAACGAGTCTCCGAAGGACGAGTTTTTTAACCGCTTACACCCGCATCACAACCCATTGCTATTTCAAAAGGGGGGGGGGGATATGACCTTATCGGACAGTGTAGATCAAAGATCAGACTGCACGTTCTGTGCGGTCTGATCTGGATCTGCACAGTCCGCAAAAGGTCAGTGAGTCGCGCTTAGCAGCCTAAGAAATAAAACGTTTGGCGACAGTGTATATCAAGATCAGACTGCACAGTCTACCTTCATCAGGACAAATGTAAAAACAATATACTTTACCGTCATCAGATTTCCACAGCAGTTGACTTGTGTATTCTATCTTCAAGTCTTCCGGTGGTTTAAGAGTTTCGCGTCCATGTACACGTTTAAAAACATTCTCTTCGCTCCCGCCTTTGAAATCTGTAATTAATAATTTAAGTTATGATAATTTTGTAAAGTTCCTGGAATATCTGGAAAAAAGATGTACTAGATAAACACATACCTATTCATCTAAAAAAGTACAGGAAGATACACTGTTGCAAAATAACCCTACGTTTATATTTTGTTCCCGGCAGCCACGGCAGCCCCGTTTCTGACAACCGTGGACAAAAAGACGTTACGGGATTGACGTAATACAACGCAGAGGAACGGGATAAGCAAACTTGATCGCATCAGAACTTACTAGCACGTAACAAGCCGTAACAAGACTCAGAGACGACCCGTGTTTGGATGTGGAAGCCCTTTTTTCACCGGTATCGATCAGGCAGTAGTAGAACGCAACGATCAACCCGTTCCACTACGGTCTGTTAGATTTCTCATCAGCAACGGGACTGCCGTTGCAAATTGTTTGACAGTCAAAAAGTCTGGCACGGCAACCCCGGCGCTCACTGTCTGACAAGTTTGCTTATGCCGTTCCTCTGACTTGCATTACGTCAATCCCGTTTTGTCCACGGTTGTCAGAAACGTGGCTGCCGGGAACATGGTGTAAACGTAGGGTTCCCTCCACGGCTTGTCACCGATACCTTGAGGTAGCGCAAAGAGACTTAACTAAACTTGGTAAATGAAGAAAAAAAACGAACAAAATCTCACGGCACACCACGTTTCGGACAAACGGGTTTGCCGTGGCTGCCGAGAACATGGTGTAAACGTAGGGTAAACCATATAACCAGTCATATCAAGGCGACTAGAGCACCTTTCATGTGTATCTAGACTTTGCAGTTTTACACAACACTCTTTCCAGTTGCCTGCAACACGTGGAAAGGGACATTCGGATATTTGCGTAAAGTGTCGTCTCGGATCAGCCTGCGCGGAATGCGCAGGCTCATCCGAGACGACACTTTTCGCAAATATCTGAATGTCCCTTTTCGCGTGTTGAACCCCCCCCCCCCCACCCCCTAGTAATTTAGCGATATCTTTATGTCAGACAGCTTGATTGGTTACGTTAAGATCCGTGGCGGCATGTCCTGTCTTATAATTGGATGCATGTTTGTTCGTGAGTGTTTTGGTAAAAGGCCAAGGAGTATCATGATTTGTTCTGACATCGTCTGTTTATGTATATTCCCCCATAACGAAAACAGGTTCACACTCACATGTTAATTGATTTAGTGTTGAAAGAAAAAGAGATTGATTGATTGATTGACTTCGGTCTTCAGTCACATCACGTCGACAGATCATTGACCCATGCATACCCTGGATTTCACAAATAAATATACCAGTTTTAGGCTCTGAATTGTTTTCCTAAAGGAAATTCCAAAGATAAAACCGAGTGCTTTGATTGAGGATCAAACCCAGGGCCTACAAGTTACATGAACGAATCCTTACACTTAAAATTACCCCTGAGCCAATCAGGACCTCTTTACTCTTTTTCAAGCAACGAAGTTTTCGACTCGTCCAAATTTAAATCTGTTGAAGACGACAACCTAAATGTAGCTCATTTAATGTAATTAGTCTATGAAAGGATAGAAAACATTGTGGGAAAAGGAGAAAATGCTGGTCACCAGCATTTTCTCCTTTTCCCAAAATGTTTTCAAAAACCGTCTTCCTCGGTGTCTTTAAACTCTGGGATTGTTTGGAAAAGGGTTAACGGGAACTATTTATATACCATGCAAAGCATAAGAATTGATTTACCACTGAATTAAGTAACCCGATTGCGGGCAAATCTTTAGTAAAAATGAAAGACAAAAGTAAGACAATATATTTTTTCGAAGATATTTCCTTAAAAGACCACGTAGTCTCTTTCGGCATTCTTTAGATTTTGTGGCAGAAGTTATGCGAAGACTTTCGGGAATGTCCCAAGACCAATAACGCACATCGATTACGAGGATTCGTATTCAAGTCGGTATAATGACATCATATCTGATGTAATGAAAATAGACCGAGTTACTAATTGCAAAACGACCATTCTATTATTTAAGGATAGGGCACGCTAATGGGATTCGTGTAAATCGCCTTTCATTGCCGAAAAAACGGACGGATTCGGCTAAGACTCGGGTAATCCGTAATCGATCGGCCGATAGACGCTGCTTCCCCGCACCTATTACGGATTACCCAAGTTTTAGCCGAATCGGTACGCTTTTGGCGACGAATGGCGATGTTACACGAATCTCATTAGGGTGCCCTGTCCTTGAGCGTCCAAATACGAGTGCATAGAATATCTTTTTTATTATATACCTGTAACTTTTTCCGCTAAAAATACATGAGTCGCACACGGATAGAATAATACATACGACAGAAAAAAATATCCGCATCAACACAGTGTCAAATACGGCTCCAAATATGATATAATGACTTACTAGTATCTGGCACAAGGAAAAATACTCATGCAACGATTTGCGAATTGATTTGTCAAAATGTTACACTTTGATAGTCATCCGCCATTGACGAAAACGATTTTATGACTGACAGATCCATTATTTCTTTTATTTGGTTTATCGTTTTCGAATAAGTGTCAATAATTGCAATGTCATGTCGTTGAAAGATGGAGGTATATAACAAAAGGAATATTATGTTGTTGTAACTTTCCTGGTGCTAGCATTTGCTTTTCGCAGAGTAAGCCGAAAATTTTGATGTCTCGCTCGACCCTAGATCTCGCGCGATATCAAATTTATTTTATTCAAGCTGCCCGAATCTAATACAGGCACCAGGAACAACATAATATTCCGTATGTATCTATCGGTATTTTGATTTTCGGCAGAAAAAGTACACAGTCCCCTGTAAGACTTTTTGAAACACCGCGGGAAAGTGTTTTCAAACCTTCCAAACTATTTCCATCTTTCGAGCCGCATGAACTTGTTGTCTGCAATTGCTTTCAATATGTACGTGTCCTCCCTCATAAAGAAATAAAACTTACCGTTTGAGACTTCTTCCTTACTCAACCATTGGGTCTCATTCTGGAATTACAAACAAGCTTGTAGATCTACTGATATTACTGAGAAGTTTACCACAAGACAAATTTTTTCAATTGTCCAAATCGAAAGCTAATGCAAAACGAGCATCCTGGGAACAGAAACGGACATTGTCTGCGCATGTCACATACTTCGAAGTATTCGAAGTATTTAACAAATGCCAACTAGCGGAATATAAAGATTTGGTGATGTACTGAGGCATTAAGTCCGCTTTTCACAGAGAATGGCTCATACGAATTGAACTTTCCTTTTACCATTTTGAAAGCTGTATATAAAACCTAGCAAATGATTAAGAAAGATATTCATCAGGATCTATTTTCTCCGAGAAGTTGCTTGGCGGTAAATTGCATACACCCATAAAAAAAAAAAAAACCTTTTAAGTCTTTAGTAAACAAAGCCACAATATACAATCAGATTTTACATCAATTACCTTTACATCAAAAATATCTAGCAGCCCATTTTTACGACAAAACCTTCACCACCCGAGCCTTTTCGTGCATTCCTTTGATGTAAGTTTTTACGAATACTACCAAACCATTTGAGCCATACTCTGTGAAAAGGGCGCTTAATGCATCTGCAAAAAGTTTCGACCCAGGTCAGCCTGCGCCGACTGCGCAGGCTGACCCGGGCCAAATCTTTTTGCTATCGGTCAATTTTTCGTATGCCAAAGGACAAGTCTACCTCATGATTCAGTTGGTTGCTAAACAAAGTGGACTTCATAGATCCCTTGGTATGAGATACATGTATCTTGCTTGGTGCAATGAATTAAGAAGATGCAATAAGCCTCCTTTTACCAGAGTATGGTACATTTGTATTTCATAATACATATTTCGTTGTATGTCTGCTTTGAAACCTCTGTGATTCCGCACTATCATTACTTCAAAAAAAAAAAGACAAAAGACAAAACAACTTGATTGCTTCAATCTTTACCAAACGACAATATCCTAGACTTATCGAAATTGAAAGAGTTCGCAGACGACAAATACAAGGTTGCTCAAATGATATAGTTTGTCTTTGAGTGAGGTTGAAAGAAAATGAAGAAATGTTGATTACCAGCGCTTCTTCCATTTCGCATAAAATTTTCAAAATTCTTTTCCTCATAGTCGTAAAAATAACTCGAGGGTTACATATAGGTAAACCAGAAGCAAAAATGCGGAGAGTGAAATCTTGGGTAAGCTTGCATGTATGTGTACATGCAAGTTGATTCCAGCATTTTGAATTGTTTTATATGAAGGTATACCATAAATAAAGACGCGAAGAGTGCAAACGAAGATAAGCTTGCATGTAAGAGTACTAATCGTGTAAGTTGATTGCAGCATTTTGATTGCTGCCAATGAATGTAAACCATAAATAAAAAAAAAAAAACAGTACAAATGAAGAAAGTTTGCATGTAATCTACATGCAAGTTGATTTCAACATCTTTGATTGCTTTCAATGAATGTAAACCATAAACAAAGAGCGGTGAGTGCAAATCAAGATAAGCTTGCATGTACTGTACGTGCAAAATGATTGCAACATTTCGATTACTTCACATGGAAGTATACCATGATTACAGAAGCGGATAATGTAAACCAAGATAAGGGTTGTATAGTCGTGCAATTCGATTGCAACATTTTGATTGCTGTAAATGAAAATTGTTAACGATTTAAGAAGCAGAGACTGGGCCTATTGCACGAAATAAACTTGCATGAACGTGCAATGTGAATGCAGTATGTCGATTGCTTTAAGTGAAGGTAGGCTAGACCGTAAATAGGCAGCTACTGTATACTAGGATAAGCTAGCATTTACGTGCAATCTGATCGCAACATTTTTGATTGCTGTGAATAAAAATGTTTAATGAATAAAGAAGAGGAGGGTGGGCCTTTAAAACAAAATGAACTTGCATGAACGTGCAAGTTAATTGCAATATATTGATTGCTTTAAATAAGGGAAGCCTGGACCAAAAAGAGCCAGCGTTTGTACACCAGGATAAGCTAGCATTTACGTGCAATCCGATTGCAACTTTTTTGGTTGCTGTAAATAAAAATATTTTATGAATATAGAAGCGGAGAGTGGGCCTATAAAACAAAATAAACTTGCATGATTGTGCACGCTGATTTCAATATTATATTGCTTAAAATGAAAGTAGCCAACACCATAAAGAGGCAGCGATGTACACTAGGGTGCATTTACGTGAAATCTGATTGCAACATTTTTGATTGCTGTAAATATAATATTTTATGAATAAAGAAGCGAGGAGTGGGTCTACAAAACAAAATAAACTTGCATGAACGTGCAAGTTGATTGCAATATGTTGATTGCTTTAAATGAAGGTAGGCTAGACCGTAGAGAAGCAGCGAGTGTACACCAAGATAACCTAGCATTTACGTCCAATTTGATTCCAACAATTTTGACTGCTTAAAATGGAGGTAGTCTAGAGAATAAAGAAGCAGCGATTGTACAGCAAAATAAGCTTGCATGAACGTGCTGGTTGATTGCAAAATTCTTTGAATGATTTAAATCGAGGTAAATCATAAAACAAAAAGCGGAGAGTGCAAATGAGCCAGCATGTGTGTGAGAGTTGATTGCAATATTTTGATAGCTTTTAGTGGAGGTATTGTCTACTTCTTTTAACCTTATCCTGACCTTTATGCTGAATATATAAGCAAGCATAAAAATAGAACTTCGACTATTATTCGGAAAGTTACATATACACGGTAAGCAATTATTCCCTTAGCCTACAAAGCGCGACTCAAGGCGCTTTTTCGGACAGTGTATATCCAAGAGCAGACTGCACAAAACGTGCAGTCTGATCTTGGATATATACTGTCCGATGAGGAGATATATCCCCCCAAAAAATAACTTTGAAATTGCAATATTTGCTTTCGTTACTTTTGACCGGAAAGTTTCAATTAACTTATCCAAGAGCAGACTGCACAAAACGTGCAGTCTGATCTTGGATATATACTGTCCGATGAGGAGATATATCCCCCCAAAAAATAACTTTGAAATTGCAATATTTGCTTTCGTTACTTTTGACCGGAAAGTTTCAATTAACTTATCCAGTTAGTTAAACATTGATTGGCGTAAACCGCACGAAATAATTCCGAGACCATTCGGTACACATGCCGAGTGATGCCGAGGGTAAAAATAGAATATAAATTTATGTAAATGATATTGACCTGGGTCAGGTTAAATGATGCAGATAATATACCATAAGTAAAGAAGGAGACAATGTAAACCAAGATCAGTTTGCATGCATTTTAACCCTTTTCCTGCTAAATAAGTGAAAAAAAACTTTCAAGCTGATAGTAAAAACCCTAATTTTGCCATTTAAAATGTATTTTGGGGTGGAAAGATATCTCCTTATCGGACAGTGCAGATCAAAGATCAGACTGCACGTTCTGTGCAGTCTGATCTTGATCTACACTGCCCGCAAAAAGGTTAGTGAGTCGCGCTAATTAAATAAGATAAGTTTGCATGTACCTGCAAGTTGATCATGCTTGATTTTTATTACTCGTAAAATAAGTAGACCTGCGGTAGAATAAGGGTATAAAATAAATAAATAAATAAATAAATAAAAAAGTAACGTCTTACCCCGTTAGTTATACTAAAACACCGTTTCTTCCGCCGTTTCCTGCATTCGCCCTCTTCCAAAATAAATATTGCAATCAAGATTAGCACGGGCGCCGCACGCACCATCTTCACCCGCTGACAGCTCTACACCAAAATAAGCTAATCAGCCTACCTGAATTAGTTTCGGGAAGAAAAACACGGAAATTTAAGTCAAAAACCTGATAACAAAAAAAAAAAAACTATAGAAACCAATAGGGAAATACGGTACATTAAATTAGATTTTAACCTGTTGACAAAATTTTAGACGGGTCCATATTGATAATGTTTGCAAACGATAAATTAAACGAGCTTGTAAATAACGGGGCATGTCTCTGAATAGGTAGTAAAAAGTGTGGAAAAAAGAAGAAAACATACTGGTTATCAGCATTTTCTTTTTTTTTGCACAATATTTTCAAAAGTTTTCTTTCCTAGGTTCGCAAAAAATACGATGATTCTTTGCAAAGGGTTTGGTAATCAACGGGAAGTAAAATCGGGGTTTGCTATTGGAAAATGCATGTAATTAATGACATGTAGAAGTTGTTTAAGTTTGAATAAGTTTGAATTCTTAAACTTCTGACAGCTGAGCCGAGCCCCGGTAGTTTAGTCGGTAGCGTGCAGGACTTGAGAACAGGGGGTCATGGGTTCGATCCCTGGCTCGGCGAATTTCTTTCCGAGAATTGATGATAGTCATTGCGACAGAATTCGTTCCTCTCCCAGCACTGACGATTGTTTCGATGATCATTATGTGGAAAAGGAAAGCGTGGATAGGTGCACTAGTAACTGAAATAATTTTGAAAACGGCGTTAAACACCATACAATCAATCAGTCAGTCAGTTCGCTAAACCATGGAGCCATGTTCTGTGAAGAGGGGGCTGAATCCATCAGCAAAAAGCATCGACTCTGGTCAGCCTGCGCAGTCCACGCAGGCTGATCTCGGTCGAAACATTTTGCCTTCTGTCAATTTCCTGCGTTTCAAAGGGCCAGTGTACCTCATGATTCGCCTATTGTTAGACAAAATGGTCTTATGAATCCATAATTATGTGATGTCTTTTTTGGTATCACGCATCACGGAGACGCATTAAATTACGTATTTTTTTTTAAATACATTACACGCAGGATCTGTTTTGTTTTGTGTGGCTTAATTATATAGTTCTTGGAATAAGCATTGATTATCAATACATCCATATTAAGTCATTTACCTCAACAGTCATTATTTTAGCAATTAACCTAAATATCTCTCCCTCTCTCTACATGGCTTACCATTCAACTGTTCATATATGGAAAACATTTCAATGGACCCAAATGCTTCTTTTGAGAAAGCAATGTCTGTACAAAACCTATCTTGGAAAATTCAGCATCGAAATTTTACTTAGAAAGTTAGAAGAAGCATCACAAAATTCGGGAAATGTACAGACATGCAATCTGATCTAGGATGTTGACTACCTGATACATTGAGATGTTTTCAATGAAAAGAACTTTGAAATCACAATAATCAGCTTCATAGCTTTAGCTGTTCTGCTAGATGACTGTGCTCAACAATCCTCCTCCCATTAATCCAGTCTGTAAAAAATTAAGAATTTCTTTTGTGGTGTCTCTGGTACTGATCAATACAGTAGGTACATTTCTGTGGTCAAGGCTTTGGTCAACCTTTTTTTTCCAAAGAGTGCAAGTTTCTTTTTCAGTTTTGGAAGAGAACTTCTTATTTTGGTTTCTTCTATCAAAAACGATTACTGACTGATGATATCTGAATACTGATATTTTGATTACTATGTAGCTATACTGACCGTCGTTTTGGTAAGCGATAAGCATAACAAAGTGTGGGAAGTATACATAACAAAGACGTATGCACACTGACAACGGTCGCATATGCCTTTAAAGGAGCAAGTAATATCTCCATGTCCTCATCTTTATCTAAATGAAGTGTTATCATGAACCTGTAATTGAAATATAAAGGCATATAAGCATAATGGAAGTATATCAAGTTATAAGTTTGTTGCATTCCCACAACCTTTGACTCCTTCCACAGCTACTCTATTTACTGACCGTTGTTTTGGTAAACGATAAGCATAACAATGTGTTGGGAGTATACATAACAAAGACGTATGCATCCATTTTGGCAAGAGCATGGCTCACTTGGTTCAGCCAATCAGAAGTTGTGGAACTTCAAAATTGAGAAAGTTCTTAAGAATAAGAACAAAAAATAGTCCTACTCCCTAGGCTGCTAATCGCGACTCACCTTTTGCGGACAGTGAAGATCAAGATCAGACTGCACAGAACGTGCAGTCTGATCTTAGATCTACACTGTCCGATTACGAGATGTTATTCCCCAAAACAGAACTTTGAAATAGCAATATTTGGGTTTTTACTATCGAATTGAAAATTTTATTTTAGTTATTTAGCAGGTTAAGAGTTAAAGAATAAGTGATGTTTACAGATTCTGTTGCTTCTTGCTGAGTTAGACGTATAATATGGCTTGCAACACGCGAAAAGGGGTATTCGGACATTTGCGTAAAGTGTCGTTTCGTATCAGCCTGTGCAGTCCGCGCAGGTTTATCCGAAACGACACTTTCCGTTCTTATGTAATTTTCTGTTTTGCGCAAGTCTGCTGTAGCACAAAATCTAATGTAGTCGTGAAGTGCCGTCTCGGATTAGCCTGCGCGGACTGCGCAGGCTAATCCGAGAAGACACTTTACGCAAATGTCCGAATGCCCCTTTTCACGTGTTGCAAGCCAATTATGTGAACTTCTTTTAAAAAGGAGATATTCGCGTTCACAGCAATGTCTCCTTTTGCAAAAGCATTTTCAATGGGCATCTGTTTTAACCTTTTACTAAACAATCTCGTATTTTAAAGACAATGTTGAAGAAACCTATTGAAAACATTGTGGGAAAAGGAGAAATTGCTGTTAACCAGTCGTACGATTGTCTCCTTTTTCCATAATGTTGTCCGACCTTTCAAATAAAACCGCAATTATTTGGGCCTCATTTGATTGTCACCTACAAATGCTTTCAAGTGAAAAGAGTCTAAAATTTTGTCGTTTGGTAAACAGCTGAGACTCCAAAAATCGTCTGCAGGTGGATTTATATCAACAGGAGTAAATACGAGAGTTTGTACCGGAAGTTATAAGAACACTTATTGGTTGACAAGATTCGAGATTTACAACTGCATATTCCGCAAACCTACTTCGGCAAGACTCGTTTTCTGAACAGAACTACAAATTCACATTGACTCACATGTATTTCCAAATTTACCTTTTATTTTATTGTGGCTTAAAAACTGAAGCTATAATTATGAAACTTACATAAAAATAAAGCTAAATGAATTCCACAATGAAATATATATTTTCAGACTCGATACAGTGTAATATTATAAAAATGCACCTGTTTTAAAAGTGGCCATTATTTTCAAAAAGAAATTTTTGCATTGACGTCAATGGCAATTTCGCCAAAATTTAGCCATGAAAATAACACCACTCTGTTTTAGAGAGCTACAACTTTGATGTTAGGCCAGGAACACAGAGACCATAATAGTGTAAATTGCTCCAGTAACCTGGCTTTCTACCAGTATCATTTTTCTTCTGATTGCATGATCAGAAGCAGAGTAATTAATTTTCTCACACACTGAAAAATACTTGTAAGTCAATGGAAATTCGGTATTTGATGAAATATTTATGGCCAATAACTGTACATGTACATTCGGCAACCTTCGAGTAAAATTCACTCGTTGCTTATTGGTCGACAAAACTTCCCCAAGACATCGGAATATTCCGTGAGCCCCGTCCGGCAAGACTCGTTTTCCGAACTGACTAGTTTACCGTATTGAACATACATCGAGTGAAATTTTGCCGTTAGCTGTAAGAGTTAAAAGAAGGTATTGTTGCCGGGATACGCTTGTTAAATATCTTCCCGTTATTGGCGAATAATTAGGTTTTTTTGCGAGTATAAGCTGTGAGGAGATTAAGATAAAGATGCACACGACGGTCAGTTTGACCTTTATCTTCACTTTTACTTTATTTGGTTGCATACGTTGTCCAAACAGTCTTATCTTTTCCAGTGAAATGCTATTTTCAGAACCTTTGTAAAAGGCAATACGATACATAAATGCAGGTGAAAGAAAATAAACCCTTAGGCTGCCAAGTGCGGTCAGTGTAGATCAAGATCAGACTGCACAGAACGTGCAGTCTGATCTTGGATCTACTCTGTCCGATAAGGAGCTACATTTATCTTCCCCCCCCCCACCCATACCTTAGAAAAAACAAAATTTGGGTTTGTAATATCGGCTTGAAAGTTTCATTTCACTTTTTTAGCGGGTCAAGGGTTGAAATCAAAACAGCTTATTCAGGGAAATTGAATTTTCAGCGACAAAAAGACCGCAATAATGCATTTTAAATGTAGTTTCGTCAGGCATATCTTATAAGACCTAGTATCATACCAGCAGTATGTATACAACATCAGACTGCACATTTTTTTTTTGCAGCCTGATCTAAAAATACACACAAAGCTAAAAGATAACTGAAATAAACCCAGACGCTTTAAGGGTTTTACTTCCCAATAAGGGACCCAAAACCGAAAGCCCCGAAGGGAAAAAACGGGAATTCCCAAGTCTAATTTTGTGGTTTCTTCTCGAGGTCGTCTTCATCACCTTCACATGGTCAACCCTTTAACCATTAGGCTGCTAAGCGAGACTCACTGACCTTTTGCGGACAGTGTAGATCAAGATCAGACTGCACAGAACGTGCAGTCTGATCTTGGATCTACACTGTCCGATAAGAGGATATCTTTCCCCCTAAAATACCTTTGAAACAGAAAAGAATGGGTTTTAAATGTCGGCTTGAAAGTTTCATTTGAATTTATTTAGATGGATAAGGGTAAACCGCTGAGCCCGAACTGAGGCTATTTTGCATACGGTGTAGATCAAGATCAGACTGCAAAAAGTGTCTGATCTCAAAGATGTACATTCTGGTGTGATGACTTTTTGCACGTAAATGCCTCTATGAGGTCATACTACCTTGAGTTGTTCTATTGACTTGGAGTGATCATATTAATTTATGATACATTTTAATATTAAAGCTTGACCTGCTAAATGGGTGGAATAAAACTTTCAAAGCCGATAGTAAAAATCCAAATTTGCTATTTTAAAGGATTTTTTTTTTTTCGGGGGGGGGGGGGGGGCAAGAGATGTCTTCTTATCGGACAGTGTAGATCCAAGATCAGACTGCACGTTCTGTGCAGTCTGATCTTGATCTACACTGTCCGCAAAAGCTCCTTGAGCAGCGCTTAGCAGCCTGAAGGTTAAATCTCTACAAAATACTTCCGTGTTTTAATGACCCTGAGGAAGAAGCGGCTTCTGAAAACATTGTGGGAAAATGAGAAAATGCTTGTATCCAGAATTTTCTCCTTTTCCAAAAATGTTTTCTACACTGTTAAAGAAAAAAATTTAAAATTCAAACCACATTTAATTTGTCCTCTGAAAATGCTTTCGATATGAGCAAGTCTAAAATTTTTGTCTTGTAGCAAAGGGTGAGGGGAATAAACTGGGTTTGTTTTTCCTTGTCTATGCCACGCCCCGGTAGCCCAGTCGGTAGCGTGCAAGACTTGCGAACAGGGGGTCGTGGGTTCGATCCCTGGCTCGCGAAATTTCTTTCCGGGGGTTAATGAAAGTCGTTGCGACAGGATTCATTCCTCTCTCAGTGCTGACCATTGTTTCGACGATGGTTATATGGGAAAGAAGCCAGTGGCTTGGAAAGAAAATTATGCGGAGTACTGGTAAAAGAGACTCCAGGAAAGTATGGATAGGTGCACTGGCCGCCGTGATATAACTGGATTGATGTTGAAAATGGCGTTAAACACCATACAATCGATCAGTTTCCTTGTCTATACGAATATTATTCCACAGAGAAAGAAAATTTAGTTATGTTATGCGAACCAGGCTGCAGACGGTGTATTGCAAGAATGGAATGATTTGTCTCTGCAGTGTGATCTTGATCGACACCGTCCGCACGAACTATGTTGTGTAACTCACTGTGATGGAACGACCATTTTCGTATGAGCCAACAATCCCGATACTGACAGTAAAGACTTTTGAACACATTGTGGAAAAAGGAGAAAACGCTGGTAAACAGCATTTTCTCCTTTTCCCAAAATGTTTATCTTACCTTTTAGAGACAAATTCCATCATTTGGTCCACATTTAATTTGTCGTCTGCAAATGCTTTCAAATTGGAATTGTGTTAGCCCCACACAATCCCGAGGTTTAACGACCCTAACAGAAAAGACTTTTGAAAACATTGTGGGAAAAGGAGAAAATGCTGGTAACCAGCATTTTCTCCTTTTCCCACAATGTTTTCTTATCTCTGAGAGATAAATTCCATTATTTGGTCCACATTTAATTTGTCGTCTGCAAATGCTTTCAAACTGGAATCGTTTTAGGATGTTACCACACAAATCCGAGTTTTAACGACCCTAACAGGAAAGACTTTTGAAAACATTGTGGGAAAAGGAGAAAATGCTGGTAACCAGCATTTTCTCCTTTTCCCACAATGTTTTCTTATCTCTGAGAGATAAATTCCATTATTTGGTCCACATTTAATTTGTCGTCTGCAAATGCTTTCAAACTGGAATCGTTTTAGGATGTTACCACACAAATCCGAGTTTTAACGACCCTAACAGGAAAGACTTTTGAAAACATTGTGGGAAAAGGAGAAAATGCTTGTAACCAGCGTCTTCTCCTTTTCCCACAATGTTTGCTTATCTTTAAGAGACAAATAGAGAATAGATGGTTGGTGTCTTGGATGGGTTAAGTTTATCGGGCAAGGCGGAGGAATTTATCTGGTGAGCCGAAAGCGAACCGGATAAATTTCGGAGCCGAGCCCGATAAACTTAACCCATCCAAGACACCAACCATCTATTCTATTTATCCTGTCACTCACTGTAACGGAACACTACAAAACAAACAAACGAAAAAAAAAAAACATTGATAAAGACCGTACCTTCTATAAATTTCCGGAGCCGAGCCTGATCGACTTTCCCAATCCAAGACACCAACCGTCTATTTTATTTATCCCTTTTCTCAATTACAATCCAAAATCCGACTAAATTGAACATTTCGCTCGAAATAAGGCACATATTGACATCTTTCTCTCAGACCTATGAGAAACTTTAAAAAATGAAGAACCGTGTTTACAAAACCCTCTGGATATGCAGCTGCAATAATGACGTCATGAATGATATTGGCTACGTCATAATTATCAAACGTGACGTATATCCGCAGAAAAATATTGTAGCGAAGAAGACAATATGTTTTAACATAACAGACTATTAATTAAACGAGCAAAAGTATTCGCTAGCGATTGATTAATTCATTACGGCAGTAAGACGCTTGGTTGAAAATAGTCCCAGTCAGCAGGTGCGCACTTAGCGGTCATGTGACCAACTGACGGATAACAAAAAAAATATACGGCACCCTGTTATCCGTCAGGTAAACCCGGAAGTGACAGGATAAATTCCATTATTTGGGCCACAGTTAATTTGTCGTCTGCAAATGCTTTCAAATTTAAATCGTGTTAGCATGTTACCACACGATCCCGAGGTTTAACGACCCTGACAGTACAGACTTTTGAAAACATTGTGGGAAAAGGAGAAAATGCTGATAACCAGCATTTTCTCCTTTTCCAACCATGTTTCTTTTTTTTTTATCTCTAAGAGACAAATTCCATTATTTGGGCCCTGTTTAATTTGTCGTCTGCAAATGCTTTCAAATTCGACAATTCTAAAACTTTATCGTTTGGTAAAAGATGAATACATTGTTCTGTTGAAATGGCGAGTGTATAAATTACCCTTAGACTACCAAGCGTTAATCTGTCAGCTTTTACGGACCAAAAATGGAGATCAAGATCAGACTGGACAGAATTTTCAGTCTGATCTTAAATCTACACTGACCGCTACGGTGAGACTTTTACGGCGTCAATCACTTTGAAATCGCAAAATTTGGGCTTATACAATAAGCTTGGGTTTTCTATCTAATTTTAGTTTCGGGATGAACCCTTTTCCACACAGTCCCATAGTTTAACGAAACTTGTGTGGAAGAAATTTGAAAACATTGCTGAAAAAAATTTCAACAATATCCTCTACCCTATAAAGGACAAATTTCGTCATTTTAACCACCTTCATTTCGTCGTCTAAAAATTCTTTCAATTTGGACACGTCTAAAATCTTGTCCTTTGGTAAAGAGTTAAGTGTTTTTGTTTTTTTTAAACAATAGTGTGCTGGAGGACGAAAGTCTATAGGATGAAACGATAATGATCGTAAATAAATGTGTAACACTGTCCATGGGTTGAATATCAAATCAGCCGTTTTTTTGGTCTGAGCGCGCTCCCTCCCCCCCCCCCCCCCTTTTTTTTTTTTGTACATACACGTAGGCCTACTTTTAAGATACATCATAAAAAAAAGCTTTAAAATTTCATAGATTGTACAATGGTTCAAAATTTTGTCAATTGTGTGAAATTAGATATATATGGTGTAAGGGATAAATATATATTTAAAACCGGAAATGTCGCAACAGTGATTTTTTTGATGGCACCAAGAAAATGAAATGCCTTTTCTATCAGACGTAATCTATGCATCCTTGCAACCATCAGGGGCAACATTTGGCATGAAGATACAAGGGTGATTACATGCAGTTTAACAAGATAAAGAAGGAATGAGTTAAAAACTGGCTGAAAACGGGTATAGATGTTTATTTCATGCTTTCCGGTAAGTTATTGAGAAATATCGGTGAAATATTTTTCGATATTTCATGGTTACGACCAGTTACCAAGGTAAAATGCGCGTGCCTCACAACCAGATGGAAATATGACGTAATTTACCTTACATTTCTCGTAATTGTAATGCGTTGCTATGCGGAGGGGGGTACGCCACGGGGAATAACCGAAAAAAAAAATGGAAAAACTGTACTGGATTTTGATTAAGTTCCCCCTCCCCCGGAGGGGTTAAAAGCATGAAATAAATAGAACATTTGTTTTTTTCTTTTCGGTGAAAGATCGAAATTTATTTCATCGAGTGAACATCATCGGTAATATTTTCACGAGTGGCGCATGATGTTCACGAGACGAAATAAATTTCGATCTTTCACCGTAAAAAACAAATATCCTCTTTATATTTAAATCTTTACCACATGACAAAATTTTACACATATTGATATTGGAGTCATTTTCAGGCTACAAATAAACTCTATACCACACAGTCCCGTGTTTGAACGACCCTGAAGAAGAAGGCTCTTGAAAACATCGTGGGAAAAGGAGAAAATCCTGATAACCAGCATTTCCTCCATTTTCCCACAATGTTTTCTACCCTATCAAAGGCAGCAATCATCGTTTGAGCTACACTGAATTTGTAGCCTGCAAGTGCTTTCATTCTTTTGGAGTAAATGTTTTTTTCGTTTTGTAAATGGAGTTAACCATTAGGCTGCCAATCGCTTCTCAAGGACACCTTGCAGACTGTGTAGATCAAGATCAGACTACACTGTCCGATAAAGTGATATTTTTTCCCCAGAACATGACTTTAAAATAGCAAAATTTGGGTTTTTCCTATCAACTTGAAAGTTTCACTTCAGTTATTTAGCGGGTTAGCTCTTATGTTTTGAGTGAAGTATAGTATTCTTTATCTCTGGACAATGATAATTGGCTTGCAACACGCGAAAAGGGGCATTCGGACATTTGCGTAAAGTGTTGTCTCGGATCAGCCTGCGCAGTCATCGCAGGCTAATCCGAGACGACACTTTACGACTTCATTAGATTTTGTGCTATAGTAGACTTGTGCAAAACAGAAAATTTCATATAAACGGAAAGTGTCGTTTCGGATTAGCCTGCGCGGACTGCGCAGGCTAATCCGAGACGACACTTTACGCAAATGTCCGAATGCCCTTTTTCGTGTGTTGCAAGCCATATATGGAAGCCCGCTTAATTGCCGTACCAAGCCCATGCAATAAAATCTAAGTATCTCTCAGTGGATTGTACTTTCAGTTGTCGACAGAGGGTCAAGTTTACAATGTCTATGAGTCATGCTCTGTGAAAAGGGGTGGTAGTTTAAAGCATCTGCAAAAGTATCGGCCCAGGTCAGCCTGCGCAGTCAGCGGAGGGTCGCAACTCTTTGCTATTGGTTGATTTTCTGCATGTCAAGGGACTAGTCTACTTCATGAATCAGTCGTTGGTGGACAAAATGGATTTTATGAATCCATAATTATATGACGACTTGCTAGGTACTATGCATGACAGATATGCATTAAAACTCCATTTTACACGGACCATGCCTAATATATACATGCATTTCATGCTGAAAGGGTTAAACCGCAGATTTCAAGGTTTCTTGATAACACGTTATAAATCTACAGTTCAAATAAAAACTTTCAACCCTGTACCTGCTAAATAAGTTAAATGAAACTTTCAAGCCGATGGTAAAATCCTGAATGTTGCTTTTATAAAGTTATGTTGGGGGCGGGGCGAGTATCTCTTAATCGGACAGTGTAGATCCAAGATCAGACTGCGCATCGTGCGCAATCTGATCTTGATCTACACTGTCCGCAAAAGGTCAGTGAGTCGCACTTAGCAGCCTTAGGGTTTAAACTGTATTTAACTTTTTACCAGACAACAACATTTCAGACTCGTCCAACTTCAAAGCATTTGGAGAGGACAAACAAAACGTACATGTAGCTCACATGATGTTCAATTTATCTTCGAAAATGTGAAAAACGTCTTTGAACATGAAGGAAGGAAATGCTGGTAACCAACATTTTCTCCTTTTCCAAGAATATTTTTCAAAAGCTTTCTTTTTCACGGTCGCTCAAACACGGTATCGCTAGGTAAAGGGTAACCTCGATCTAGGCTGTGATAATTTTTAATCACTCCTTTCTTGTGGTCTCCTTTCACGCCCTAAACAACTCTGTGGCAGAAATGCTGTTTTTCGTCCGGTTCTTATCAACCGTTTTTGACAAGTAGACGTCATAATACATAAAAGGGGGAAAAAAATCTAGAACTCGGGCTAGGTTATTTTATCAAAGCGTTATTATTCTTAGCCTCCAACCCGTTACCTCCGCTTTTAAAGGTATTCTGAAAAAAAAAAAAAAAACGATAACCGGCATAAATAACGATGCATTACATGATTAATGTAAAAGCATCGTTGTGAAAGTAAAAAAGATGCTTTTAATGAACCATTTCTCCTTCTCCTCCCCCCCCCCCCCCCACACACACACACAATGTTTGCAAAAGATGTCCGCAGAAAGACTTACTTGATGTCGTCTCCGGATACGTTATATAGAAAATACTATCTCTTTAACCAGGAGCCTTTACTAAACGATAACAAAAGGATTTTTGTCAAACTAAAAGCATTTGCAGACGACAAAAAAGTGACTTAACTGATGAAATTTGTCTGTGAAAAGGTGAAACACATTTTAGGAAAATGAAAAAATACTGGTAACCGGCATCATCTCCTTTTCTCCTTTTCTACCAATGTTTTCAAAAGTTGTCTTCCTCAAGGTCGCTAACAGACGGAATGGTTTGATAAAAAAAAAAAATCATTTTTTTCAATGTCAAATAAATAAACTTGTGGCTTCTTGGCCAGCAATTTTACAATTCCTAGGCGTCTTTTTGTAGTTTTTGTGGTTTTCAAATTAGGAACAACTTGCTATGGCCAAAGGGATGATTTACGATCAAACGGCATTTTCTGCGTAATCTGTTCTTAACATTCTGCCAAAGCTACATGTAGGCCTACTTTCAACTCAAAATTTCTCTATGTTAACCATATTCATTTTGTTGTCTGCAAATGATCCGAATATAGAAAACTCTAGAAGTCTGTCACCTTGCATCAAGTACAAATATAAACGCCCACAATTATAAACCTTGTCATTACACGTAGCCTACGCAGTCGACAAAAAAACTTCCCGCATTAAACCTTAAGTCTGGTAACCCTTTACCACACCACAAAATTTGAGACTAGTCCGAATTTAAAGCATTTAAAGATGACAAATAAGATATGGCTCGAATGATATGATTTGTCTTTGAAAACAGGGATCGTATATACACATGTATATAAGATCCCTGTTGAAAAGGAGAAAACCTTGTGGGGGGGGGGGGGAAAGAGTTCTAATATGCCAGTAACCGGCATTTTCTCCTTTTTCCACAATGTTTTCAAAAGCATTCTTCCTTGGGTTTTTAAAACTCGGTATTATTTGTTAAGAGGTTAACTCTTAGGCTGCTAAGCGCGACTCACTGACCTTTTGCGGACAGTTTAGATCAAGATCAGACTGCACGAAACATGCAGTCTTATCTTGGATCTATACTGTCCGATAAGGAGATATTATACCCCAAAAGCAATATGTGGGTATTAACTATCGAATTGAAAATTTTATTTTATTTATTTAGCAGGATAATGGTTAAATATTAGTTGAAAAAAAATGCAGCAGCCGACTTTGAAAGCATTCTTCTAAATAGAGATCGTCATCAGAAGAATGATTGCAGGTGTAAATTTAGTTGCTTCTGTTGTGGGAAAAACTGTAGAATTCTAATCGAGTTAAATGGCTTGTGAGAAAAAAAAGTTCGTTGCCTTTTTTTAACCTTTGCCACAAACTCTCGAGTTTTAATGACGAAAGAAAACTATGAAAACGTCGTGGGGATCGAATGCTTTTTAAATCATTTTGGGCAAAGGAGAAAATGCAGGTGACAAATTAGCGCCACATTTAATTTGTCGTCTATAAATGCTTTCAATTTGGACAAATCTCGAATTTAATCGCAAAGTAAAGAGTTTAGTCATCTTCTTACAGATCTCTCCAGGAAACTGAGACGGGTCCATGTAGCGATATATCAAAACAACTTTAAGACATAATGAAACCTAAGCTTTGGTAAACAAGAAAACTAAGGTTTATTTAGAATCATTCATTAAAAACCATAAAACAATAAGATATTGATTAGACCTAAAATGTTAGCGGTAAAAAGTCTGAAATGATGGGGCTAACAATTGTCTGAATATTTGGCAAAATCATGTTTGGTGCAGTTGCTTTATTTTTTATCGAATTGTCTGTAGGACGAATTAAATTGTGATGGTCCATGTCGCACAGGACCACAAGTGCAACAATTTGCTGACAAGCTTCAGTATTCATGGTTATAATCCTTTCATGACTTATTTTTAGCGTAAAGTACGTTTTAAGGAACTTATGATCCATATCTATTTTATTCCTCAGCGTGTTTCAGAAAAGAAATGCATAGATTTGTGAAATCAAAAGTCAAGTAGCACCATTTTCGGTCGTGCAATTATTTCGGACAGAATAATACTGATATTCACATTGCACTGATACGTTGTTTTTCAAGATAGATCACATTTTTTTCTGTTAAGTTCGTCAACTTGTATAATGTATTGGAGTAAGGAAAGAACTTATTACCGCCTTGACCTAGGCTAGGTCGTTTGGTAAAGACTTGCCCAATCGGTGCAGAAAGGAAAGTACAGTTTTTTTGCAGTTTTTTTCCAAGCGTACTACAAAGCTATTTACGTGAAACAATGAAGTGACAGGATTACAAATTGAGGCAAGATGAGTTCCTTTGCAGGCCGCATGAAAGAATATGAGAGAATTTCTCTTGACAGATTTGATGGGAAAAATCTTCAATCAACAGTTTATTTCCTGTCCCACCTACATGAAGGTTGGTTTGTTTGAATAGCATTCATTACAATATATTTCAAACTTTTTCATTTACATCACAGTGAGAGCTCTTTTGTACATGTTTCCTGCATTTTAAGCTAGAGGATACAGTGCTTTGCCTAAGAACAATCTGTTGCCAGCAGGGATGAAACACTGAACCTCATGATAAAGAATTCAATACTTTAAGTCTCTACCACAAAATCTTGGATTTTAACAACCCAGAGGAAAAAGTCTTTTGAAAACATGGTGGGAAAAGAAAAAATGCTGGTAACCAGCATTTTTTTCCTTTTCCCACAGTGTTTTCAAGTCTATCATTTCAAATTCCATCATTTAAACAAGTGCTTTCAATCTGGACTTGTTGACATTTTTCTCATGTGTGAAAGAGTTAAACCTTTAGCACAATGCTAATTTTTAGACTTTTCCAAATTGAAAGCATTTCCAGAGGACAAAATTTTATATATAAATAAAATACTAGAATTTTTCTTTGAACCTGTAGAAAACATTGTTGGAAAAGGAAAAAATGTTGGTTACCAGCTTACATTCAATGACATCTTGGTGTGTGAAAGAAATAGGCTTGGCTTATTTTCCCTACAAAATTCAGTTGCAATACAGGCTTCTCACAGTTAAATGTCTTTGTCGATGCTAATTACATGTATGCAAATTTGTCTGTAAGGGAGTGGAGGGATACAGGGAAATCATGGATCTCTTGTTTTCAGGAGAGAATCACATTTTAATACTGTGTCATACATGAATGAAGTGTTTGTAGCTCTTTACCAGATCATGGGATGGAAAAAATTGGACTTGTTTAGATTGAAACAATTTGCAGAGGACAAATTAGATATTAGTCAAAATATGAAATATGTCTATCACAGGAGAGACATCATCATGGGAAAAAGGAGATAAAGCTAGTTACCCATAATGTTTTCAAAAGCCTTCTAACTCGGGGTCCTTAAAACTTAGGATTGTTTGGTAATGTGTTGATCGCTGTTCTATTTTTGAATGATGTGATTTGACTCAGTATCAAATAATCTTGATCTACTCTGGCCTAAAGTTGTGTACACTCCACAGATTGAAATAATTAGTTATTTTAGCCATGCTGTGGCCAAAGGGGGTTTAATGCATCTCCGTGATGCATTATACCAAGCAATTCATCACATAATAATGGATTCATGATGTTCATTTAGTCTATAAAATGGATCTGGAGGTAAAGTGGTCCTTTGACATATAGAAAGTTACTGAAAGCAGACAGTTTTCAACACAGGTCAGCCTGCTCAAAGTATGCAGGCTGGCCTGGGTCGATACTGTTTGCAGATGCATTAAGCTCCCTTATCACAGAGCAGAGCTCATTTATATTTCACAGATCATACTGTTGGACTGGCAGAGCCTTTGTTATACAAGAGACTCAAGTCAAAGTAAGTCATGCATGGATTATTTTTTTCAACCCTCAGACTAAGCTTTTAAATATTGAGTTTCTACAACACATTCAAATTCGTGGAAGACCCCCGCCCATAGAATTTTACTCTATTTTGCTTCATTATCTTAAAAACTAGAATGCAGTGTTATTAGTCCACACTTGGTATAAAATGAAATGATTCAACAGCAAAATTAACATGTTGTTTCTAGGGTTGGTCCAGATGCCCAGTAAACTTCAAAAAATGTCTCTGATTTATATCATACACTATTTGACTCTTTACCAAACAACAACATTTTGTATATGTCTAAACTTTTACAGAAAACAAATATGACCCATTTGATTAGATCTGTTGTTTGAAAGGGTAGAAAACACTATGGAAAAAGGAGGAAATGCTGGTTACCAGCATTTTCTTTTGTTCCTACAATATTTTCCAAAGTCTTATGTCTTTTTTCACCATGGTCAATAAACCAGGAATTGTGAGGGGAAAGGGTTAAGTCTAGCCTGTGACCAAAATATCTTCTTAGTTGGAGTAGAATCATTTTGTCTTCATTTAAAATTGTCAAAGTGTAATGATTCATTCAGTGGGACAGGAATGGATTAGAAGGTATCTCAATTCTACCATGTGAAAATTAAATGTATGCCAATGATGATTTTGCTTTATTTCAGTAAGAACATATTTCTATACTGTTCTGAAGTGACAGAGGTTTTGCTCTGTGCCAGTAAAAAGTACAGACATTTAGCACCATACATTGTGAGTATCTTTTAACTCTTTACTGCACAATCTGGACTTTTAACAACCGCGATGGAAAGGACTTTTGAAAACAGTCGGGGAAAAAGAAAAAAATGCTTGTAACCAGTGTTTTATCCCTTTTTCCATCCTTTCTGCTCTTTAACAAACAAAAACTTTCATTTGATGAACATTTAATTTATTGTCTGCATATGCTTTAAAGGTGGCCCTTCAGATTTTGGGATGAAAATTTTACAAAAATACAAAAAAATCATCCTTATACTCCCAAAGCCTTATAATTTTCATTCATAAAACCCCAGTAGTCGAAAACCATCCGACAACAAGAAAAATTAGAGATTTACTATGGCCCAGGTCGACACCGACGGTAAACACGGTCTATTTTTACATGAGCAATTCGCTTATTTACATACCGGAAATACACAGACGAGGCTTCAAACATAGCGTCCGAAGAAGACATTACGGAAAATAATTACATGTTTGTTATGTTATGGAATTTAAGCATCATTAGTTACGTGACAGTCACTTGACATTCCCACAATGCTTTTTTGATTTTTGGTGCGAAATCTAAAAATACCTTAAGAGGCTACGTAGCCTTTTAAGGGAATACCATCAAAAAAAATTTTTTTTGTAATTTTATGATTCTTAATTATTGATGATTTGTATTGTTTTTTCATATAAATTTCAGTGAAATATATATTTTTTAATTTGGTGAGATGTGAAAAATCTAAATACCCACCTTTAATTTGGACCAGTCTGCAATTTTGTTTTATGATAAAGAGTTAGTGTGTGATTTTGTATTCAAGTCTGATTATGAAGTCTTTAATCACACAGTATAATTTATCTGAAGATTAGCTACATTTGTTACGAATTGCATAAAAGAAAAAGTTTTCAAAGGCAGGTAAATGTTATTTTGTAATGGTACAGAATTCATTTTGGGTAATGGCAGGGTAAAATTGCTTTCTTTTTTGAACCCTTTACCACACAATGACGAGTTTTAATGACCCTACGAAAAGAGTCTTTTGAAAACATTGTGGGAAAAGAAGAAAATGCTGGTAACCAGCATTTTCTCCTTTTTCCACTATGTTTTCTACCCTATCAAAAACAAATTCCATCTTTTGAGCTACATTTAAATTGTCATCTGCAATGCTTTCAATTTGGACAAGTCTATTTTTTTGCTGGTGTGGTAAGAGTTAAAAGCAATTGCTTCTCTTCCCATTATGTTGCCAATAGCTGTATACTGAAAGGCATAAAAAGACATCATTTGTATAGAAATGGGCCCATCATCATCCTAATCTTGAAAGCCAACATGTTTTCTACATGTATCTTCTTTCAATATCATAGTTAGTATATTATCCATAGACTGCCTTTGGAAATATAAACATATCCTTATTTTCCCTGCTTGTTTGTCTTTTTTGAATCTGTATTTTTAAACTTGCTCAAATTTTGACAAATGTAGCTCAGATCATGATACCATGAATTTACAAAGTTTTTTTTTATTTTGTTTAGAAAAGCATCCCAATCAACAGCCCAACCACAATAGAGGTGCCAGATCCATTATTTGATGAAGTAAGTGATGATTTATAATGATCTGTTCTGTTTATGTTTGAGCTATGCTCTGTGAAAGGTGGGGTTTAATGCATCTGCAAAAAGTATTGACCCAGATCAGCCTGTGCAGTCTGCGCAGGCTGACCAGAGTCGAAACTTTTTGCTATTGGTCAGTTTATCTGCACGTCAGTGGACCAGTTTACTTATAGTTTGTGATGCAGTTGGTTGTCAGACAAAATAGATTTTATGGATCCATAATTATATGATGTGGATGACCTGCTTTGTGTAATGCATCATGGAGATGCATTATACCCCCTTTTGCCACAGCATGGCTCATAATTATATTCTGTACATCCATGAATCATTTGTTATCATACTACTCATAAACTTGAAATGAAAAATGCCCCTTTAATTCCTAACATTTACTCATCTTTTACAAGATGGATTAGAGGTCACATTCGATATCACGAAAATAGACACAATAAAAGATTGCAAAGTAACCAACGCCTTACTTGGACGCCAAATTTGCTCCTTTTACTGTCAGAATGTAACCATTCAGTTTCTTTATTATTGCAGAGAAAAGAATGTAGTGCTTATACAGTGTTGGTTGCTTTGCAATCTTTAACTGTGGGTATTTTGTGATATCAAATGTGACATTGTACCAAGTTGAATTTGATCCCACATGTAGTTGATGCATGTTATTGATACCTGACATTCCCTGACATTCTTTCTTCAGGGTCTTTAATATTGGGATTGAGTGGTAAAGGGTTGAAATATTGGTTGAAAAAGGAGAAAATGATTTTTAAAAGGTGATGTCTCCTTTTTTCACAATGCTTTCCATACTGTTGAAAAAGATTTCTTCAAAAGTTGATTGTTCTATGAGACAGTCACAGTTTTTGTTGTGTCTAGAATTTATCTTGTGTAGTAAATAGAATTTATTTCATCAGCTTGTGGTTAATATGGGGAAATATTTGCCTCAAAAGGGAAAGGTATGCGAAAATAACGAGTGCCGTAAGGCACAAGTTATTTTCGCGGACCTTTCCCTTTTAAGGCAAATATTTCCCCATATTAACCACAAGCTGATGAAATAAATTATATATTATATTTCCTCTGATTATTTTGTCAACGAATGCCACTTTTAAAGCTTAAAAACTTAAAAAACTTAAAAAAGTAGTTCCAGATTTTTGGCAGGGGGAAAATATTCACTGTGACGGGGAAATAATCCCCCCTCAGCTTAAATTACGACATTTCTTTACCCATAACATTTCTAAAAATAGACACATGAAATATAATATTTGATTATTCTGCTTATCCATTTACAGCGAGAGACAGTCACTGTGACGCTTTTACCAGCCTTTCATTGCCCTGGAAGTGTCATGTAAGTCACCACACCAGTATCTCACAGTTATCTCGAGATCATGAAAGATAAGATACACAGAGATGTCTACATTTATATGGAAAGATAAGAGGGCTGCCCTGTTGTTCATTGTTACAGTGTAACTCTTGTAACCCTTTTCCAAAGGACACATTTTAGACCCTTCCAAATTGAAAGTGTCTGAAAGTTCTATATTTGGCACATGAATGATAGAAATGTTTTATGTTTGCCTAAAGTTAAGTGGGTTGCTTGTTCAAGTGATATTTTTTTTCCTTTTGTTATTGAAAATCTTCTGTATCTACTGTTATGACCTTTTTACACATAGTTCCAAGTTTTGATGACCCTGAAGAACTTACTGTGCGTTTGAAAACATTGTTGGAAAATGAGAAAATGCTGAGTACCAGCATTTTCTCAATTTCCCACAGTGTTTTCAACTTTCTCATAGACAAACCCCATAGTTTGAGCCACATTCTTTCTGTTGTCTGCAATTCGCTTTCACTTTAGACATGTCTAGAATTTTGTTGTATGTGAAAGAGTTGAATTTGAGAATTTGATGTTGTTTATATGGTAACAGGTGCTTATTTGAGGGACATGAAGGTAACGTGATCTACACAGGAGATTTCAGATGGGAACATTTTGACATTGAACAGATGCATTATCTGAGGTCAGGAGAAAGGTATTCATTTGAATTGAATTTGCTGTTTACGTATACACCTAAATTTAAAAGCTTTTAAATGTAAAGGCAAAGGTCATTTTTACTTACCCACAGTGGGGTAGCTCGGGTCTTGAATCCTAAGGTTGGGGGGGTTGGAATCCGGAGCTAGGCCAATATCTCTCCGAGGATTGGTGATAGATGTTACATCAGGATTCATTTGTCTCTCATTGCTGATCATTTTTACGGTGATTGTTATGTGGAAAAGTAGCCAGTGGTTCAGGAAGAATATTGTGTGAAGTGATGGTGAAAAAAATGCACAGAAGTATGGATAGGTTCACTGTCCACCGGGCAATGTCTGAAATAATATTGGAAATGAAAACTTTACAAACAGGGCCATGATTACTTGTACCACAAAAAGATAGATCTAAGCTCTAATCCCGGATAGGGCTTTTCTTTTGTATTGAGGTCTTATTTATTGTGCAATGAGGTTATGAGGGATGGTTTTAATGATGCAAAAAAAAAGATAAATAGTATGTTTAATATAATGATGATCTTCCCTTCTAGATTATAATGCCCCAAGCTCTGGCAAAAGGGGGCTAAATGGATCTGCAAAAAGTATCGACCCAGGTCAGCCTTTGCAATCCACACAGGCTGACCTGGGTCGATACTTTTGTTATAGGTCTATTTTCTGTTTGTCAAAGGGCCAATGTACCTCATGATTCAGTCGGCTGTTGTACAAAATGGGTATCATGGACCCATAATCATGTTATGACTAGCTTTGTATCATGCAGTAGGGAAATATTGCCCACTTCATTTAACCTGATCATGACCTTTATGCTGAGTATAAAGAAGGTATATAAATAGAAGTCCAGACAATTATTCAGGAAGTTAGGCATACACGGGAAGGTACAAGTAAGCAATTTAATTTGCCCATACTGTATGAAATATTTCTGTGATCATTCTGGACATTTGCCATAGGTAGCTTGTGCGATGCCAAGGGTAAAAATAGAACTTTATCTAAATCATGTTGACCTGGGTCAGGTTAAATCAAGTAGACAATACATTAAACCCCTTTTTGCCAGAGTGTGGCTGATATTTGATAGTTTTATTTTTTTTCAGAGTTAAAGAGATCAAAAGCCTGTATGTAGACACAACATTTTGTACCCCAGACAACCTCTTTATACCAAGTCGCCAGCAGTGTATAGATGCTGTCTATCAACTTGTACATGAATGGATAGCCCAGGGACCAGACTATGCTATATACCTTAATCTTAGGGCTCAGTATGGTCATGAACCCCTGATCAACTCTTTAGCTATCAGACTGAATAAAAAGGTAAATTCATTGATTCACCGATACCTTTTGTTCTTTTGTTCCTTTTGTTCTTTGGCTGGAAGTGTTGGCTGTGATCAGTATGCATGTACATGCAAAATTGATCTCAGTGTTATCTACCTGCCTTTTATCCAGAAAGAGTAAGCAACAGATACCTTCTCTACTTAATCTTCCCTGTCCTACTTACAAATAAAGATTATGTATGTATGTATGTATGTATGTATGTATGTATATATGTATGTATGTATGTATGTATGTATTATCAATTGTCTACTTTCTGATAACTCTGTTTCTGATGTGCCCAGTATTATAGCATTATTAATAATAAAAGGAAAAACTTGAATAACCCTTTACCACAAAATCATGATTTTTAACGACCCAAAATGTAGACTTTTGAAAACAATGTTGGAAAAGGAGAAAATGCTGGCCCAGGTAGGCATTGTCCTTTTAATAAGCCAGTTTGTGTCTTGTACTATGCTTTTAATGCAACCATTGGTCATTACATTATTCAGGAATTCATATTAATATGTAAAGTAGCTCCTTTTAATTGTATTCATGTTTTTAAGGTTCATGTCAATGACAGCAAAGTGGCAGTATATGATAGAATCCAAGAGTTTCACAATAACTTCACAGCGGATGGTACTTCAACACAATTACATGCATGTGATAAACAGGTATTTTTTAGGAAGAAGCATTTTGAAAACATTGTGATAAAAGGAGAAAATGCTGGTAACCAGCATTTTCTCCTTTTCCCACAATGTTTTCTACTCTATCAAAGACAAATCAAATCTTTTGAGCCACATGTAATTTACTGTCTGCAAATGCTCTTAACTTGGACAAGTTTAAACTGTTATTGTTTGGTAGAGGGTTAAATGGGTATTATGCCTGGACACCCTGATTGGGTTTTATATGTGAGGTTTAAACCACTTATCGTAGTGGCTTGTTTTAGATATACTGCAAAGTATTTCAAATCCTACAAACAAGAATTTGAATCATAGTAAAACATTATTTTGTAGAATAATGGGAAAAGTTGTTCTGTCAGAATTCTAATTAGAATACAAATATCGTCACAACCTTTTTGAAATTATCTGGAGTTTTAAGGATCCTCAGAAAGAAGGCTATTGAAAACATTGTGTGAAAGGGAGAAATAGAGGATCTTACATGAGTGTTTATATATTACTGTGTATTTAAGACACTGTTGTAGGAGGTTTTATGTGATAAATGCTGGTTTTTACATAATGTTTAAATCGGAAATGCCCATGATTTTATTATGAGTGATTGTGGTATAGAGGTGGAGAGTCAACCTCTCGAAAGTTTGTGGTTCAAACGAATCTGGTGACGAGTAGGGGTCGGCCATTTGAATTACCCATGACACAGCCTGAGTACTGCTTAAGATTTCAATGAAGCAATCATGGAGAGTGATAAATAAGTTATAAGAACTTGTTTCACAATCAATACAAAGGAAATATGATTAGATAAAACAATATTATCACAGACCTGTAAAGGCTGTATGCCCCTAATTTCTATAAAACAAGGGAATATGTACTATTTTGTCCTTTCTGGTATGTGTTTCAGTGTACAGTAGAAGTGGATGGAGAAAGAATACCATGCAGACAGCAGTATTCTGAAGACAAAGTTCTCACCATTCTGCCCACCACCATGTACTTCACCCAGTTTCAACATTTAACCCTAGATAAAGTGATACGTCGGATCAAGGACAATTTTTACAGGGCTTGCTACTCATTTCATTCCTCCTATACGGAAATCAAAGATTTAGTCTCTTATTTAAGACCCACCAATATCTATCCCAATGTGAAACCACCAGCAGATGAAACTATTGCTGTGGTAAGTTTGTTAGTTAGAATTGTGCCTAATTCTACTTTGAACATTGGTTGAGTCATATCAGAGAGGTCCTGCGCAGGTTAGTACCTTAATGTTTTCAAACCTATAATAGACCAATTCTACTTTTGATATTTCATCTGTAAAAGCTTTTAATCTTGACAAGTCACAAAAAAATGCATTTTGCCAGACATCAATCCTCTGAATATCAAATAAGAGTAAGGGATACAGTGAGTCAGTGTAGAAAACCCAGATATTACAGTTCCAAGGCTGTTGTCCCCAGAATGTTTTCAGAAAGGTGCCGAACCCCAGTAGCTCAGTCTCTAGTGCACTCGTTATTTTCGCATACCTTTCCCTTTTGTGGCAAATATTTCCCCATATTAACCACAAGCTGATGAAATAAACTCTATTTACTACACAAGATAAATTCTAGACACAACAAAAAGGGAAAGGTCCGTGAAAATAACTCGTGCCTTATGGCACTCGTTATTTTCGCATACCTTTCCCTTTTTCGGCAAATATTTCCCCATATTAACCACAAGCTGATGAAATAAATTATACATTATATTTCCTCTGATTATTTTGTCAACGAATGCCACTTTTAAAACTTAAAAAAGTAGTTCCAGATTTTCGGCAGGAGGAAAATATTCACTGTGACGGGGAAATAATTCCCCCCAGCTTAAATTGCGACATTTCTTTACCCATAACATTTCTAAAAATAGACACATGATGTAGAAAAATATGCTATATTGTTTAACCGTTTACCACATAATACCGACTTTTAACGACCCTGATGAAAAAGGCTTTTGAAAACATTGTGGGAACAGGAGGAAATGCTGGTAAGCAGCATTTTCTCTTTTTTCTACAATGTTTTCTACCTTTCCCAAAACAAGGTTCAATTTTTTGAGCCATTTTATTTATTTATTTTTTTTTTTCTTGTCGTCTGCAAGTGCTTTGAATTTGGACTTGTCTAAAATTTTGTTGTTTGCTAAAGAGTTAATCAGCAAGTTTGCATTTTGTACAGACACAGCACAGACTAAATCTGATGTTAAAAGAATGTAAAGAATCTGGTGATGGAGATGACCTTGAAACAAAAAATGTGAAGGTCAAACAGCTGGGAACTCTTAAAACAAGGTCAAGTGAAAGAAAGAGCAAGAGAAAAAAGTCAGGTAGTTTACCCTTCATTTATTTCTTTTATATTTAAGCCATGCCCAAGAGAGTGTTTAATGCATCTCTGTGATACATTGTACTGAGCAGACAGTTAAATTATTATGGATCCATAAAAAACCGTTTTGTCTAAAAACCGACTGAATCATGAGGTGGAGTGGTCCTTTGACATGCAGAAAATTGACCCTTAACAAAAAGTTTTGATCCAGGTCAGCCTGCGCAGGCTGTGCAGGCTGACCTTGGTTGATACTTTTAGTAGATGCATTAAACCCCTCACTCTTAGAGCATGTCTTATTCTATGTCGTCATGTCTCCTGTCAATTCTTAATTTCGCTCAGATCATTGACAACTCTAGAAAAAATAAGAAAACATTGCAGTTATGTAAATTTGGAATATCAGTTTGTAGATATTTAAGTGATGCTAAAATTTACTTTGAGCTTCGTAGCAAAATTTGATATCTGGTAACACCAAAGATGAAGCAGGATGTCAAAATTTTCTTAGACAGCAATAAGCAGATAATATCATTATGAAAACCACCTTGACATGATGAGCTGATGAAAATGGAAAACAGACTTGTCCTTAATGAAAGCATTTGAAGGCAAATCAAATGTGGCCACAAGGTGGGATTAGTCATTCACAAGATTGGAGAAGGAGAAAATACTGGTCACCAAGTTTCCTTCCCTAAGAAAATAAAGACAAGAGATTATTTGGTATAGGGTCCACTCTACAAACCATAAAGGAATTATGACTCAAAAATAGAAATTCACTTTTGGAACGGTAGTTAACAATGTTGGGAAAGGAGAAAATGCTGATTACCAGAGTTTTCTCCTTTTTCCAACAATGTTTTCAAAAGATTTTCTACTTTACAGTCATGAAAACTAGGGATTGTGTGATAAAGGGTTAAAGCATAGCTTATTTTACTTCTAAATGTATGTATACTTTGTTTCAGTATCAATAAGTGATTCTGACAGTTTGGACTTTGGTACACCCAGTAAGAAGCTGAAACAGCTGAAAGAAGCTAAATCGGAGAGTACTGTAACAACTAGACGTAGCAGCCGAAGGCTAGCTGCTTCTCAGGAAGTCATAGAAACTCAACAGGTATTCTTAGTATTACTTGCACTGTTTGTCGTAAAAACTTTAGCTCTTTACCAAAGGACAAAATTTGGGGTACTAACAAATCGAAAGCATTTGTAGACAACAAATTACACATTGCTAAAATGATGATTATTCTCTTTGAGAGGGTAGAAAACATTGTGGGAAAAGGAGAAACTGCTAGTTACCAGCATTTTCTCCTTTTACCACAATGTTTTCTAGGGTCTTACGTGACAGGGATGTGTTGTAAAGGGTTAACTCTTTGCAAACAAGACAACAATTTTTTTTACTTACATTTGCATATGGCAAATGAAATGTTTATACAGAGTGTCAAAAGTCATGCCCATGCAGCTTCGTAACTCGTAAAATGATGCAATGGCTTCTAACAACAATTTATAATTGCATTTGTTATGGTTTTTATTTTGCATTCATTAAAGTTACAATAAGTGCCAAAAGTAAACAGTAGTTGTTAAAATGCATTTAAATTTAAATCATATCTTTAAAATTATGGAAATTATTGTGAAGATGACGATCTGTTATTGTACTGTCGGTCGAAGTTCTAGTTGCTAGCAGAGAAAAATTTTCAAAACTAGGTTAAAAGTTTCCTGGTCATCCTATCTTTTGTTTACTGTTTGCCTGATTTTGAAATTCATTTTTCTGCCAGCCACTTATACTTGGACTGACCACACAAAAACTGATTGTCATTTTCACAATATTTTCCATACTTTTGAATAGTATGATTTAAATTTAAATGCATTTTAACACCTGCATTGGCATTTTTGCTGCCATTAGGCCTTCAATTTATTTATTTAATTTACAGACAACACCAAGAAAGAGTAAGAGCGGTCGGAAGAATTCAGCCAGCCCAGACCTTTTTGTTACGCCGGTGAAAAGTGAGAAAAGTGATATCAGTGTACATTCATCATATGCAGGCAGTCACCATGGTAGTGAGATAGATCTTACATCAAGCCTCGAGAGTCAGTCCATTCTGTCGTTAGATCCAAGGTATACACTTCGCAATACTATAAACAGGTGAAAGTCACTTACTATCTCTATAATGTTCTCAAACTTGTTTTCTCCACTAAAGACTTTAAATCATTAAGAATCTAAGCAATCAAATAATGAAAGGATCTGTTGTATATCAGTCATATAGTGTTGGCTGGTATATATAACAAATTTTGGGGTTATATTAGGCCATTGTGTAATTAATGACATGTAGATGATACAGAGGATATTTGTTTTTTACGGTGAAAGATTGAAATTTATTTCATCTCGTGGACATCATTGGTTATATTTTCACTCGTGGCTGCGCCACTCGTGAAAATATTACCGATGATGTTCACTCGACGAAATAAATTTTGATCTTTCACCAAAAAAATACCAAATATTCTATTTATTTCATGCTTTTAACCCTTTCTGGGGGGAACTTAATCAAAATTCAGTACAGTTCTTTTTTGTTATTCCCCGTGGCGTACCCCCTCCGCATAGCAGCACATTACAATACTACGTCAAGCGCGAGAAATGTAAGGTAAATTACGTCATATTTCCATCTGGTTGTGAGGCACGCGCATTTTACCTCGGTAACTAGTTCGTGGGAACAACTGTTTCCGCCTCTGATTGAAGAGTTAGAATATAAAAATCGGTATTTTCACTGGTCGTAACCATGAAATATTGAAAAATATTTCACCGATATTTCGGGATAACCTACTGGAAAGCATGAAATAAATATTGTTAGCTCATCACCTAGAGAGGTACAGGCTTTCATAGGCCTCTTGTTATTTTTCCTCTTAATTTGAAGAAAACATGGCGAACCAGGGTAATACATTTGCTACATTTGCATTTTGTATTGTTTACATTACTTGGTCTGGCACTAGTCAACTCTTTACCAAACGGCAAAATTACAGACTAGTCCAAATTGAAAGCATTTGCGGACGACAAAATTAATGTGACTGAAAAATAGAAATTTGGTTTGGGAAGGGGAGAAAACATTGTGGGAAAAGGAGAAAATGCTGGCTACCAGCATTTTCTCCTTTTCCCACAATGTTTCCGAAAGGCTTCATTCTAAGAGTCGTTAAAAGTCGGGGATTTTGTGGTAAAGAGTTAAACCAAAGGAATGTAGTTAAGGAATGAATTTTAGCCATGATGTGACAAAAGTAATTGTTAGTGGTGTGACACGCTATACAATCAGTCATTAACCCATTACCACACAATGACGACTTTTGACGACCCTTGGAAAGAAGCCTTTTGAAAACATTGTGGGAAAAGGAGAAAATGCTGGTAACCAGCATTTTCTCTTTTTCCCACAATGTTTTCTACCCTGTCAATAAACAATTGCACCATTTGAGCCACACTGAAATTGTCGTCTGCAAATGCTTTCAATTTGGACAGGGCTAAAATTTTGTCATCTGGTAAAGGGTTAAACTCTTTACCACTTGATAAAAATGTAGACTGATCCAAGTTGAAAGCATTTGCAGATAACAATATTAAATGTGGGCTCAAATGATTGAATTTGTCTTTGATAGGATGGAAAACATTGTGGAAAAAGGAGAAAATGCTCGTTACCAGCATTTTCTCCTTTTCCCACAATGCTCGAAAGATGTTTTCAGGGTTGTTAAAACTTGGGATTTTGCGGTTAAGGGTTAAACAATGTTATAAGAGTGGCATTCTGGGTAAAAAGGTTTTCATTACAGCTTCATGATGTGCTGTATCAAGTAAATTGTCCCATGTTATGAATTTGTTTCATCTAAAAACCAACCAGATCATGAGACACTAGACTGATCCTTTGACATGCAGAAAATTTGATATCAACAGCTATGAAAAAAATTTGACTCGGATCAGCCTGTGCTGGCTTACATGGATCAAAATTTATTGCATAATTATGAATTATACCACCTTTTCACAGAGCATGACATATATGTAAGCATTTATTTACATAAAACCTTTTCGAGCGGTGTATTACATCCATGCCTTAATATTGATTATACACTAGTGTATTATCGCTTTTGGGGTTATGGTTCTGTTTAATATATAGCCATTAGTACGTGAAGCTGGCAAAGTAAACCACAGCATGTGCCAGAATTTGCACTACTTCAACATTGCGTGAGAAAGTGAGGTAATTGTTGCAAGGACATACATGCATACAACAATTTGTGATTTTTGTGTTTAATAACAACAAGAAATGTGTCATTCGTTTTATGTGATAAATAGAATCCCTTATTTGTGTTTATGTATTACCAGTTTTATCAAACTCGTTGACTAAAATGTATATGACACTCTCTAAGGCTTGCATCATATAATTTTAGTCAACTTCTTCGATAAAAATGATTATGCAGAAATACTCATGTAAGATCCTCTATTTTCAATACAGTAAGGAAGATCACCCTGAATGTAGCTGGAGCCTTGGAAGTTTTCTCTTTGCTGTCAATTCTAGCAGTCTTGAAGATACAAGTTGTGTAGTTATCGAAGAAGACATGGAGCAAACAGATGAGAATTTTGAAGACAACCCTATCATCATAGATGATGCAGATGAGGATGATGTAAGCTTTCTCACATTTTTTCGTTCTTTACCTTTCTGAATGGAGAACTTTAGCTGTCTTTAAATCAGAAATGGCCTGTATTAGTGCAATTCATTTGGCATGTAGGTAATTCAGATGTAAGGTTTTTTTTTTGGAACTTTTTTTTAGATGTTAAAGAAAAGTTATTATAATAAACATATTTTAATGGATGCTTTTTCTAGACTTTCTAATAAACTAAATTTATCTGTGTAACTCGTCAACTGGCATTTGAAGCTTGAATGATAAAATCATGCATTATGCGCTCTGGTTATTAAATAATTTATATCGATAACACCATGGCAAACAAATGTAACACTGGATTGTTTGGTATAGGTTTAACCCTTTACCCCACAATTCTAAGTCTTAACAACTGTGCAAGAGAAGTCTTTGGAAAGTCCTTTCTGCACAATGTTTCCTTTCCTTTCATAGAAAAATCAAGTCATTTCAGCCACATTTGCTCTGTCGTCTGCAAGTGCTTTCAGTATGGACAGGCTAAAAGTTTTTGTTCTCGGTTAAGACTTAAAGGACTAGCTTGAAAGCTTTGCAGGTTATTTTACATCATCAAACTTATGCAAATGAATAGATATAGAGGATATTTGTTTTTTACGGTGAAAGATCGAAATTTATTTCATCGAGTGAACATCATCGGTAATATTTTTACAAGTGGCACAGCCACAAGTGAAAATATTACCAATGATGTTCACGAGATGAAATAACTTTGATCTTTCACGGAAACAAACAAATATTCTATTTATTTCATGCTTTTAACTATTTTTGGGGGAAACTTGCATCAAAATCCAAAACGGTTCTTTCCGGTTATTTCCCGTGGCGTACCCCCTCCACATAGCAACGCATTACAATATTAGGTCAAGCGCGAGAAATTTAGGGTAAATTACGTCATATTTTCATTTGGTTGAGAGGCACGCGCATTTTACCCAGGTAACTAGTGCGTGGGAAAAACTGTTTCCGCCTTCAATTGAAGAGTTAGAATATAAAAATCGGTATTTTCACTGGTCGTAACCATGAAATATCGGAAAATATTTCACCATTATTTCTCGATAACCTACTTGAAAGCATGAAATAATTCGTGTTTTTCATTCTACTGTCGTGTGTCTATTTGACTCTACACGGCACGTATGCTAAAAATGATGGAGTAGGAGGCCTGTTTGTCTATTACCTGTTTTATATGATAAGTTGAATGTATGGTTGTGTTTGAATGTTATTATTTTTATCAAGCTAGTTGTCTAGAATACATATGATGCAAATCGAGGCCCATGATTTTTGTTATTTTGTTTGATAAAATGGTAATACATTAATATTCATGATGTTTTAATGATTGAGTACAAACATATTTTTTGATTTACCTTGTTTTTCTTTTTGAATTTCAGGCTTTAGAAGAAAAAAGAGGTGAGGAAATAGACAGAAAAGATTCTGCAGGAACCGAATGTGCTGAAGGTGGGGTAAGTGAGCAGACCTCTGGAAAAATGAGGAAAAGAGAAAGAAATAGTAAAAAAAGAAAAGGCAGACCAAAAGCTGTGAAAAGAAAAGCAGACGATCACCTAGATACGGATACTTCAAACACAAAAGATACTTCTGTTGGTGATCAAAGTATAAAGGAAGACAAAGAAACAGAATTTAAAGAAGATACTGATGTGTCTGTATCTCATACTGCTTCGGAGTCCCAGTGCTCACAGAAATTAAGTAAAATTTTAGATGATGGGATCAGTGGTCTCGATAAAGAATCAGATTGTAATTCTAGGGTGGATCCTGATAATGAAGTCACCTCTGATTCTCTTCTTAAAAATACTGAGATAGATGAAGTAAAGGAATTTAGCCATGATAGCAGGGAAAAATGGGAATGTGCAAAGGTTGATATACCTCTATACAATAAAAAAACAGACATAATCATACAGGATGACGACAAAGATTTAGATCAAACTGATGAAAAAACTGTGGAAAATAACGGATCAGACTGTGATGATTCCATGTCTCTTATTGTAATTGATGAATTGGAGCTTGACAGTGATGTTGACCCAAATGAATCAACTGTAACAATAACTGCAGATCAATCAAAAGCAATCAAGAGTAGTAAGAAACTCTCTGATCATAACAGAATAGTAAATGCTTTGGCAGATAATGGCTGTAGTACAGTTCCTGTTTCTGAGACTGAAGGAAGTGATGTAGATGTGCAAAAATATATCCTGTCAGACTCAGGTCCTGAAGTTATTAGTGAATCAAAGTCGCATTATGAAATAGAAAACAGTGACGGAGCATGTGAAAGTGAACACAATGGTAACCAGAGGAATCATGAAATCAGTAATATGGATTCAAATGATACAAAGAAAATGTCTCAAGCACATGAAACATTGTCTACAGAATTAGATTTAGAACCCAAATTTAAAAAACTTAACAAAGTAGATGCTGACAACTTGACTTTTGATTCTTTACAGGGGGAACCTTTAGTGCCATTATCAGACAACAGTCTGTGTCAGAAATCTGATGATGATAATATGAAACAACAAGTAATGGTGAAAAAAATCAGATTCACACGTAGTAGGAGTTTTGATATGTTAGATGCAAATGAGGACAACTCTGACTTCGGTTTTGTTAATGAAGTAAATGAAAAGGATTTGCCTGATAAAAGCATTTATTTTGACAAGTTAGCACACTGCTTTGAGTCAACAAGTCAATCAGAAAAGACTGAAAATAAGGACAAGGCAGAAAAAATTACTGAAGAAAAGACTAAAAGTGATTCACATGTTGAGCCTGCTTGTAAAAGTGACAGTAAAACAAGTTTTGTTGAAGAAGAAGTGATAGATTTAACTGGTGAAGATGAAACAGTACCAGACAACAAAGATTTAAAAATTGATGCTAATATAAACTACAAAACTAAAGATGGCAAAAAGTTAATGACTATTTCATTCTCAAAGAGACCTGAAAAAATAGAAAGTGGTAAGAGTGATAAAAGAATGGGGAAGGATGTAAAATGTGCTGACAGTCAATCCACAGGTGCAATTAAGGCAGTTCGTGAGGACAGCAGTGATCTCTGTGGTGGTTCTGATTCTAATGCCAAGGACACTGATGAAAGGGGTCGTGGAAGTAAAAATCATTTAAAGGATAACAAGGAAATAAACACAGAAAATGTCATTGTAGATGGCAGCATTGTTAAAAATACATCTATAGAAGAAAACAATGGCCAAAAGCAGCTTCCAGGGCAAGATGTCTCATCAGATGAAATGAAAGATGGTAAGGATTTGGACAAAGGTGTTCAACCAAATAAAAATACTGGTGAAACTGGAGAAACGTCAAAAGTGGATGAAAAAGAAGGAGAGGAAAGAGAAGAAATTAAGCGACAAGCTTATGGATTTATGATTGAGACTGACAGTGATACAGACAGTGATTCTACACAGGGCCCAGGAAGTCCCACTGGAAGTGTACTCTATGATGAGTATGTTGAACTGAGCAGTGGGGATGATGAAAACTCTAAGGTAAAAGATGAGCCTCTTAACAAAACAGAGTCAGTGTCCAGAAGTGATGATACATCAACACTTGATAAAGATGTACATGTTGTTGATGAAGCAGTTGGCACAGTAGATGATCACAATGCATCAACACTGGATGATGATGCACATTTTGACAGTGAATCAGTTGGTAGATCAGATGGAGATAAAACATCAATGCTAGATGAAAATCTACATATTGGTGAGAAATCAGATGGTAGATCAGTTGGAACTGAAAAAAGTAATTTTAAACGAACAAACAAGGGAAAGATAGGTAATAAAGACAGCGGTTGGTTATCAGCAAAAAGTAGAAAAAATATAAGAAAGAGACGTGAAAACAGCAGTAGTGATGAGGATACAGAATATCTCAATAGAAGAGGTCATAAATATAAACAGAGGAAATCAAAGTTTTTTCAGAGAGATAGAGCACACGAAAGGCCCGACAATTCTTACCAGTGTGTGGATCTCTTTCACCACTATAGGCGAAACATTAGTGTGAATATTCAACAGCACAAAGGTCATACTGGAAATATACAGCAAACTAACCAATGGCGAACAGGGAAAGAGGCAAACAGTCAAAACAGTGATAGTGCAAGGCAGCCATCTGTTGTCAGCACAAGCGGAATGGTTGGAGGAACAAATGTAACTCAACCATTTGTTCCTAGTCCCTTTAGTGTACCACCACCAATTTATGGCTTTCCAATATCCAGCCAGGCTTTTCCACCACCTCCCATAGGTTTTCCACCTCCAGCTGTTATTTTTCCTCCTCTACCTGGTATTGTTCCACCCCTGCCAGTTACTGCACCTCAGTTTGGTGGCTCATTGGCAACTCCCTCAGGAATATATACATGTCAAGCAACAAGTAACTCTACAAGAACATCTTCAACAGTTGTATCATCTCTATCTAAAGTCACATCTTCGATAACATCCACTATGTCTTCTGCTGGAAATAATTTGTCTCAAAACTCGGTCCATACAGCTGCTTTAGCTCTTGCATCAGCATCCAGTCCTTTTAATAAAGATATTTCTGAGCTGAAAAATAAAATCTTTGAGGTTACAGGATTGAAAAATATAATAGAAACTGCAAAATCTGCTACAGGAATGGAACAACAAGCTCAGAGCGAGCAACCAGTACCAATTCAGCAAGTATCGTCTAGCAGTACCACTGATGACTTACCTACGCTGATGAAAAAACTTGATGAGGTTAAGAAACTGTTAGAAGATTCTCAAGTTGTCAATCAAAAAGACCAAAGTGATGATAGAAGCTGGGATTATAGGGATGATGATTATGATGAAACGCATCTACATAGGAGACATGAAGAGAGGTATGAAGACCGCTATGAGGATTACAGGCGATATGAAGACAGGAGAAGAAGGATCGATGACAGGGAGTATCGCAGCAGGGAAGACACCAGGTACTGGGATGAGGATGCGAGATGCTATGAAGATATATATAGATATGAAGATCGGCCAGTTCCTCACAGATCCTCTTATGACCCATATGATGGTATGCCACCTCCACACCCAAGTGACCCTTATTATGAGGAATGGATGGAATACTTCAGAGAACGTCAATACAGGAGAGAAACAGAACAGTATGACAGAATGGAGCGGGAATATTCCAGGCGCAGCAGGTATAACGATCCTCCCCCTGTAAGAAATTTTGAACGATCTGCTTATGCAGAACCTCCCGTACATCATAGGGTTCCCCCTGCCTATAGAGGTCGTCCACCACCCATAAAGTACAGCCATTCACAGGGAAGGCCTCAACAAGGTCAAGGTCATTCTTTACCTGCAAGGTCACATCATCCAGAAAATCCCATCGCGTCTTTTAATCCTGTTTCACCAGCAATGCAGAAAAGATTTGAACCCAGGACACCAGGTAATGCACAAAGTTCGTTGAATTCTCCTACTTCTGTAAGAAGGCCTAAAATCTCAAGACCAAAAATGTTAAGCTCTTTTGCCAGGGACTGTCAGCCTAGGATGCAAAATCCAACAGTTAGGGTGAGGTCAAGGTCAGGGCAATTGTCAGTAACAAATCAGGTCTTGTCTGCCCCAGAGAGGTCAACTGCCCAGGATGGTAATATTGCAGAGACTGATAGAAAAGATGAGCTGCCAGTTTTCCTGACTGGATTGCAATCTTAACTTTGTCAAAATGACAATATAAATCAAGGTCAGACTGCATTTAGCAGACAATGTAGATCAAGATCAAACTGCATAGAACATGCAGTCTGATCTTGATCTACATTGTCTGCTAATTAGTTTTATTTTCTGGCAAAAGCCATTTTGAAATTCAGATGATTTGGTCTCTTTTCCAGATTCAAAGAGCTTATTTTGTTTATTTGATGCTTTGTTAGTGACTTTGAACACAGAAAAGAATAAGCATTGTCAGTTTTTAAATTTGTAGGTCAGTTTCTTGTCTCAATGCAATTTTTCACCAATGAAATTAATAAAGCCCCCCACCCCCCATCAAAAAAAAAAGTCACTGCAGACTCAGGAAAGGTTTAGATTAAAGATCAGGACTGTAAACTATGTTCTGTTCTGTTTGATTTACACCATAAACAAGAAATACCTTACATTTTTACCAAATGACAGAATATTAGACTTGTTCAAATTGAAATCATTTGCAGATCTATAACAAATTAAATAAATTTAATAAATTTAATGCTGGTTTCCAGCATTTTCTTTTTTTTCCCACTGTGAGTGTAAAAGTCTTTTTACCACACACAGGGTCATTAAAACACAGGATTGTTTGGTAAAGGGTTAACTCTCTTAACCACATGACAAAATTGTAGACTTGTCCAAATTGAAAGTGCTTGCAGACGACAATTTGAATGCGGCTTAAATGATGGAATTTGTCTTTGACAGGGATGAAAATATTGTGGGAAAATGAGAAAATGCTGGTTACCAGCATTTTCTCCTTTTCCCACTATGTTTTCTCAAGGCTTCTTTTTCAGGGTTGTTAAAACTCAGGATTGTGTGGTAACGGGAACATTCGGCATTTTGAATTGTTACCATTTGACAAAATTTTAGACTAGCCCAAGTGGAAAGCATTTGCACACACCAAATTGAATCACTCAAATGGTTGGTTTTGTCTGTGAAAGGACAGAAAACAGAAAAAGTGCTGGTTACCGGGATTTTCACCTTTTTCCCACAACTGTACTAAAAATGGCTCTTGAATACATGGTGAAATCAGGTGACAATGCTGGTGATCAGCAATTTTCTCTTTTTCCTCACAATGATTTCTTCCCTTTCAAATGGAAAATTCATCATTTTAGTTACATTTAATCTGTCTTCTGCAATTACTTTGAATTTGGACTAGTCTAAAATTTTGTCGTCTGGTATCAATACAGAGTTAACTCTTTACCAAACGACAAAATTTAGGACTAGACCAAATTGAAACCATTTGCAAACAACAAATTTAATGTGATGCAAGTGATGACTTCTGTCTTAGACAGGGATTGAAAACATTGTGGGAAAAGGAGAAAATGCGGGTTACCAGCATTTGCTTCATTACTGACAATGTTTTCAAAAGCCTTCCTATACAAGGTCGTTAAAAGTCAGGATTGTGTTGTAAAGGGTTAAAGCTGTTTTAGCTAAACTATCACAAAAAAAAAAAAACATAAAAAAATCTGATCTACTATGTTGGCAAAAGTAACCGAAAAAATTTTCCTTTTACGACACAGTGCCGACATTTAATGACCCTGGGATAGAAGGCTTTTGAAAACATTATGGGAAAAGGAGAAAATGCTGGTAACCAGCATTTTCTCCTTTTCCCACAATATTTTCTACCCTTTCAAAAACAAATCTCATTTTTTGAGCTATGATTAATTTCTAGAATTGCTTTTATTATGGATGAGTCAAAAGTTTGTTGTGTGGTAAAAGGTTATGTCTTGCACTTGAATTTTTTAGCCATAACCCTTCACCAAATGATTACATGTTTCCACAATTCTGAGAAGGAGGCTGTTGAAGCATTATTATTATACTGCGAAGAAATTTCTCATGATCTGATTGGATAATATGCCCCAAACATACATATGTACACTGGCAAAACCCATGTAAAAGCAGTTTCCCTTTCGGGAGCCCCGTAAACATGACTACAATTTCAACACAACATCCAAAATAGCGGCGTCGATCGTTCGATACGAGCCACCCACAAGACAAACATACTGAGTAGCCTGCACCATATTATTACTAGTTTCCCTTGATTGTTGTCATTAAAACACAAAGAATGGATTATTTTTGAAAATAAATGAATTTAGAATTTTACATGTATTATTGTTTGATGTCATTCTAAAACAAACACATGGAAGGTTAAAACCAGCCATCCCTTCGTCGGGTACGCAAATTGTGAAGTGTCGAAACTCATACATTGTGCGTAAGGTTAAAAAGATAACCTAATGGTCATTTGAGGCAACTAATGGTCGTTTACTTTTGCCAACAAATCATTAATATTCATAGTTACTTACCTTGAAGTTGTTTAAATACATGTTTAAATACAAATATGACAAATGTCTGTCGCAGTGAAATCATCAAGATTATGCACCAAACTGCGCATTTTACCAAGGTTTCAGTGACGTCATGTCCCAGTGACGTCACTTTTCATTGAATTGGGGCACCCGAAAAAGAAATTCTATTTCATCAGAGTACTCAATTTTTGAGACCATAAAACAGGGAAATTTCACTTAATACACGTTAGAATGGTAAAACTTTGCAGTATAATAAATTTGTTGTACGGTCAGGTGGCAGGGGACTCAGAAACTTGTTCACGGCTGTGGCGAAAAATGTCGCCACCTCGCCTTCAGCTCGGGGCGACATGATTCACTATAGCTGTGAACAAGTTTCCAAGTCCCCTGCTACCCTACCGTACAACTAATTCTGTACATGAAGAAAATGCTGGTAACCAGCATTTTACCTGTTCTTTCAATAGTTTCTAACTTCCCACTAGTCAAGCCACATTTAACTCATTATAAATTGACGGAATTTTTGGACAAGTCCGAAGCATTTGCAGACAACAATTTAAATGATGGAATTTATTTTGTGTGAGGTAGAAAACAGTGGGAAAAGGAGAAAATTCTGGTTGCCAGCATTGTTTGCCTTTTCTGACTATGTTTACAAAAGCAGCCTTTGCTAGGATCACTAAAACAGCAGATTTTGTGGGAAAGAGTTGTTTTTTCAAGTACTTTCAAGGGGTCCGTCATGGCCCAGTCGCAAAGGTGCAGAATTACCTATAATATTATGGCAGTCTAGGTTTGATCTTGATGGGGCTGGGTCTTTTGCAGGGTATCATTGGGTAAAATGCTTCTGAGTCCTGGCCTAGTCCTCCAGGGCAACATGAATAAGTGGGCTATTTCTGTGATATGACTGAAATAATGTTGAAAGTGGCATAGAACACCGTATTCAAATACTTTGAATGTATACAAGTGCAAAAATTTTGTCTTCTGGTTGAGTTCAACTTAATTACAAACATGAACATCTCTTTGAGTAACAAGTGTATCTTAAAGAGTAGCAATACTTCATTTCTCAAAGGTGAAAAGAAGTAACCAGTCCTGTGTTAAGCAACCAACTGCCTTAATCAGGCACTTTACAAACATTCCATTGTTGCTTGCTTAGTAAAGGATCAGCTAGCCTTGTACATAATATGTTGATAAAGCGAGCGAAGTAGAGCAAGAGGAATTTTAAATTGGATTTGGCACTTCAGTTTGCGGGTAACTGAAAAAATCATATACTGCTGTCATATTATTGTCAATAAAGAAATAAGATTTACATGTCCGTCAAGTTGTTTTATATACAAATATGTATTTCTTTTTTTCAGAGAGTGACAAAATAAAGAGATATTTGAATAAAGTATTATGAATTTTTGGTTTGTTGTTGATGTATTTTTAATATCATTCAAGGTCATGTTGAAATGAATGTAACTATGCCTTTGACTTTTGATAGTTACAGTATATTATGATAATGTGCATGATCGATTTTTGGGATTTCAGGTGGATATTGCAGTAATTATTCAACTGCATAACCATGAAAAGGATTTTTTTCTTGTCTTTGAATTAATACACTTGTAAATACATGTATGCTCAACCAATTACTAGACAACAAAATCTTGGACTTGCTTAATTTGAAAGCATTTCCAGACTACAATTAAATATAGTTCAAATGATGAAGTTTGTCCTCGAAAAGGTAGAAAACACAAGGGGAATCCACAGTGTTTTCTAAAACCTTTTTCTGCAGGGTTGGCATTGTTTGGTAAAGAGTTGATTTGTTTATTGTCTATTTCACTTGTATCGTATGTGTGTTTGTTGCATATCATAATGGTCAAGCCTTCATAATAAAAAGATTTCATTTGTCTTCTCTATGTTTTACTTTTTCAATATGGCAGAATCTGTAAAAAGAGAAAATGGAGTTCAACCTCCAATACCGATCGGATATGAACTGACGTGTGTGAATTGTTCTTGTATTTTAATGCTGTGAAATAATGAAGTGGCTGCAACTTGTTCAAAAGAAGAATGCACATTTTTTGCCATCTGATTTTGATCTGTGCAGTCCCCAAAAGTAACTAGAAATATGCTAACACTGCAAGAGTTTGCAGTGTCTTTCAAAGGATGATAATTCTTGTCAGTGTTACATATAGGCCTGCTTGAGCCATGCTTTGGTAAATGGGGGTTTAATGCATCTGCTAAAAAAAAAATCATCCTGCGCAGGCTGACCTGTGTCAGAACTTGTTGCTTTTGGTAAATTTTTCTGCCTGTCTAAGGACCATTCTACCTCAGGATTCAGCCGGTTATTAAACTAAATCAATTTTTATGGATCCATAATTATGTGATGACTTGCTTGATATAGTGCATCATGGAGATGCTTTAACCTCCCTTTTGCTAGAGCATGGCTCACTTGTAATGCCCCCAGAAAGTCAGTATTTCCAAGACAAAACACTAACCTTTGAGTCAATAAATAAAATGAATACTTTTAGTTACTAATCATACATAACATTGAATAGTGTAGATCCAAGATCAGATTATTTTTCTGTAGCCTGATCCTCACACTATCTGCTTTTCACACCCTACTTTGCTTTTAGCATTTAGAGGGTTTTGTTAAATAAAAAAAAGGTTTTAAGTTGGCTTTTGAAATAAATGTATTGATTAGTCACACATGGTCATTGTTTTATTTTCTGTTCCCTCCATTGAAACAAGTTTTAAGCCTTTGCCAAGCGACAAAATTTTAGACCAGTCCGAATTGAAAGCATTTGCAGATGACAAATTTAATGTGGCTCAGATTATGAATTTGTCTCCGACAGGGTAGAAAACGTGGCAAAAGGAGAAAATGCTGACTACCAGCATTTTCTCCTTTTTCCAAAATGTTTCTCTGATCATTAACACAAGGGATAATTTGGTAAAGGTTAAATAAACTACCCTGAGAAAGAAAGTTTTTGAAAATATTGTGGGAAAAGAAGGAAATGCTGGTATCACCAATGATTTGTTTTCTGCAAATGCTTTTAAATTGGACAAGTCTAAAAAATTTTTCTTCTGGTAAAGAGCTGTATCACATTATGGCCTGCTATTATGCATTTTTTACCAGATATTCAATTCAAATCTGCTTACTTCAATGACTTTAACCGGAGCGACACACTCTTGATATGCATGTGTTAAAGGTAGTTAACCTTCAAATAAGAAAATACATAATTATACACATGTATTACCCAAGCTTGCAAAATTTTGCTACCATTTATTATGAGCAGATCTCTACAAAAGTCCCCTATCTAATACCAGCAGGAAACTGCTAACTATGCTTGGTTATCAGTCCACTGAATCAATTAAGTAAGCCTGTTTGGCTGACCAACCCCGACTTTCCTTGCCCCTTCTTGTGCACATATTACAAGACTGAAAATCATTTAGACTTATTGCCATTGTCAGACCTATTGTCTGACCCCCGTTTCTTTGAATTTGGATCCTCAAGATTTACATGTCTGCCTTCTTAAATTCATTAGAAGTTAGTCAAATGACCCCCATTAAGCAAAATCCAGGGAAAACCCTGCATTTGCTTTGCATTTTATTTTGCAATGCAGCAGACTACTTTTGAAAGCAATGTGTTGAGACAAGGAGAAATTGCTTTTAATGTCCACTTTCTCCTTTTACCACAATGTTTTACATTTGTGTATTAAATCTAAAATCTGTACTTATATCCATGTTTGCCAACAATTATTTTGAAATTTTCTGCTCTAAAGTTTTTTTTTCCCCAGAGATAATATATAGCTGTTCTCTTGTGTCATGTGTCAACACATGTGCCCTGGACTCTTGGAATGCATATCACCATGTTAACCCTATACCACACAACTCAGAGTAACGACCCTGAGAAAGGAGACTTGAAAACATGATCAGAGAAGGAGAAATGGTGGTTAGAGTTGTTAAAATATGATTGTTTACAACCTTTGCCAATCAGTCCTCCCTTCTAACAACCAAGAGGAAGAAGGCTTTTGAAACAATGTTGAAAAAGGAGAAAATGCTGGTATCCAGCAGTTTCGCCTTTTTCTGCAAGGTTTTGTACTCTTTCAAAGGTAAATCTCATTGTTTGAGTAATACTTGGCTACAAAATGCTTCCACTTTGGACCAGTCCAAAGTAATGTTAATTGGTAACAAGTTACTTACGGGTTATGTCTCCTTGAATGTAGCAAAAATGATTTTTCTTGCTGGTGTCTCATGCCCTTTTAACTCTTTACAAAACAATTAAATTTTAGGCCTTTCAAAATTGATGAATTTGCAGATGATGAATTTTGTGTTTGAAAGGGTAGAAAACATTGCGGGAAAAGGAGAAAATGCTGGTTACCAGCATTTTCTCCATTTCCAACAATGTTTTCCTAAGGCTTTTTCCTCAGGGTCTTAAAACTCAGGATTATGTGGTCAAGAGTAAATTGAAACTCTGTTCTGTGAATGTATAGATCTAACATGTTTTGCCAAGTTCCTAGGTCTAAGTACTATGCAGTGGACAATTTCTGAAAATAAGCGACCAAGAGATTGCTTAGGAGCCATTTTCTTCTTTTGCCGCATAGTTTTCAGGCATGTCATAAACCATAATTATTGCTTATTGTCTACATTTTGGCTATAGAGCGCTCTATAGCAATAAATGTTTTTTGATGGTAATGTGTTTAACCTTAACCAAACAATCCCAAGTTTTTGAGACCCTTGAAAGATGACTGTTGTAAATATTGTTGAACAAGGAGAAAGTGCTTCCCATAATGTTTTCTGCCTTTTTGAAATACAAAGTTTTTCACGTGTTAAGTAAAATCCAGCATGTCGTCTGCACAGGCTTTCAATTTAGATCGGTCTCAAAAAATTGTTGAGACGGAACATGGGCAGTAGGCAACGAATACATGCTTTGCTAGAGTTTCGAAAAAGATACAATAGTGTAGAGCTCTATATTTTTACCCCGTCTAATTTTGATCATGGGCAAAAAATCTCCAAAACTTTTTCCTACCTTTTTCAGAATCACTTCTGGATGATTATGTATAGTTTACGGAATATTAAATTAGACTAACACCGTCTGAAGCTTTTTTTTTTTTCGAAAAATGTGAAAAAGCATTAAATATGAAATTACGTCTTCGGTATCAACAGACAACAAAAGTTTTAGAAATATCACATAGCCGTGAAGAATTATGCACCGTATCTGATATGCTAACAGATGCGTCATCGTTGTTTACAACCGTATTTGATGGGTATGTTTTCTTCGTTTTTAGAAAGTTAACGGGATTTCGGATGGGCAGTGTAAACGGGCGGTACCGGAATTCTGTGCCTGCTGACATGGCTTGGGTACGACAAATATAGGTTTGTGTGCGGTGAAAGAAAAACACTTCCATTTTTTTCGGTAGGTAAATTTTTTTGGGCTGAAAAAAGAATGAAAGACATGGTCATTTCCTCCTGAAATATCTTTTTATGTCCCTCTTGTCAGTTGTCATTCATTCATTGGATCAGTTTAAACTCACCATTTTCTTACTTTGACATGAGGACATACAAATCAATCATTAATAACTGAGCTGTGCTCTATGAAAAGGGGGCTTAATGCATCTCAAAAAGTATCGACCCAAGTCAGCCTGCGCAATGTGCACAGGCTGACCTGGACCGAAACCTTTTGCCGTTGGTCAATTTTTCTGTATGTCCAAGGACTTGTGCACCACATGATTAAGTTGGTTGTTAAAAACGTGGGTATTAAGGGTCCATACTTAAGTAATGGCTTGCTTGGTATCATGCATCGTGGAAATGCATTAAGCCCCCTTTTGCCAGAGCATCAAATATTATTGGATAATTTCACAACCCTTTGATCATTTACACAAATGTTACCGATTTCTAATATTTTTGCAGGGACATTGATTAGACATGTTCTCTATTTCCAACAATGCGTTGGTACTATGTCTAAACAAGATCATTTTAACCCTTTACCACACGGCAAAATTTAAGACCTATCTAAATTGAAAGCTTTTGCAGACGACAATTTCATAGTGGCTCAAATGACGCAACTTTTCTTTGATAGGGTAGAAAACTTTGTGGGAAAAGGAGAAAATGCTGGTTACCAGCATTTTCTCCTTTTCCCACAATGTTTTCAAAAGGCCTCTTCTTCAGGGGCGTTAAAAGGCGTCATTGTGTGGTAAAGGGTTAAAGGTGGGTATTTAGATTTTTTCACATCTCACCAAATTAAAAAATATATATATCACTGAAATTTATATGAAAAAACAATACAAATCATCAATAATTAAGAATCATAAAATGACAAAAAAATTTTTTTTGATGGTGTTCCCTTAAAAGGCTACGTAGCCTCTTAAGGTACTGTTAGATTTCGCACCAGAAACCAAAATAGCATTGCCGGAATGTCAAGTGACTGGCACGTGACTAATGATGCTTAAATTCCATAACATAACAAACATGTAATTGTTTTCCACAATGTCTTCTTCGGACGCTGTTTGAAGCTTTGTCTGTGTATTTCCGGTATGTAAATGAGCAAGTTGCTCATGTAAAAATAAAAGGTGTTTCCCGTCGGTGTTGACCTTGGCCGTAGTAAATCTCTAATTTCTCTTGTTGTCGGATGGTTTTCGACTACTGGGGTTTTATGAATGAAAATTAAAAGGCTTTGGGAGTATAAGGATGATTTTTTTGTATTTTTGTAAAATTTTCGTCCCAAAATCTGAAGGGCCACCTTTAAGTGAAAATTTTGCTTTTCAACAATACACAAACAATGAGAAAGAAGAAGGATTTGCGTGTTTCAAGCAATTTTCTCTTTTTTTTTTCACATTGTTTTACAACTTGTTAACTGCAGCAGCATGAAAGTACTTGTACTTGAATGGTAACTGGATAAAACACAAATAAAAGTGAGAAAAAGGATTTTTCTCTACCATGTTCACTGAACACTTTAGGTTATCAATTAAAAGTTTCTTAAGTAGGAGACTTGCAAAATAGACATGGGAATTTAAACTTCTAAACGCAAGTTGTCAATTTTACTGGCCACAGTAATTGTGTGTGTGTGTGTGTGTATGGGTGGGTGGGTGTGTGTGTGTGTGTCTTTTATATAAGAATGTATTGTCAAGTCAGTGTGAAAAGCTCAGCAGAGCTTATGTTTGTTGTTATATGCTCCGGACTTTGTAAATGAAATTGACTTGAAGTTGCTCATTACAGACTATTTACACTTTTTCCCAAGGTATTTTGACAAAAATTGATCTGGTGCAGTTCTCTGCAATAGATATAATTGTAACGGGGCTACTTTTCAAATCTAAATAATTTTATTACAGGGATTACATTTTAACTCTGAATAAAAAAGATCCAATTGGAGGAAATGATGACAAGCTTACAGAGTGTGGTATTGTATCTGGAGATATACTTTATATTGTGACAGATGGAGATAAATCAAGCCCTGCTAAGAGAGTAAGCTTTGGTTTTATTCCAATTTACTATCCTCTTACATGAAGCTTGAATTGTATGTAACTGTGTACTAGATGACAAAAGTTAATACGTCTATAACATTCTAAGGCTTAGTCACCCATCCAAGCACTTATCCTAATGTATCTCTGCTTAACTCTGTACCATGAACAAGAAACCTTTTGAAAAAATTATATGCAAAGGAAAAAACACTGGTAACCACCATTTTCTCCTTTTCCCACAATGTTTTCTACCACATTAAAGGTATCGTCGTCTGAGCTACATTTATTTTTTCGTCTGAAAAAAACTTTCAGTTTGGTCTAGTCCAAAATTTTGTCGTTTGGTAAAGAGTTAACTTGCACAAAGAGAATATAGCAAACTGCAAGGCTGTAAAAGCTATCTTGACAGCAAGGCTGGTTAGAAGTGCCTATGTGTCAAACAGCTGTGAAGTTACTTTCCCCTTTAGAAGTCCGGAGATGCTTACAAATAAACCAGGGAAATATTAAATGGTAAGGCAACTAAAATCGTACAGGTGTCATAATACAACCTTTACCATCAAAATGTAGCATGGTACAGCGCCAAGTATTAACCATAATGTATGTTGCGTAATAACTAGCATGTAGAGAAAGGTACCAAACTGCAGTGCTGTAAAAGCTAGCTCAACAGTAAGGCAGGAAACAAGGGTGGAAACAAGGGTGGTACTCATTATGAGCATTTTCTCCTTTTGAAATGATGTTTTCACTCTAAAGTTGCAATTGCTGCCAGTGTGGATCAAGATCAGAGTGCACAAAATTTGCAGACTTGTCTTTAATCTACACTGTCTGCTTGGCAAAGGGGGGGTCCTGTGTGGCTCAGTGGTAAAGTGTAGGACTCGTGACCTGGTGGCCCAAGGTTCAAGCCTCACTGGATCCACTGGGCTTTTCGTGGGAGTGTCCTTGGGCAAGACACTTCAGAGCACCAGCCTAGTACTGGTGGAACCCAGGAAATACATGAATATGTGAGCTGTCACTGTGATATGACTGAAATAATGTTGAAAATGGCATAAAACACCATTCAATCAATCAATCAGTCTGATTAGCCAAGATGTTCTGAACAAGCCAGCCTGGGTTTTTTTTTTTTTTCAGCAAAATGTAGATGCAGGATTTAGTAACAGTGAAGGAAATGTACCTCAAGTGAAAACAGGAGAAAGTGGCTCTGACAAAATTGTAAGTGTTTCATTGAAAGATTCAGCAGAGATCAAGTCATCTTTCATGAAACAGAATGAAGATGTTAACGAAACAAATGAGTCGTCAGCAGTCAATGCAGGAGATGTTGTTACCAAAGTTATTGAAAACCAGCAGCAAATTGTTGAAACTGCATCAAAAGATGGACATTCAGAATACAGGGACACAGAAATGGATGAAACTGTGAACCATGATATTGTGAATAAATGTCTTAGTGAACCTATCCTCTGTAGTGAGGCTGTGGAAGGATCTGTCCCTGCCCTTTTAAAGGAAATGATGTCAAGTATGAAACCTGAAAATGAAACAGAGGCTTTTTGTGTTGTACTTCATGTCCTTATGCTTGAAACAGGTTTCATTACAAAGGTAAACATGTTGATCTCTGTTATGTACAATTTTAAGCTGAACTGGCCAAAGACCAGCCAGCTTATGTCATGGCCCTGTGACTGTGGTGCATGTATGCCTCCGTCGGCCCATGTGTTAACTTTTATTTCAAACATCTTCTTCTGTGAAACTACCCATCCAATTTCAGCCAAACTTCACAGAAATGATCCTGTCTTGGTCCTCTTCAGAATTTTTTAAAGAAATTTATTTTTGTAAAAACTCTGATTGCCATGGCAACAAAACTGAAAAATATTGCAAGTTTTTGAAAATCTTCTTGTCCAAAACCATAAGGCCCAGGGCTACCAAATTTGGCATCTGGCTTCATCTACCAGGATTCAAATAATTTTAGCTCTGTGGTCAAAATGGCCTTGTCCTGGGGTCACAACTTTCACATGACCTTTTATAGAGAAAACTTTATTAGTCTTCTTATTCGAAAGCGTTTGGCCTTAGTTGTAATGTTTGGTGTGTATGGTTTGTACTTATTTGCCAGTAGAGCGATAAAGAGCCATCATGGCCCTCTTGTTAATTTTGTTCTTTTTCTGAAGTCTAGATTATTTTAGTTTGTGTAAAAAGCTGTGTGTTTAAGTTTTGAAAACTATAATGCTCTCTGACAATTTTTCAATCTGAATTTAGTTTTTCTTGTACCTGAAGTAATGCTTTTGTGATGTTTTGGTTTTTTTTTTTTTTTTGTCTTTTTGGGTTTTTTTTTTTTGGTCACTGTGTATTAGTACATGTATTTAGACCTGTTTTATATTTGCTGGTGTTCCTGCTATTGTTGTAGGAATTAACAGTCCGTTTAAAGATGAATTTAGATTTATCGAGTCTATAGAAAAGACCCATATACTTGTTTAACTCATTACCACTTGACAGAGTTTTAGACTTGTCCAAATTGAAAGCATTTGCAGATGACAACTTAAAACCCATTACCACACAATCCCGACTTTTCACGACCCTGAGGGAGAAGGCTTTTGAAAACATCGTGGGAAAAGGAGAAAATGCTGGTAACCAGCATTTTCTCCCTTTCCCACAATGTTTTCTTCCCTATCAAAAAACAAAAAATCAACCCTAGAGTTTATTTATTTTGTTGTCTGCACATGCTTTCAAGTTGGTGGAGTCCAAAATTTTGTCATGTGATAAAGAGTTAAAGGTGGCTCAAAATTCAATGATTGAACCCATCTTTGATAAAACAGAAAACTTTGTGGGAAAATTTTTTCAAAAGCCTTCCTGCCCAGAGGTGTTTAACTCTTTACCACACAATCACGATTTTAACGATCCTAGGGAAAAAGCCTTCTGAAAACATTGTGGGAAAAGGAGAAAATGCTGGTTACCAGCATTTTCTCCTTTTCCCACAATGCTTTCTACCCTCCCAGGGAAAATTTCAGATTTTGAGTCACATTTATTTTTTTTGTACGGAAATGCTTTCAGTTTGGACAAGTTAAATATTTTGTTGTTTGGTAAAGAGCTGAACTCAGGATTGTGTGGAATATTGGTAAGTTTCATGGAATCAGACTGTTTTTGGCATTACAGGGAACCAGTACTGAGGGTGTCGACATCCCAGAGAACTGGAGGTTTGCAGGCCACTACAAGTTCTTTTATACCTACACTGGCTGTACAGATACAGAATGTTTGTTAACTGTGATACCAACTGGGCTTACTCTTATGCTACATGGTAGGACATTTGTTCCATCCATCAAGTAGCCGAAGCTCGGCCGCGCAGTCTGTAGCTTACAGGACTTGAGAACATGGAGGAGGGTCTCGAATCACCAGCTCGGCTGATTTCTTTCCGAGGATTGACGATAGTCATTGGGACAGGATTTATTCCTCTCTCACTGCTGATCATTGTTATGATGATGGTTATATGGGAAAAGCAGCCAATGGCTTGGGAAAAATATTGTGCAAAGTACTGGGAAAAGAAACTCTAGAAAAGCATAGATAGGTGTGTATCCAGGTCTCCTCGAGCCTCTGGAAAAAGTCTTCTAAGGGCGTGGAATTACTTTTTTTCAAGGGTAGAATGAACAGCAAGTCTACTTCAGTAAATTTACATTCTTTTAATCCCAAATCTACTGAACTGAGCTAACTGAACAGAACTGAACTGAATTAAAATGAGTTGAGCTAAGCCAAACCGACAATCTGTAAATTACAAAAGGAATAAAAGATTGTTTAGAAAATGATAAAAACAGGAGAAATGGATATTTTCAAATAGACACAAATCGATGACAAACGGACAAATGGATAATCGAGCAATGCTTTATAATTTCATATTACGTATCACACTTACCAATTTAGAGAATTGACTGCAAGTCGACAGTGTAGTTTTTTATCTGCATGTTTAAACGTCTATCACTCACTCTCTTACATAGTGAAACTCGTGAAACCTGTAAAGATCGAGTAAGTTAGTAAATACGTGAACAAGTTAGTGTATTTATGGGCAAGGAAGATGATACTTTCAAATGCGTTGAACGCTAATGAAAATTCCAAATCGACAACAAAAATTACAAAAAGTTGAATGAAACAATACGAGGAATTTCAATGACCAAAAAGAGAGGGAAATTATTATTAATTGTGACCAATAAACAAATCAGTAATTGATAAGGAAAATGCCAAAGCTTTAGACTGCAAACTTTACTAGTACGTCTTCTCTCGTCTGTGTCGGTTTTCCTTATGACAAAGAACAGGTGCAAGGATCACACGAACATTATTTGCCCGCGAAAATGATTCTAAAACTCACAAATGACAACCTAGTCACAGGTGCACTGACCACTGCTATATAACTGAAATAATGTTGAAAACAATGTTAACAGATAACACCATACAATCAACCTGTCAGTCAATCTATCCAGTAACTCTAAAAGTGTAAAATGTAAGATTAAAAAATGCATTAGGCATACAGCACTTTCTTGTATGCATGTCATAATTCTCTGTAAAATAATTATTATTCCACTATTACGATTCATTTTACACATGAAAGTCTGGTATGAGTTTAATCCTTTACCAGTGATCCCAATTTAATGCTCCTGGAGCTTTGAAAACATGGGGAAAGGGACTCATCTTCATGGGAGTCATTTAAACACATGAAATTGTTTTGTAGAGGGATAAAGAAACTACAGTTGTGTATGGTATTCCTGAGGGTAATCACACATTAAGGTACTATATGGCCTGCAACATGCGAAAAAGAGCATTCGGATATTTCCGTAAAGTGTCGTCTTGGATCAACCTACACTTTCTGTACTTACGTAATATTCTGTTTCGCGCAAGTCTACTATAGGACAAAATCGAGTGTAGTCAGAAAGTGTCATCTCGGTGCGCAGGCTGATCTGAGATGACACTTTAACCAAATGTATGAATGCCTCTTTTTGCATGTTGCAGGCCATATAAATGTTCAAAACAAATTTCAGGGAAAGTCAATGGAAGTGAAGCAGAGACAAGACATTGCTCTTTGAAAGTTTCAGAACATGTACAAGGGGATATATCAGGTAACCACTGTAAACATGCATACATACATGAAGCAATATTCTTTTCATCCTTTACCACACAATCCCACTTTTTAAAGACCTTGCAGGAGAAGCCCTTCAAAACATTGCAGAAAAAGAAAAAATGCATATAACCAGTGTTTTTTCCCATTTTCACAACGTTTTCAACCCTTTCAAAAACATGCTCCAGTATTTCTGAGCCGGATTCACTTTGTCGTCTTCAATTGCTGTCAAATCAGACAAGTCCAAAAGTTTGCTTTTTGGGAAAGAGTTAACCCTCCTCTCCCTCATGTAAATTATAGTCATTTAATCTACCGTGGATTGCCCTTCAAAGTATGATAATAAAAGGAGATATTGTGTATGTTTTGTGATCTACAAAATCAAGTTATTTTCGAATCATCTACATGTATTATATGAATGGCATTTTCAAAACATAGTGACTAAATTGATGCAAAAAGAAATTTATCTTTTGCTAGAGATCTTTTTTTGATCTGTACCTAAACTTGGGTATTTCATCTACCTATATAATTGTTTGTTTGCTCATTTCTTTTTTAAGTTGCTTGACTGCAGTAGTGTTAGTGATTTCTATTGTCAGATTGTGAGAAGTGCTTTCACCAGCTTTCCAAACTCTCCAGAATTTTCAAAGACTCGGTTGCCATTCCTCTTGTTCAAGATATTAGAATTGGTATGTACATAACTCTAAGGTAATTATCTACTGCAGTTGAATTTTCTCCTTACAGAAACATTGTCTAGCTTTAATAAATAAAACAGCTATGTGATGTGAAGAAAAAAGCTTAGAACAAAAACTTAACTTTCTTTTTCAAATTTGGAAAAAATTGTGTTCATGTTGATTGCTCAAAATGTTGAAGTTTCCAATTATGTGCTCCAAATTTATGTTTTAAGTGATGAGTCAAAGTAAAAATGAATACTGCTTACTGGTGCAAGGAGTTAATGTTGTGAATTTCTAATGACAATCACATTTCTGTCTTGGCAATAAAGGGCTCAAGGTAAACGTATATTAAATAGTAACAAACATGAGTGACACCAGGAGAATCTAGAACTGCCCCACCAGCACAATTAGAGAACGGAAATGATTTTCAAAACAAAGACCACCTGTGACCTTGACCCTTGACCTACGTGACGCAAAAACTATAGGGCACCTCCTTGGGTCATGAGCAACACTTGCATAAAGTTTGAGGGTCCTGGGTCAAATGGCTTTTGAGTTAGAACATGGGAATGAAAACATGGACGGTTTAATGGACGGATTGACAGACAGACAGACATAGTGAAACCAGAAAACCCCCTTTGGAACCATCCAAAATTTTGTTGTTTGGTAGAAAGTTAATTTGTGACCTGCAAATGCTTTCAAGCTGGACAAGCTTCAAAATTAGTTATTCTGTAAAAAGTAGATTTAAACAAGCAAACAAGTACAAAGAGATCATTTGTCTTACAGCTGCTGGACTAGAAGATGTTAATGGAATACTGGCTCTAACACAAGAGATAAAGGTAGACTATTTGATCATTCACACTGCTAGTCAAACACACCAAAAAAACATCACTATTTACAACATGGTAAAAATCTTTGGGGGAAAAAGAAAGTTTTCAGTGATGGTTTTGAGACAACTGAATAGAACAATACAGTTCATTTTCCCTTGTCTTGATTTTCTTTTGGTTCAAAGTTTTAATGGATGGTTTTGAAAAATTGTGTATTTAAAGAAATAGCACTGATTCTGAGAACATAAATGTTGGAAAACATTGAAGCGAAACTGGGCTTTACCAAATGCATGTAGTTTTTGCCACAATGGTTTCCAAGATGATCTTTTCTTAAGACTAAATATGTTTTGCAAGAAGCTGTTAGTTAAGAATTTGTTGACATTTATACCCAATATGAGTAAGTTTATATTTTTCTTTGTATTTAGCTCACCAATATTTAGAACTAAGGTGACTGAGTTATTTAGACATTACATTGTATTTTCAGTCAATGGGAAAAAATAAATTTGAGCTATGTTCTGTGAAAAGAGGATTTAATGCATTTACAAAAAGTATCGACACATGTCACCTGTGCAATCTATGCGGGGTAGAAACTTGTGTGTTACTTGTAAATTTTCTGCACAGCAAAGGACTGTCCTGCCTCATAATTCAGTTGTTTACTAGACAAAAAGGAAGTGAAGGATTCGTAATAGTGTGATGACTGGCTTGGTATATTGCATATAATCACGGAGATGCATTAAGCCCATTGTGCCAGAGCATGGTTCATGTGTTATGATTTTAAGCCTGTTTTGACCAAAAAATCTTTTAAAATAGATGCAATATTTGGCTTGCAACATGCAAAAAGGGGCATTCTGACATTTGCGTAAATTGTTGTCTCAGATCAGTCTGCGCAGTCCGCGCAGGCTAATCCGAGATGGCACTTTACGACTACATTAGATTTTGTGCTACAGTAGAATTGAGCAAATCAGAAAATTACATAAAAAACAGAAAGTGTCGCTTTGAATTAGCCTGCGCGGACTGCAAATGCGCGGACACTTTATGCAAATGTCCGAATGTCCCTTTTCGCGTGTTGCAGGCCGTATGTCATTGGGCTGCATGTTCAGGCTCAGTAAAAATACTCATGTTGCCAATAGGGTCAAAGGAGTTAACTCTTTCACGAATGAATAAATCACTGTTTTTTTTTACAAAGGCTAAAAATACATTTTCTCTACAAGATCAAGAGACAGTTTGGTCATAATTTAGAATATAGCAGTGGACAGTGTAGATCAGAGACCAGACTGCACGTTCTGTGCAGTCTGATCTTGATCTACACTGTCCACGAAAGCTTCTGATGTCGTCGATGGTATGGAAAGAGTTGAGGACATTGCTTGATTTCATTTTCAATAATTTACCTTTTAGCTTCGAATACTGAGTTACCTAGATGTGAGAAGTTTGCTAAAACTGTCACAAGTATGTCAGGAGCTTCACGACATTTCCCAGGATCCGTGTCTATGGAGACGTCTTTATTTAAAGGACTTCGGGAGTAAGATGGACATTTTTTGAGATCGTTCACCCTATTCCCCATACAAGGTCTTTAGCTAGGCGAGAAATTGTTGAGTTATAGTCATAGCTCTGTTCTCGCCTATATTGTCATATTTGTGCAAAAACTTTTGACATTTTATTATATCTCTGTCATTACTGAAGACATTTACTTCAAACTCGGACTAGTTCTTTTCTATCAAAAGGGGAATTCACACAACAGGGTCAGGTAACAACCAAAATATTTTTGTCACAGTTATGTCCTTTTTTGACATAGAATTTTGACTGAAAATCAATCTGTTTCTGAAAGCAATTGCAGCTGAGCATTGACAACCACACGGGGAGCTCTTGGTATTAGTCTGGGGTTTAAGAATGTTGGAAACATATTGACAAATGGGAAAATTACTTAACCCTTTACCAAACAATCCCAGGTTTTAACGACCTTTGGAAAGAAGCCTTTTGAAAACAGTGTTGGAAAAGAAGAAAATGCTGGTAACCAGCATTTTCTCCTTTACCCACAATGTTTTCTACTCTATCAAGGACAAATTCTATCATTTGAGTCATCTTTAATTTGTCGTCTACAAATGCTTTCAGTTTGGACAAACCTAAAATTTTGTTGTTTGGTAAAGGGTTAATATTTTTCTCCTCTCTGCCACTCTGATTTTATTGAATGATTTTACAAGTGAGTTTTATTTCAGGGAAGCAAGTCCTCCTTTCTCTCTATGAGTCTAAAATTTGTGCGTGGGAATAGATTAAACTTTTGCTTCCATAGGGCAAAATTTAGGTGCTTAATTCTTTAAAAAATGAAAAATTCACACTCAACCAAACTGAAAGCATTTCAGATGTCAAACTAGATGTGGCTTAAAAGGTGATTTCTGCATTTGGAATGGTAGAAAACATCATGGGAAAATGAGAAAATGCTGACAACAGTATTCCCTCCTTTTTCTGTTATGCTTTTAAAATTGATAGTCCTCAAGGTTGTTAAAACACAGGATTGTTTGGTTAAAAGGAAAGCTATGTGCCTTTTTGGAGTGAGCACCTAAAGGTCACTATCTCCCATACCAGGATACTGCTTATCTGTACCTATTTATGTCTTTCTTCAAATGTTGTGGATGTAGGAAAAAATGTACAGTTTTACTTCAAGTAAACACTGTGGGACTTTGTAGTATATGACAGAATGGCTCATCTTAAATTTTTGTGACTTGGTGTAAGATACAAGTCGTGGGCTTATGTGTTTTAGATAAAATTTCTATGAATTCATCGTTTGAATTGAAGATACATACAGTCAAACTTCGGTGGCTCGAATATGGGTAATTTCGAATACCAAAGAAAGCTCGAACAACGATATCGGTCCCAGCAAAATCTCTATATAATTCATATTGTTCTACCTCGGAAAGCTCGCACAACCCTTAATTGGAACTTTCGAACACATATCACGGTCCCGTCGTTCATTTTCCTGTGTATTTTACCTTTCAGAAGTCGAACAAAGGGTTAGTCAACAATCAGACGTTGGGTTTCACACCTACATTGTTAATTGGATATGCTGGTAATCGTCTGTCAAATATTGGATAAGGTGCATGTTTTTAACACTTACTGTAAAATATACACACACTTGATCAAAGTGTCAATTACAAATTGTTTAGCCGTGATTGAATAATTGCTTTGCTTTTAATTTTTTGTTTTTCGAGGTGGTTGACCTAAATTAGTGGTCAAGTCATTTTTGTGACACTATGTTTTCATGAAGAGTATTGCTTTTCAACACAGTAGGTTTCATTAACCGCAACTGTGATCTTAATCCGCACATGTAGCGTTGATAGAAGTTATAATTAGAACATAAACAAGGTGATGTTTCGCTCTCGATATCTGCAAATGTCCTTTCTTTTCTGATAAAATGACTTTTAGATATGTGCAAAGAAAATGACCCCAGGAATCGGCCGTTTAACTGGTGAAAATAGCTTGCTTTCGGCCGAAATGGATACTCTCAAAAAATGAAAAACATTAACAGAGCGTATCGATTTCGGCCGAAAACAAGATATTTTCACTAATTTGACAGCCAATTCCTGTAAAATGACAAAGGTATGTGGTGTGTTCTGTGTGATATTTCCAAATACAAAAGTCATATATATGCAATAAGAATACATGTAACTCGTTCACTGACCACTTCGTACCTTGAAATATGGATACGTCGAACTACCGATATTTCGAACAAATTACCTAGGCCCAGGGGTGTTCGAGCTTCCGAAGTTTGACTGTATATTGAATGAAGGACAGCAAATTTATAGACATTTTGATGTTTGTATGACATTTTCTTTTTTACAGATAGAAGAGATAACAGCTTATCACAGAACTGGAAACAGGTACCAGCTGATGATTTATTTTTAGAGAAAATAATGTGCTTTGGATGGTACAAATGAAGAACAGATTGGATATAGCATAAAATCTTTGATCTTATCTCTGTTGACTTTTACTGAGAATCATAGTTCAACTAGAATTGCTCCAAAAGTTTCTGGAAGTATTTGTTTATAACTGCAGACTGAGGATTGGTTTTTGATTGAAATCATTCTTAATCTTTCAGTAATATTCTATGTTTTATTGGCTCTGAGAAAGTTGGCTTTTGAAAGTATTGTTGTAAAAGGAGAAAATGCTGGTACCCTGCATTGTCTCCTTTTCCAACAATGTTTTCAAACCTTTCAAAGACAAACCCAATCATGTGAAACCCATTCAATCTGTCATCTGTAAATGATCTTAATTTGAACAATTTTCAGAGTATTTTGTTTAGTAAAAAGTTAAAATATTTAGTATTTAATTTGTTCAATTGCTCCTTTTCCTACTGTTTTTCTTCATATTTTTAAAAAGCAATACATGTATTTTCCCTTCTTTCATTTTGTCTGTACTTTGTGTAATTTGTAATTAGTTTTAGAAATTTTTGAAATAGCCAGTTTCCAGTTACCAGCATTTTCTGCTTTTTATACGCCCGTCGAAGACGGGACGTATTATGGGATCACGCGGGGCGGGCGGGCGGGCGGCGTCCCCATTCTTTGTCCGGAGCATATCTCCAAAACTATGCTAGCTACGGTTATGAAATTTCATGGGTGGATAGATCTCATCAAGGCGGAGTGCATTGCACAGGAATCATAACTCTCGCTTGCTTAATTTTTTAGTTATTGCCCTTTGTTGTTTTTCATACTTGAATTTTGTCCGGAGCATATCTCCAAAACTATACTAGCTACGGTTATGAAACTTCATGGGTGGATAGATCTCATCAAGGGGGAGTGCAGTGCACAGGAATCATAACCCTTGCTTCCTTAATTTCTGAGTTATTGCCCTTTGTTGTTTTTCATACTTGAATTTTGTCTGGAGCATATCTCCAAGACTATACAAGCTAAGGTTATGAAACTTCATGGGTGGATAGATCTTATCAAGGGGGAGTGCGGTGCACAGGAATCATAACTCTTGCTTTCTTAATTTTTGAGTTATTTCCCTTTGTTTATATTCATACTTAAATTTTGTCCAAAGCATATCTCCAAAACTATGCTAGCTACGGTTATGAAACTTCATGGGTGGATAGATCTCATTAAGGGGGAGTGCAGTGCAAAAGAACCATAACTCTACCTCGTGCTGTCTGAGTTATTTCCCTTTGATCGTCATTTTTACAGCATTTTCTGCTTGTCTGGAGCATAACTTTGTCATCTCCAGTCCGATTGACTTGAAACTTGGCATGTGTGTTAGTTGCAATAATACGGAGTGCAGTGCGAAAGAACCATAACTCTACCTCGTGCTGTCTTTGAGTTATTTCCCTTTGATCGTCATTTTTTACAGCATTTTCTGCTTGTCCGGAGCATAACTTTGTCATCTCCAGTCCGATTGACTTGAAACTTGGCATGTGTGTTAGTTGCAATAATACGGAGTGCAGTGCAAAAGAACCATAACACTACCTCGTGCTGTCTTTGAGTTATTTCCCTTTGATCATCATTTTTACAGCATTTTCTGCTTGTCAGGAGCATAACTTTGTCATCTCCAGTCTGATTGACTTGAAACTTGGCATGTGTGTTAGTTGCAATAATACGGATTGCAGTGCAAAAGAACCATAACTCTACCTCGTGCTGTCTTTGAGTTATTTCCCTTTGATCGTCATTTTTACAGCATTTTCTGCTTGTCTGGAGCATAATTTTGTTATCTCCAGTCCGATTGACTTTAAACTTGGTATGCATGTTTGTTGCAATATTACGGAGTACAGTGCACAAGAACAATAACTCTACCTAGTGCGGATTTCGAGTAATTCCACTTTGATCTTCATTTTTACAGTATTTCTTGCTTGTCTGGATCGGAACTTTGTCACCTCAAGTCAAATTGACTTGAGACTTGGTAAACGTGTTTGTTGCATTACCTGCCCTTTACGATTATTATACCCCCCTTGACATCTGGGGGTGGGACGGGCGTATCTTGCGACAATTTGCCGCTCTTGGTTCCACAATGTTTTCTTACCATTTGGAGACAAATTCCTTAAAGTCTGATTTTGTTCGTCATATGCAAATGCTTTCAATTTGAAGAAGTCTAAAATTTTGTTGCCATGTAAAGAGTAGAGTGATCTCCATCAGATATCTTAAATTGTAAATGATCTTGCCATTTTGTAGTTATACAAACAAGAGTACAAGATGAGAAAAGAAAGAAGAAAAATGATGAGTAGATTTGCTATTGTGACCCCCCCAAACTGGGGCCCACAAATCCCCTTTAGTGGCCCCAGTAACTGGATACCTCCAGGCCCCGGTATTATAGGGGGTGATTATGATCTGTACCCAAACTTTCCAGGTATGAATCTTAATCCTTTACAAAACAGTCCGAGTTTTTATCGCCCATAAGGAAGAAGTATTTTAAATACATTGTTTGAAAATTAAGAAAATACTAGACACCAGATTTTTTTTCTTTTTCCAACAATGTTTTCTACCCTTTCTTCCTGTTATTTTCGCCTTATCTTACTTTTTGTCCGGTTAACTCATACAGTTCCTAATAAATGAAACTGCATGATCTTGCCTTTTAACCCATTACCACACAATCCCTACTTTTGACAACCCTGAAAAAGAAGCCTTTAGAAAACATTGTGGGAAAAGGAGAAAAATGCTGGTAACCAGCATTTTCGCCTTTTCCCACAATGTGTTCTACCCTTCACAAAACAAATTTCAAATTTTCAATCACTTTTATTTTGTCGTCTGCAAATGCTTTCGATTTGGACAAGCCTAAAATATTGTCGTTTGGTAATGAGTTAAAGACCAATGGTGTCATTTGTCATTTGAGCCATATATGACTCATGCTTTGTGGAAAGACTTTTCTAGCATCTGCATAAAGTATTTACCCTGATAGGCCTACAGTCTGCACAGGCTGAACTGGGCTGACACTTTCTGCTATTGGTTAATTTTCTGCAGTGCAAAGGACCAGTCTACCTTATGAATCAGTTGATTGTAGACAAAATTGATTTTATGGTTCAAGTCTACTAGTCTGTAGTCTTTCAAAATAAGCAAATCTAAAATTTCGCAGTCTAGCAAGGATTTTATCAGAATTGTTGATTGACAAAATTTTATTGTGGCAGGATTCTTTTCTTTCTCTAAACTAATCACTGTTCTGACTCTTTCAGTGTGGAGAAAGCCGAGCCATGGTAGGTCAGTCAGTAGCGTGCAGGACTTGAGAACGGGGTTGTGGATTCAATCCCTGTCTGGGGCCAATTTCTTTTCGAGGATTGATGATAGTCATTGCGACAGGATTCATTCCTCTCTCACTGCTGGCCATTGTTTCGACGATGGTTATGTGGGAAAGCAGCCAGTTACTTGGACTGAAAATTGTGCGGAGTACTGGTAAAAGAGACTCCAAAAAAGCATGGATAGGTACAGTGGCTGCCGCTATATAACTGAAATAATGTTGAAAACGGCGTTAAACACCATACTATCAATCAGTCAATCAAAGTGGGAGAGAAGCCAGAAAAATACTTGTGTGTAGCACTACTGTGGGAACACTAGTAATGTGCAACTAGGTGAACTGACAGCCAAGATATATCTGAAACTCACATGAAATTGATCCCAACTACATGTAGCTATGGTTAACCTTTGTAGTGCTGAAACTACTTTTAATTGCATAATTTGTATGGACAGTGATCAAGATCAGACTGAACAGAATATGCAGTGTGATCTTGGATCCACACTGTCCACTTCTTTGTCATTTAACCCTTTACCAAGTAATCCCAAGTTTTAACGATCTAGAACAAAATGACTTTCGAAAACATGCAAAAAGGAGAAAATGCTGGTAACCAGGTAATATTTCAGATACATATCCAGTAGTTTTATCAAAATAATTTTGTCCTCTCTAAACACATTCAATTTGGGCAAGCCGATAATATTGTCTAAAATATTGTGTGGGATAGAGTTAAGCAAGCTGTTGCCATGATACGTGTAAGAGTAAAAGCGTTGTAAAACACCAATCAATTAATAGTATTGACTGAAGATTGCCATTGCGTTTTTGTAGTACCACAAGGGCTCAAAGATTAACTCTTAGTTATGTGGCAAGTATTCCCATGGTTATCTATGATTAAGTCTGACAAAGTTTTTCTTTCAATTTTTACAGGAAGTTTGCCAGGAGTGCCTGGTCTTCTTGGACCCAGGCCCCCAACTCTTCCACGCCCTAGATATGATCTGATAGGGCCAACCCCAGATTTAGACCCGGACCCAAGTCTCCTTCCGCAGAGACCACTGGGTGGCAGAAACAGTGGCACGAGAAACCCTTTTAGTGGATTTGGTCCAAGATTTTTCTGATGTTTTGTATTTATTTCATCCATGTTCATTGTTGTCTATATACCAGGAATTTGTTTGTAGGCAGAAAAAAAATTGTCTGAAATTTACATAAAAGACTGTCAGAAAAGTGTTTTTGTGTTTCAAGAAAAGCACAAGGTATTATATAAAATAATAAAACTACAACTAAAAAGTATTTCACCTTGTTCAGTTTCCTTATTTCATAAAGCCTATAAGATAACAAGTCTTTCTGAATTACAGTTCGTGGTATTTTCAGCCGCCGAAAGAGGTCAAGTTTTAGACATCCGACTCGTATAAAGGATTTACTCTATAACAAACAAGCCCATGTTTTTACAGCGCTTATATAGACAGGTTTTTAAAAAATCGTTAGAAAGAATTGAAAATGCCAGTAACCGGCATTTATCCATTCTGGCGCCAAGAGCAATTTTAGTTGCCTTGGAGGAGAGAGTAGATCATAATCAGACCATAGAATGTGCAGTCTGATATTTGATCAACAATGCCCGAATTCTGTTAAGTTATTCAGATATTTGGAATAAACAGCCTAACTGGGATTTCTTGCTTACCAGATGAATATGTCGTATATATAGAGCTCGTATGTGCAATTGTATTTTGAGCTTCAACATACAACTTCTACTTACGAGGCTGAGTTCAGCAGAGGCACTTGGTGTTTGACAAGTTTCTTTCTCTATAACCTAATACATGTATATAGGACAAAGTGTCCAACTGTAGTACCTGCTGTACACAACGCAGAGTGAATTGTTCACCTATTTCTAAACTCGAATGGAAATAGTCGTTATGATTTAATGCTTTGCGATAGTTTATCGAGAAATAATGGTGAAATATGGTTTGATATTTCATTGTTAGGACCAGTGAAAAAAAAACTGATTTCATATTTTCTACCTCTTCATTTGAAGGCGGAAACAGTAGCTTCCGTGCACTAGTTACCTAGGCAAACAGTGCGAGCAATTCAACAAGACAGAAATATGACATAATTTACCCTACATTTCTTGCACTTAACATAACGTACGTAATGTGTTGCTATGTGGATGGGGTAAGCCATGGGAAATTACCGAAACCAACTGTGCCGGATTTTAATTAAAAAAAAACGAAAAGAAGGGTTAGAAGCATGAAATAAATAGAATATATGTATATATTTTGTTCGGTGAAAGGTCGAAAATTTATTTCATCTCGCGAACATCATCCGTAATATTTTCACCCATGGCTGCGCCACTCGTGAAAATGTTACCGATGATGTTCACTTGATGACATAAATTTCGATCTTTCACCGAAAAAACAAATACCCTCTATCTCATATCATGCTAAGCAGTAATTTGTCTTATATCTGGTACATAGAATGGAACAAAGGAATTAATATGAAAGGAGTTATTAAGGTCGAAACTTTGGAAGCAAGTTTTTCTGTTCCCACCGTGAGATGGCAATTGTAATACTGCAGTGAATACAGTACATGTATATTGCATTAATCTGACTGGTCAAATATCAGCCTATAAATAGGGACGTGGTGCCGAGAATAGTTTTGGCCAATTAAATTTCACCAATTAGGCATATCGGACTAATCAGATTGTCTGAAGTTTCGACCATAGTTATCCGCTCAAAATTTATCCGCTTGTTCCTTTTCATGAGTTAGATCGAAGATAAATTACCAAAGCACATTATGAAATAAACGACCTTTTCCACCCATATTCACAAATGCATGTACATGTACATTGTATGTGAAGAAAAACTGATAAATGATAGGTGGTCAAGCGCGGCACGTGTTAGTTTGACACCTATATGTGCATGTACTGGGTTATAGAAGGCGTAGATAGTAAAAATCAATGTGCCTCTGGTGTTGAGGGGGAGAATTTAGCACCGAATACATACATAACAGATTATGATGATATGAAAAAGTGTCTCGTAAATAACAAAAGTACTGTCAAAGACTAGTAAAATTCCATTGATATAGATGACCATTAATAACCTCCTGAAACAAACTTGCAGCAGAATACTTTGACCACTTACTTTTAGAATATGGATAATCAAAATGAGTTAAGATTCAAAGTAATGGAAGAAGTGATTCATTATAAGCAATTTTTCATATATTTTTATCACAGTATTTTCAAAAGTGGTAGAAACAAACCGACTACAGAGTTAGATACTTGGAGCGGTAATTTCTTCCTCAACAACAGGGATGGCCAGTCGGTCACCATGACGACTAGCTAGGTCTCTCTTTCTCTCAGCTACATCTTTTATAATGGTTGTATGTTCTTTAATCTCTAGAGCAAGTTCTTCGTCGTTTCCAGACTCCACGTTGTCATATTGGTCTTCGATCACTTGTAGCTGCTTTTGCTTGTTCTAGAAGTTGCGCAATTAGATCAGCCACCAGATGCAAATATTCGACTTTAAAAGGGTATCAGTTAAATACTTGGAGCAGTGATTTCTTCCCCTACCACGGGGTTGGCCAGTCGGTCACCATGACGACTCACAAGATCTCTTTTTCTCTCAGCTACATCTTTTATAATGGTTGTATGTTCCTTAATCTCGAGAGCAAGTTCTTCGTCGTTACCAGACTCGACGTTGTCATATTTGTCTTCTATCACTTGTAGCTTCTTTTGCTCGAGCTCTTCATAATATTCCTCATCGTCTTTGGCCGCTAGATCGAAACTATCACGCTTTAGTAATTTCACATCGTCCAAATAGTTTGAATCTTTCTTTTGTACCACTTTACGACCTTTTTCATTGGTTACAAGAACTTTATCAAGTGCTTCGATGTCTTCCTTCGTGAAACTATCGTCGGACACTGATAACATGTCATCTAAACCACTCGACTTTTTCTTTCGTAATTTCTTTCGCTTTCTGCTAACGTGTTCTTTCTTTTTTATTTCAGCCTTTTGTTCATGAGCTTCTTTCCCCGGTTTATCAGATTCAGGAGTGTCGTTGATATGTTCTTGTTCTGGTTCACTGATGTCTATAGAGGATGTTTTGTATTTAAGACTAGAGCTACTTTTTCTTTTCTTGATCTTTTTGGGTGACCCGTCATGATCTCCTGTGCGAATTTTACTTTCTTTTCTCAAGAGTCGACGGTCCAGTTTCTGCTCGGCTATGATGACGTCTTGAGCGTCCATAAGGATATCACGTGTGAGAGAACCGTATTTTCTCAATATTTCCTCATTTGAGGGCACCTCTGTTAAAAGACCAGCAGCAACCAGAAATTTACAATCTGTCTCTGGAACTGTCCGTATTGAGACCACACCAGTCTGCTCCGCATTCTCATCAAAGCCCACTAGAAAAATTAAAAACAGTAGAAGATGGTACTACTTGTAATACTTATTAAAGCCATACTCTGTGTAAAGCGTGTTTAATGCATCTACAAAAAGTATCGGCTCAGATCAGCCTGCGCAGGCTGATCTGAGTCGAAACTTTTTTCTAACGGTGAGTTTTCTGGGTGTCAAAGGGCAAGTTTACCTCATGATTTGATCGGTTGTGAGACAAGATGGATGTTATATATCCATAATTATGAGATGTCTTGCTCGGTATCATCAAATGCATCACGGAAATACATTGAACCCCCTAACACAGCATGCTTTATTTGTTTTTGTGGTGGTTAAGGCCGTTTTAAACAACATATAAATAAAATTTTGGCGACCAGTCCATTATCAATTCTTTTTTTAGATATTATTGTTTTTGATACGTTTTTAATAACTCTCAATAATAATTGGCCTGCAACACGCAAAAAGGGGCATTCGGACATTTGCGTATATATATAAAGCGTCGTCTCGGATCAGCCTGCGCAATCCGCGCAGGCTAATCCGAAACGACACTTTCCGTTTTTATGTAATTTTCTGTTTCGTGCAAGTCTACTTTAGCACAAAATCTGTTATTATACTGCAAAGAAATTTCTGTTGATCTGATTGGATAATATGCCCCGAACATATATATCATGTACACAGGCAAAAACCAACGTAAAAGCAGTTTCCCTTTCGGGAGCCCCGTATACATGACTACACTTTCAACACAACATCCAAAATGGCGGCGTCGATCAAGATTAACATCAAGATTATGCACCAAACTGCACGTTTTTCCAAGGTTTCAGTGACGTCAGTTCCCAGTGACGTCAGTTTTCATTGAATTGGGGCACTCAGAAGGGAAATTCTACTTCGTCAGCGTACTCAATTTTTGAAACACAAAAAAAAAAACAGGTAACTTTGCTTAACATACGTTGGAATGGTAAAACTTTGCAGTTCGCGACATGATTCACCACAGCCGTGAACAAGTTTCCAAGTCCCCTGCCACCTGACCGTACAACTAATAATGTAGTCGTAAACTGCCGTCTTGGATTAGCTTGCGCGAATTGCGCAGGCTTATCCGAGACGACACTTTATGCAAATGTCCGAAAGCCCCTCTTCACGTGTTTGAAGACCATATAAATGCTTCTACAACACTATCTATGTGTTCTTGATTTATTTTAACCAGTGCTAATACAACAGTTTTTCCAAAGCGCTGGCTGCTTTGTCATGAAGATACAATTCGAACCAACGCGTTGCGATGAAAGAAAGACATAATTTATGGCATTGACTCTAATCGAATAAAAAATCTGGGCCGAACCAGAATTTGAACTGAAAACTTCAGATAAATAAACTGCTTGATACCACTGAAGTAGTGGATCTCGGTCATCAGATCACCCATGGGAAACATTTTGGCCTACGGACATGTAGTTTAAAACGAGACTCTTTCACAAGGCTTACTGTAAACCTTAGCGCGGGCCATATACGTTATTGTGCCTACATAAAACAGAATTCAGCACCCTTGGAACTGGCTTCTACTAAATGACACGAGTACTCTCGCCTCCGTGTGCATCGGTTAAACTTTCTTTTTTTTTTCGTACATTTATACGTCATTGAAAGTCAGTCACGTGACAGGATTAACTATTGAAACTTTGTTTCAGATTTTTCACTTGATGTGATAATTCTATTTGTACCTGATTCTTTAATTTTGATATGACGATTAGTGTCACGTGGCGCACAAAGAACATAGAGTATACATATAGACCACATGACAGCCAGGTTTTCAGCAACTGTATTGTTGCTGGGATTGATCTGAATACTTCCGGTGTGCAGGTTGGCGTTGAGGCTTTGGAACAGGATGTCTGCCGTCCGTATTTCTACCCTCTGAAGTGAGGTCCTGAGTCCGAGTTTCTTGAGTCTTATATCGAGATAACTGCCATCTGGTTCTGTTGTAAAGGAAGTTGTTATTGTAATCATTTTAATACAGTGTGACAGAAGCAACAATTGCTTATGGCAAGCAATGATTCTTTTCTTGAAATGATGGTTAAATAACCTTTATACTCCTTAAGTTCCTTCGAATATTTGACTCTGTAGGATTTTGTATTAACTTTTTGTTCGCAAAAAATAGACTGTACTATAAAAAGCTTAAAATCTTCACCAGATGACAAAATTTCACACTTGTCCACACTAAAAGCATTTGCAGACGACAAATCCCGTGTTGCTCGGAGATGATTTCTGTCTTTTAAATGATAGAAAACATTGCGGGAAGAAAAGTTTAAGCCATTGGTAAATGCTGCATTCGCCGAAAAAAGTAAAAGCCATGTCTAGTACCCTAAAGGTTTACGTGTTTGGTTATACTGCAAGAAAATTTGATCTAATGATAAACATTAAATTTTCATACAAGTTATATTATAAGATAAATATATAAATCACCTTGTACCCAGCGGCCGATACAGATGGCCCAATCTCCCTTGTAATTCCGTAGTAACATGGCCCTCTCACCGAGTTCCGGGTCAAAGGACACCGACAGATCGGACCACTGGACCTGTTAAAGCAAAATTAAGTCTTTACCATAATCTGAAATTTTTACGACCTTAAAAATGAAGGCTTTTCAAAACAGTTTAGGTAAATAAGAAAATGCTGGTAACCAATATTTTCTCCTTTTCCCATACTGCTTTCTATCCTACTGCCAGAGATTTTTGGATAATTTCTTACAAACTTTTAACTGGGTTATTAGCATTCTCTCCTTTTCAAACAATGTTTGAAAAGCTTTCTTCCCTAAGGTCGTTTGAAATACGGGACTGTATGGTAAAGGATTGGCAAAAGAAAGGATATGAATAATGAGCTGTAGCCGTGATATGACTGTAATACTATTGGTTACGGCGTAAAAATTTATTAATAAAAAAACCTTATCCAACTGCCAGATGCTTGTAAATATTGTTACGGGAGACCACTCCTTCATGCATGGCTTCGTCCGGATTTAAATACAATACCTGACAACTGCGTTAGCGAGATATCTCTTTAGCTCAGTGGTTATGGTATTGGTCTTCTAAACCTCGTAAAATGAGGATCTTGTTCGCCGTGGGTTCGAATCCCGCCAGGTGCGCTTTGTATTTCTGCCATGCATTTGTTCATTTGTTTCTTTGTTACGGACTTTGTTCGTAAGATGGGGGCTCGTCCGGGATTGGCCATTGAGCCATTAATCCTATTTGTTGTCCAAAAACGGAAATTTGTTGTCTAAATAATAGACTTACTGCCTAATAAGACTTTGAGTCATCAATAAATGATGACTTTAAGAGGGGGAGTGTTACGGGAGACCACTCCTTCATGCATGGCTTCGTCCCGATTTAAATACAATACCTGACCACTGCGTTAGGGAGATATCTCTTTAACTCAGTGGTTATGATATTGGTCTTTTAAACATCGTAAAACGAGGATCTTGTCCGACGTGGGTTCGAATCCCGCCAGATGTGGTTTGTATTTCTGCCATGCATTTCTTCATTTGTTTCTTTGTTACGGACTTTGTTCGTAAGAATATGGATACAACAGTCTGCATTGCTGCGAAGTCGTATCATGTCGAGTTTCGTGTGTAAGGGGCGTATCGGATGAAACTGAAGGTCGAATCCAGTGTGCACCTCTTTACACACGCAACGAGACATTAACTGACCATGCAGAAATGCAGACTGGTAATATTCCTTTTATTATATACCTTCCCTTTATAACTAAAGAAACATCACAAGATCAATTAAAACAACCAAAACATCACAGAAATACATTTTATTTTGCATGATTTTTTATATGTACTATTTTTATAAATGGCGGATTAATATGGAAATAACGGTAAGTCTGCATAGATCAGTTTATGGCGGAGGGTTGTCCGCGAATTATTAAACTGTGGCTTAGAAACCATTTCTGAAACGCTGAAAGGGTAGACAGTAGTTGTTATTCACTCTAACTGTTTAGAATTGTCCGAGATCTTTTTCCGTTTTAACGCGGGAGGAAAGTTATGCTTGTGATTATTGATAGTGATGCTGCAGCTCACGATTGTAGCAGTTTGGACATTATAACAGAAAAGTAGTCTGAGAATATGGTTATGATCTACATAGGGTACATGACTGATAAGGAAAAAAATTCTCGTCAGTTGTACTTGAAATTTAGATAACGCCCGCATTTAAACTATTTATAGGTAGATTTAAGCGTATATTATAAATGTTCTTCTTTTTACAGGTTCGACATCAAATTCTACAGGTTGTAGGCCTAAGACGTAAATTACATATTTAGACTGGACAATACTGAGGATCGCTGACATTCTGACAATGCGACTAGACTACAACTTTGGTATTTCCTTACCTGCTGTGAGGTTGGTAAATGTGATGAACCGATCACGTAAGATGTGGCTACAAGTTTATTGCGGAAGAATACCTCGACACCAGAACGTAGTAAGTCTGGGATGTGTATAAGGCGACATCGGAAGGTATCCACGCCCTCTTGATTCTGAAATCTAAAAAGAATGAGAATCATAGATGAGAAGAATCAATCACATTATATACGGCCAGATGGTTATTGCGAAAGTTTATGTCCACACCAAAACCTAGTAAGTCTCGAATATACATATATCAGATGGCATCAAAAAGTATCTACGTCTTCTGGGTTGTAAAGAGTTTTGCGTAGCTGAGTGGTGAATGTTGGGGATTCGCAATCCGGATTCCTCAAAGTCATGCGGCAGAAGATGTTGCGCTACAGATTAGTGTTGTTTAACACAATACATGTAGATAATAATATTGGTGACATTATCGCTCATAAATTATGTCTAGATCAATATTATATAATGCCACTTGGGAAAACGAATTACCGTTGTCATGTGAACGATGAACAGTGCCCGAGGCATCTCAGTGCGGTACCTGTCTTGGTGATACGTGTATCCGCTCTATATCTATTTCATACGCCATTGTAATTCTAAACAATAATCTTTTGACTTCTTTGTAGTGATTCTCTGACTGCAATGTTTTTACAATAATTCTTACGAAACGGAAAAATTTTGAACAGGTCCAAATTGAAAGCATGTGCAGATAACAAATATAGCTGAAATGATGATTTATGTCTTTGATAGTGTAGAAAACATTGAAGGAAAAGGAGAAATGCTGGTAACCAGCATTTTCTCCTTTTCCCTCAACGTTTTCAAAAGCTTTCTCTTTCAGGGTCCTTAAAACTCAGGATTGTGTTGTAAAGAGTAAGAAAAAGTGAACCGTGTTTGATATAAGACATTGGAGGTGTAAATGTTGATGATATTAACGAGTACTTTTTCAATATCTCAGGGGAGAGAGAGAGAGAGAGAGAGAGAGAGAGAGAGAGAGAATTGGCTTGCAACACGCGAAAAGAGGCATTCGGACATTTGCGTAAAGTGTCGTCTCAGATCAGCCTGCGCCGTCTGCGCAGGCTAATCCGAGATGGCACTTTACGACTATATTAGATTTTGTGCTACAGTTGACTTGCGCAAAACAGAAAATTACATAAAAACGGAAAGTGTCGTCTCGGATTAGCCTGCGCGGACTGCACAGGCTGATCCAAGACGACACTTTACGCAAATGTCCGAATGGCCCTTTTCGCGTGTTGCAGGCCATATGGTCATCATGATGATGGTTCATGTACTTACGTGTGCACAGCCATAAAACATTCGTGCTCTGCTTTCGATATACTATCTGGCATTTTGTAATGGCCCCACGTCCTACGCAGGAAAGCTGTTTTGGTTAGCTGTTTCTCATATTCCGAGACCGCTAACTGTAGCTGACATAAAATTGGTGTAGCATTATTCACAGAACCATTGAGGTCAACTCGTAGTGTGTCCGTAACAACAGATTCCATTGTTACCCTGGCGTCTAGCGTGCGCACAGTGCTGCCCATATTTTGCAGACGATTTCTAAGGTTAAAGTTTCCGTCAGCATATGACGTGTATCCTTTGAAACACCAAAGTCTGCTATGTCTTAGTAGAATGATTTTCAGATTTCGATGTCTATGAGTATTAAACAGAAACTTTGAAGATATTGACCAGAAGCGCTTGTTGCCTGTTAGACTGACAAGTTCCTCACAGACATTTTTCGAATCGACAAGATATACTTTCAGTTCGAACTTATTTTTCTCTGGGTTACCAATTAGATCTACATCTGTTAGATAAACGTCGTATTCTATCACACAACACGACTTAAGGTCGTCTAACGTGACAGGAAAAATCTCCTTTTTATTTTCACTCGATCGCAACTTTGTACCCGGCTGAACGAATTCATCTGATGAAACTTTAGTCCACAATTCAGATGTTTTGTCTCGAGCAGTGATGTAATTTTGATCAATGAGTGCATATTTAACTTTAACATTGTTATCCAAGATTTGTCCACAAATCGCTGTAAGATCTTTGGCATATGCGACCGGGTGACACATATGTGTATACCACATTAAAATTATATCAACACATGGGGTAAGAAATTCTTCAGGGGCAAGTTTTTTCAAGCAAAGGAATTGCTTGTATCTTTTCAAAGCACCATCCAGGTATTTCCGGTCTCGAAAGTGAGGAAGCGACACCTGGTAGCAAAACTGTAAATGAGAATTGGCATTTCCGGTCAAAGACACTGACAGTTTGGACACTTCTTTGTTTATATAATGCTGTTTTCGTTCTACGTACTCGCCATTTCTAATGATGTTGTACCCCGACTTAGGATACCTTTCATACCAAACTTCTACAGCCCTGTTTGCACACGATATAACGTCATCAACGTCTTTAAACGAATGGTCTAAAGTCCCTCCCACAAGTTTTCGACAGTCTCTTTTATAGGCTAGTGGACTTAACATGTGGATGTACCACAGCCACCCAATATCCGAAGGGGGTACAATATCCAGTTGACGGTTTTCCATCGCCAATGGCAGCCATAACTGTTCATAACGCCGAAGTGCATGCTCTAGTACAGGTCCTTGAAGTAACGTTTCGATTGCCGAAATGTCTTCCAGAAATCTAAGATGGCGGAGAGCGGCTTCTACCAAGTCGATAGAAAACTGCACATTGACCCACTCCATGACGTTCCTCTATCCTAAGCTGGAATATGAATGAATGGCTTTATTTTAGCCATGCTTTGTGAAAAAGGGTTGTTTTATGCATCTGCCAAAAGTATCGACCCAGGTCAGCCTGCGCAGTCCGCGCAGGCTGACTTGGGTCGATACTTTTTGCTATTGGCAAATTTTTTTGCAGGTTAAAGGACCAGTATACCTCATGGTTAAGCTGGTTGTTAGACATAATGGATTTTATGGATCGATGATTATGTGATGACATGACTTGCTTGGCACAGTGGATCACAGAGATGCATCAAACCCCCTTTTGCCAGAGCATGGTTATTTTACTCACACATAAACACAAAGTCATTTATAGTATAGAGTTACAATAATTTCAATATGTCCAACGCTAGAATTATGCCCGGTATGGCGATATCTTTCCGAAACTTTCCCGAACTAATACCTTTGAAATAACATTATTTAAGTTTTTACTATCGGCTTGAAAGTTTCAATTCACTTATTTAGCAGGTTGAGGTTTAAATGTTTTAGTTTTAAATATAAGTAACCTTGCAATAACGCTATAGATCCGTTAAGCAAACTGGAACGGAAGGTACTGCTTATTTGTTTTAAAGCACAAGACCTTTAAAAACAACGAAATAGTTTTAAAATCGTCAATAAATACAATCCGTCCTGTCCTACACAAGAATCCAACAGACATTCGAAATATACATGTTTAACACGTGACGTGCCTTTGCGGCCAGTGTAGATCAAGATTAAACAACACAAAACATGAAGTCTGATCTTTGATCTACATAGTACGCTTTGCTGAAAGATTCTGAACCAAATCAGCCTCGAAACTGCATTTATTTCGACCTTATTGCTAGAATGGATAAGTCTGGGTCTGTATTTGCCAACCATTCTTAAGATCAATCTTAGTCTTATTTTCAAGAATTTTCTACATCTAAAAGTAACGCATGTTCTGATTAGCTAAATCATTTGGTTTAGCCAATCAGAACTTGCATTACTTTCTTAATCTAGAATAAGACAAAGAATATTCTTAAGAATGGTTATTGAATATCAACCCTGTTTCATTTGTCGCGGTGTAATTCTTTACCAGAAGACCAGAAAGGCATGGATAGGTGCACTGGCCGGAACAATATAACTGAAATGGTGTAGAGTCTGCGTTAAACACCATACAACCAAACAAACAAAATTTCAGATGTATATAAAGGTCTTTTTTTCATGGTCTTTATAACAAGGGTTTGTTTTTATAAAGGTTTATATAATTATATGCGAGTAAATTTATAAGTATACATACCTGTACACATTTAGATCACATACAAATTCCTCTACAAAACCTTCACACCAATCACTGAAATCGAGGTTACAATAGACTTAACCATACTTTCAATATACATGTAATTTAAGCGGATAATTCTGATATTTCCTCATTGTTTAACGTACGTGTGTCCATACTGGGTATCATCATACTTTGATTACTATTATATGCCTAAAACGAATCATTCTACCACTTATAATCCCAACTCTTTCTGAAGTGCCTAATACTAGTATACTGTATTTAAACTCGATCTTTTGAAGGCTGAAAGTACATGTACCAGCCCATATATAGAAATCGGAAAGACTTTAATCTTATGAAAATGACTAAAGAATCGGGGTGGTATAGATCCAAGATCAGACTGCACGTTCCGTGCAGTCTGATCTTGGATCTATACCGCCCGCAAAAACCCCATGTTTTCGTCTATGGCACTGAAAGGATTACATGTATGTATTTGTGTATGAAACCCAAAACAAATCGATCGCATAGTAGTACTAGACTTGATCGCATTAGTTAGTAAGGTGGAAAACTCGATCGATTAACTCCACCCATTGTTATGTATACATTCACGAGGTTCGATATGTAGGTACCTGCATTAAGGCTTCACGCGGTTTGAAAATTAATGTGATAAATGAATCAATTGCTTTTTACGAGCATGTATTCCTTTTCTCATGGAGTTTGAAAAAAAAAAGCGAAAATGCTTATCATTTTTGTGGCCTGCACTCGTATAAATTGTACGTTATGTTTAACCCGGGCCCGTAAGTTCCTAAATAAGCTAAATGAAACTTTCAAGTCAATTGTAGATACTCAATTCTTACTATATCAAAGTTATTTTGGGGAGGGAAAAATATCTCCTTATCGGCCAGTGTAGGTTGAAGATCAGACTGCACATTCTGTGCAGTCTGATCTTCAATCTACACCGTCCGCAAAAGGTCCGCGAGACCCGCTTAGCTGCCTAAGGGTTAAAGTTAATGCGTACAAATAGGAGGGGGGTTTGGGGGGGGAGGGTGTCAAAACAGTATGTTACCTGAAAACGCAATTGGATTTGTCATAGACCTTTTCAACATTATTTGAATCCGAAACTTGGGTTTGTGTTAACGATCGCATTATTTGCATGTTTGTGCATGTATTATAATTCTATTGTCATTGAACATGTCGTAGAAATTTCCAATATTGGACGAGGATCAAGTAACACCCTTAGCCCTCCTCTAATACATAACATTGCTTTTCAGGGTAATGTAGATAAAAATCAGACTGCACAAAACTAACAGTCTGATCTTAGAACTATACGCTGGCTATGTTGATATCATGCTAGCCAGCATAAAATCTTAAATCGCATGTTTGACTCTTTTATACTGACAGAAACTATGGATTTCGTTTATTTTGCACAAAAGGTGCACCTTTTGAGCGTAACGTATGGTTATATTCATATATTTATTGACGATGTAGATTAGATCAGACTGCCTGATGTGGACAGTGTAGATCAAGATCAGAATGTACTGCACGTGCAGTCTGATCTTATATCTACACAGTCGGCTATTTTGCGTATATTATGGCGAAAGCAACCATGAAATTACATTTTTTTTTTCGTCAGCTTTATTGTTTAGTAAAGTCCTTTTCATTTCTTTAGCCTTAAAACTCTTTACCAAACAATCCTAAGTTTTAACGACCCTTGGAAATAACGCTTTTGAAAACATTGTGGGAAAAGGATAAAATGCTGGTAACCAGCATTTTATCCTTTTCCCACAATGTTTTTTACATTTTCAAAGACAAATTCCATACTTTAAACAGAATCTAAATTGTCGTCTGCAGATTCTTTCAATTTGGATGATTCTCAGATTTTGTCGTTTGGTAAAGATAACGTTAAGGGTTCGTAATAGGCACGAAAACACAATCCGATTTGTCATGGTTCGATAATGGATATTCTCTCGAGTCAAATAATTATACCTGTACGAATAACTCGGTCAGTGTTGACATCTAGCCGGGGTCAAAAGTTCGATACTTTGTTTGAATGTAACGTTCCTCAATGCATGTTTCACGTACGTGTACTCTATTACTCGGTAATAATACCCATCAAAAGATAAGAGAGTGGAGTATAAGATTCTTGCATATTAAAAATGTACGTTGTTACTGACCAAGTCCCTACACTTGCTTCTTTTTATATAATTATATAACTTCATTACTTTGGGACGAATTCGACCAGTGCAAAGTGTTGGAGCAGGCCTATCTAGGTTACTGAGCTTACCTCAATCACTTTCACATCACAATCCCGATTTATAACAGCCCGGAAGAAGCAGGCTTTTGTTTGAAAAAATTGTGAGCAAAGGAGGTAACGCTGGTAACCAACGTTTTCTGCTTTTACTCCTAAATGCTTTCAACCGTTTCAAAAACGAAATTAAAAAAAAACCTTAAGCAACTTCTAACATTCTAAGCAGACAAGTCCGAATAAGCAACTTGGTGGACAGTGTAGATCAAAAGCAAGCGAACTGTATAGAGCCGAGATCAGACTGCAGGTTTTTTGCACTCTGATCCTGATCTTTGTCGTCCGAAGAAAGTCCTGCTTTCGCCAATGGCACCGAAAGGGGTTCTATCTTGACTAAAAAACAAATGGAGATAAAATGATAGGAGAGTCTAACAAGTCCCGTAGGAGTTATGTACCTTTATTCCTTTTTGCAGTCAATCATTTCGACAGTTTGTATTGTTAAATCATTTTTAGAAAGGAAATCTTTAGACCTTTCGTCATTGAAAGTGCTTGCAAACGATATATTGAGTATGGCTCAAACCTTGGAACTTCACTGCGAAAGGGTAGAAAACATTGTGGAAAAAGGAGAAAATGCTGGTTACCAGCATTTTCTCCTTTTTCCACAATGTTTTCAAAGGTCCTCTCAATCAGGTTCGTTAAAACCCGAGCCTGTATGATAAAGGCGTAACACATTTCTTTATACAATATGAAGACAATTCCCTACGCTCTGTAGGGCCTTCGAAAAGAAAGATATCAAAAATTGTTTCATATAGTCAAAGGGGATATTAACGTTACTCTTATGTCAATAAGTTTAGATAGCTTTTACAGTGATTGGCTTTAAGACAAAATACTAATTCTAGACTCTTAGACTGTTAAGCGCGACTAAATGAGCTTTTGCCAACAGTGTAGACCCAAGATCAGGCTATAAAGTACGTGAGATACGGTGAGCTTTTACCGGCGAAGACAAAAACCCTGAAATCGGCATTGTCTTTTATCGTTGGTTGGAGATATAGAGTATTCTATTGAACAGTTCGAGTGTAAAGGCATTGTCATGGATACGTGGAATGGTCCATTTCCACATGTTTGTCACTACGTGTCACAAATACTAATTTTTGAAGTGCCAGGGAAATAGATATAAAACTTTTAGGCAGAAGAAAATGAAATGTGCCGTTCTCTGTGAAAAGGGAGTTTAATGCATTTGCAAACTGTGTAGATTCATGTCAGCCTGAGCATTCCGCGCAGGCTGACCTGGATCTGAACTTTTTGCTATTGGTAAATTTTCTCCATGTCCAAGGTCTTTTATACCTAATAATGCATGCGCTTGTTAGACAAAATAGATTTGAGCCATGCTCTGGCAAAAGGGGGCTTAATGCATCACCGTGATACATGATACCAGCCCAAGTCATCACGTAATTATGGATCCATAAGAGCTACATTTTTAAATAACTGACTTAATCATGAGGTAGACTGGTTCTTTGACAAAGAGAAAATTGACCAATAGCGAAAAGTCTCGGCCCAGGTCAGCCTGCGCGGACTGCGCAGGCTGACCTGTGTCGATACTTTTCGCAGATGCATTAAGCCCCCTTTTCACAGAGCATGGCACATTTTTATGGATCCATAATTACACGTATGTGATGATCTAGTTGGTATAATGCATCACAAAAATACATCTAACTCTCTCTTGCAAGAGTACGACATTGAATGTTTTCACAATTTCAGGGCTACTTTAGTCAACCCATATTACAAATATCGGACATCTTTAGATGCAAAGCCAGATGCTCTGCAATCTGGGCTCTAATTCACAGACCGAATTCTTCGTCGTATTCTAACTCTTATCCTGCTACGTAAGTGAAAATAAAACTTTCAAGCTGATAGTAAAACCACAAATTTAGCTATTTCCAAAGCATTTATTGAAGAGAATTATTTCCTGATCGGACAGTGTAGATCCAAGATCAGACTGCACGTTCAGTGCAGTCTGATCTTGATCTACATTGTCCGCAAAAGGTCATTGAGTCGCACTTTGCAGCCTAAGGGCTAAAACTGGTCATAAATCTAGAAGGTAACACATTTTATGACTTACTGAATGTTCCGTTTAGCCTACCAGAAATTGCGTTACTTTGGAATTTTGAAAATTCTTGGAAGTTAGAATAAGAGTGCAAATTTGAACAGTTATTAATAACAAATCTTGATCTATAGCTTATACTGTCCACGAAAGCATTTAAATAACTATGAAAAGGTTAAGGGATTTGTAATCATTTAGCAAAATGTTATTTATCAATGTTCAGTAAAAATTATCTTATCCAAATATTGGCATATTTCTATGTCTTGCACCGTGACGCTGGGAGTCCACAGACTGTATGTTGTCACATGTATTGTAATGTCCACCATCGGGTTGTAACATGGCACAAATATCTAGATATTTCTGGAATGTGAGCAGCATGATGGCGTCGTACTCGGTATTGCCTAACGTTGTCGCTATTGTGTTTGACAGAACACCTACAAGTTGGGCCCCGTCACGACCTTCCTCCGAAAACACAGCCGAGCCTGAACTACCTTTGTCAGTTGATTCACATGAAGTCAATAACACGTTACCGCTCATTACCATCAGATTTTCGTCTGGGTGACATTTAGATTTTACTAGACGATGTGCCCTTTCCGTGCTGAAACTGACAAAGTGAAGGTCTGTGTTTAATGAGCTCATTTCTGGTACCTTTAAATGCATAAATTTCTTTCGTCCTCTGACAGGCAGATTCAATTTTAACACTGCGTAGTCGTAAGCACCACGTGCTATTTCCGGTAAATTCTGTGTCTTCTTCCACATGACCGGTACCTTTATTTCAACTACGTAGTATAGGCGGGAACCAATCATTTCCGGAACCTCTACTTTAAGCATTTCTATATTTCTCTTGTATCTATCTCCGTTATGTACACAATGTGCAGCTGTTATAACATGGTTGGGTGTTAACAGGGTACCAGTACAACCTGAGGACAGTCTTACGATATTAGAGTAGGGGAAATATTTAGTTTGGAACCGTGAAATAAACGACCCGTCCCCATTTTTGCGTGTTGCTTGCTTCTTCCAGGATTCTGGTCTTCTCTTACTCACATATGGACCAATCATTTCCTCAAGGTCGCTAAGGTCGCCGGGGTCCCCTACTTCCGGTACATCATTGTATAATTCACCATGGTCAATTTCACCAGGATAAAGATGGACGCTAAGTGATATATAACCCGGTTCATAATCACCAGTATCAGAAGACTCTCTCTGTGATTCATCTGCCCGATCGCTGATCTCCTTTTCTAAATCAAACACACCATTGTTTTCTTCGGGACTTCTTTCAACTATAAAGGGGTTCTTAAGGAAGTAAAGTCCTGCAGCGCTACTTGTTCTCGAGCTTGACTGGACAAAAGCTGTCGTCAATGTCATTAGCAGGAGGCTAATCTTCAACTTGTTCGCCATTTCTTGTTGCAACTATATCAGTAAACTCGCTGTGGAATCTTGGATACTACTGTAAAGTTCACTCTGATGAAATCTGAAAGTACACAAATGAAAACTGACTCATTCCGGCACACGGCTGTTTCCAGTTGACGGCTTTTAAAAACAAAGAGTTCAAGTGTCCGCCTTTCAGATGTCGAGTCTTGGACTGAAGAAATTAAACAATATTGAAATTTTTATTTAGTTTAAACATACTTGTTTTACATCACTTGAGAAAAAGTTCTTACCACTTATACCAATCTCTCTCGATTCGGCTTCCTGGGAACTACACCAGTGCTCGCGCAGAATGTGTGGGCCAATGAAAGATCCCAAAGTTGACACTGCTCCCGGGTATCGAACTCGGGACCTTATGGTTACGAGGCCGACGCTCTACCTCACAACAACGGACACCACCAAATTTTTATTTGCCGTTACCATTCGAAATAACAGTCTTATTTTAATTCTCAAGCATTTTCTAGCCAATCAGAGATAGTGTTACTTTTTTTCATTTACAATTAGAATGCATGAAATTTATTATGGTTGGCGAAGATAGGCTTTTGAAATTAAATACTCAATTATCGACTGATTACCTGCAGTATTATGTAGTGTTTTAAAGTCAAAGTTATCACTTTTCCCAATTTACTGGGTTTGACATTAAGATGGTAAGAAAGTTCGAGTATCTATTACTAATTTGGTTACATATTAACCATTAAATAAACATCTTCACTCGTTTTCATCCAGTTTTTTAACGCGTTTTTTTTTTTTATGAAACTATAATCACTCTTGTATCTTCATGCAAAATATTTCCCCTGATGGTTCCAAGGTTGCACAGATAACGGCAGATAGAAAATGAATTTCATTCTATTGCGGCTATCCATTGACATAACAACCACAGTTTCGGGTTTAAATCGAAGACAAATCCCTACAGTTTCTTTACACAGCTGACTAAATTAAAACACCGTCATGTTTTAACAGCGTTTGTTTACTCTCTGGCTGTAAAGATGTCTCTTTAAATTAATGAAATGGTACACTTCAATGAGGAAAAAATCCAAAAATACTGTCTTTTCATGGTTGTGTTGGCCAGAATATGTAACAAAACAACGGACAGTGTAGATCCAAGATCAGACTGCACGTTCTGTGCAGTCTGATCTTGATCTACACTGTCCGCAAAAACAACTAAAGTTGGTTCCAGCGCTAATTGTTTAGATGTTTGTCGAGAAGAACAAATAAGCCATGCTCTGGCAAAAGGGGGTTTAATGCATATCCGTGATGCGTTGTACCAAGCAAGTCATTACATAATTATGAACCCATAAACTCCATTTTGTTCTGAAGGTAGAATGGAAGCCCTTATTCAACTTCAAAGCCATGGGAAGATAATTGGAATCTTGTAAGAGAAGTTATCAGTTTTTTTATTCCTTTTCCAAATGAAACAAACGTAGCTACACATGTTGCGAAAGGCGATGAACACTCTCTTTCCTTTAAGCAAAAATAAGATACAGGTATTTATCTTAAAGTTTGGTCTTTGCAGGGGACATTTGCAGGAGATATTATGTTTTCACAAATAAATACACCGTCCTCACTAAGGTTGAAACGGAGGAAAAGAAACAAAGAAGCCCCTTTTTTATGGAGCAAAATGGTTACTGTCATTATTTCTTCAGTTTATAGATTGCGTGTATTTTTACACATTGCCAAATAATAAATTCGACTCTTTTTTTTTCGACAGCGATAATTACAACTGAACTTAAATTGAAATTTAAATTGAAGTAATCTTTGAATGGAGAAATGGACGTCAAGTATTGTTTATCAGACTGCTTGTTCTGAGCTGTCTGATCTTGATCTACACTTTCCTAAGCAGTTCCTAATGTCGCGAGTGCCGTTTAAAGGGACTTTAAACCAGATTTTAGAAAATCTTCACAAGGACTGCAAATTTCCAGTGGCATGCATAGAATGCTTTAAACTGAACCAATGATATAAATCAAGTAGTAAACATGAAGAACTACCGAGTTTTTTGTATCCTTTACATTAAACTTCATTATACCGTTAGTAACCGTGTAGACGTAATTGCATGACAACAGATTCATACATTTTAATCCTTATCCTGTCAATTAAGTGAAATAAAACTTTTATGCCGATAGTAAAAACAAGATTTTGCTATTTCATAAGTATGTTATGGGGGAAAGGTATCTCCTTATCGGACAGTGTAGATCCAAGATTAGACTGCACGTGTCGTGCAGTCTGATCTTGATCTATACTGTTCGTGAAATGTCCTTAGGTCGCACTTATCAGTCTAAGGGTTAACACACGATCAATGTCAGTTGGCCTTCACTCTGTGTTTGAGTCGACGACTTTTATTTTGAAGGTCGTAAGTTTGCGTCCCACAAGAGGTTATATATTTTTCAGCACTTTTTATGTGTCTTTGTATTGGAGTATAAAGCCGTTTTAATAGCTTCGGTCATATCACAGCGGTCTGTACACCTATGCATGTGTTCCATAGCTTTCTCACAACAGTAGCCTACTGACACATCTTTCTTTCGAAGTCACTGACTACTTTTCTCGAATGGTAAGAGGCGAAAAATCGCTGGAAAGAAGGTTTGCCTCGGTAACCATCAGGGGTACCTTTTACTAAGCTGCATAGTTTTACGACATTTTATAAGGGATTGAATATACACACGTACTATCCCCGCTTTACCCAAAAGATATGAAATGGGGTAAAGTTTCGCAAATACTTTATCAAGTGGTAAAGTTATGCAGTTCAGTGAAACTTGTGTTCAGACTTAATGCTTGCTTTAAAAACTGCGTATGCAAATTTCGTGCGTACGCAGTTTAGTGAAAGGCTCTCAAGGTCACTAGTCAGATCTTTGCGCTAACCACTGAGCTACCGCGCTTTTCTTACAAAATATCAACTTTCTTGGTCCACACTGTGCAAAAAAAAGATGTTAAAATCAGGTTTTATTGACCCTTATATGGATCATTTCCAAGAACCACTTAGCACTCCATCTTTTCATGATTATCAAAATAAATCAAGTTCCAATCCTTTCCACTCGACATGTGTGCGCCATGACATTTGAATAAATGACGGGTGAACTATTGTATTACAATGTTATAAAGTTCATCTCATTAGTACCTATCGACGATCTTCTTTTCTTGTATAGAGTCTCTTTCGAAAACAATTTGGCAAAGAGACAAATTAACAAGAATTGTATTTCTCATGACGTCACGTGTTTCCCCTTACTTACCTGAGCATTAAATCTTTATTAAATCTCAACCAAATGACAAAATTTTAGACTGTTCCAAAATAAAAGCATTTGCAAAACACGAAATAAATTCTGATCGAATAATGGGAATCATCTGTAATAAGGTAGAAAGGGTGGGAAAAAGAGAAAGTGCTGGTTAGTTGATTTCTAATTATCTTCTATTGCGATGCAGATGAATGACTTAAGTGTAGCTACATTTGGTTTCGAAATTGGAGAAATTGAACAGCAGAAATGCATCTGAGCTCCTAATGTTTCTTTCAATCTTTTACCATATGACAGATTTTTTTATTGGACCGAATTGAAAACATTTGAGCCGTGCCCCGGCAAAAGGGGGCTTATTGCATCTCCGTGATCCATGGTACCTAGCAAGACATCACATACATAATGATCCATAATAGCCACTTGTTTTAACAAGCGACTTAATCATGAGTTAGACTGGTCCTAAGACATACAGAAAATTGACTAATAGTGAAATGTTTCGGCCCAGGTCAGCCTGCGCGGACTGCGCAGGCTGACCTGGGTCGAAACTTTTCCCAGATTCATTAAGCCCCCTTTTTACAGAGCATGGCTCATTTGTAGATGACAAATTAAATGTAGCTTAAATGGTGATTTCTGTACTTGACAGGGTAAAAAACTTTGTGGGAAAAGGAGAAAATGCTGGTTACCAGCATTTTCTCCTTTTCCCACAATGTTTTCAAAAGTATTCTCTTTTAAGGTCGTTAAAAATCGGGATCGTGTGGTAGAGGTAACTTTCCTGCTACGTTCGTATCTTGATGCATTTCATCATCATTTTTATTCTCTTTGTTTATAACGTCAATCTCGGGAGAAAGTTAAAGAAAATAAATAAAAAAAAAAAGAATTCTAAAGAAAAATAAGTACATCATGAAAATAGCTAGCAGTGAAATTTGTCCCTTTTCCCTAATCATTCTGAAGAACGTTCTTAGTCATATCCTCCAGGATTTTCTAAATTTGAAAGTAACACAACTTCTGATTGGCTTAACCATTAGGTTTAGCCAATCAGAAGTTGTGTTTCTGTCAAATTCAGAAAATCTTGGAGTATAAGACTTAAAACGTTCTTAAGAATGGTTGGTGAATACAAAACCATGTCTATTGAAAGACCTAAACAGTCGTCTGAAGGTCGTATCACCAACTTCATCAGCGCCAATTTTACAAACTCTGCCTCTTTCGACGATTGAAAAAATACACTTAGCAAAACTTATAAACCGCCACTTTTGTTTCTTCTGCAAATTTGACCAAGTAATAGACAGGTAAATGGAAACAAGATGTAAGATGTATCTTGACGTAAACCATGGTATGAAACAATTTTCGATACTGCCAACAGAAAGCATGTTTTGTCAAAAATAGGGTAAACCCATCAGCTGCGCATGCGTGGTGCTTATGAGCCAAAACAGGTTAAAAAGAGAAGCTTAAGCTTCTGAAAGTTTGTCAGCGATAAAAAAAAAACACGAAAATTATTTTCTGCACAAACATATAATTCAAGAAAACGAGTATGAAGTTTTCAAGAAATTTATTTTTCAATTTTCAAAGTTGAGTGAATGGATGTTAATTAAGTTCCTTTAACAAGAACAAGTCAATTAGTTCTTTTCAGATTTTGGCTTGGGTATGTTTTTACACTGATCAATCATTCTTCAAAAAAATCAAAGCAAATGAAACATCCGTTTTCTGGACAGTGATGCAAAACAAAGATCTAAGGGGAATCACAGCTTAAAAGTGGCGGTTTATAAGTTTTGCTCCGTGTACAATCTGCTGAAACTTAGAAAAGTGTTATCTCATAGGCTTGATGAAATAAGCGAAGGTATAGATCCAAGATCGGAATGCACGTTCTGTGCAGTCTGATCTTGATCTATACCGTATGCATATCCTCGTGTTTCCCTTACGGCGCTGGGAGGAGAAATACCACAAAAGTTACTTTTGGATTTGAGCCATGCTCTGGCAAGAGGGGTTCAATGCATCTCCGTGATCCAGCATGCCTACCAGGTCATCGCATCATTGTGGATTCATAAAATTCATATTGTGTAACGACCATCTGAATTATAGGTAGACTGGTCCCTGGACATGCAGAAAATTAATAAATAGCAAAAAGTGTAGGCCCGGGTCAGCCGACGTGGATTGCACAGGCTGACCTGGGTTGATTAAGTTCTCTTTTCAAAGGGCATGGTTCTTTTTTTTTTCCCATTTCCTTCATCTGACCGTATGAATTTTCGGGTTTTATTATTACTATTTTTTTTTTTTTTATTCACCTCCGCACAAGCGCCTCCGGATGCCACTGAATGATTTTTCAAAGAAAGTGTGTTTTTAATTGTTTAACATGCGGCGCAGTAGGATGGTCTCCTTCAAGAACACGTCAAAAAATTTAAAAGTTCAATATGAGAGTTAATTGTGTGTGGACTTTCTTTCTTTAATAGAAAAAAATGCGAATTAAAGTAATTTTCTTTAAACGTGTTCATAACTGCACTTGGGCGTCATTAACGAATACTTTTTCAGTTGATTGATAAGAAATAAGAGATTTTATGAGATTTTTATATGACTTTATTATTGTATACAATACTTTTATTTGCAATCACTAGGAAAAAAAATCGAGGCAAACAGGTTCGAAACCATCCATGCAAACTATGAGCAAAGAAAACATATTAACACTGAAGCTATACTAATCGCGACTCACTGACCCTTTGTGGACAGTGCAGTTCTAAGATCAGACTGCACAGAACGTGCAGTCTGATCTTGTATCTCCACTGTCCGATAGGGAGATATCATTCCAAAGAAATATCTCTGAAAAAGCCAAACTTGGGTTGTTATTGTCGGCTGAAAGTTTCATTTGAAGTTATTTAGCTGAGTGGGCGTTAAAGAAACTTACAAGACATTCACGCTGTCAAAATAAGATACTAATAGCTACTGTCGTTATTTTTTCAGTTTATAAATTGCATCTTTTTTTACACGTTGCCACAGAATAAATTCGACTCCTTTTATTCGCCAGTTAACCTACAATTGAAATCTAACGTATTCTAACCTAATCTAAACTAAACCTATATTGACGTTACGCCGATTAGTTCTTCTTTCTTTTTGTCACAATACATGTACGTGTACCTTAAAACGTCATTGAATTAATACCTAATACATGGATGAAGTTAAAAAAAAAAACCTCGAAAAAGCTGGAGTTCGTCATTATCTATAATATAGAAAGAGTTGCAGAAAACGCTGATCGCAGATCCGCATCATCGGCTTACCGAAATATTGTTAGATTGCAGAGTCCAAATTCACCAAACATTCATATGAATATTCTTAAATCTTATCATGCTATATACGTGAAATGAAAATTTCAAACCGCCGGAAAAAATTTAAATTTTGCTATTTTAAACGTATTTTCGGGGAAAAGATATCTCCTTATCGGACAGTGTAGATCTAAGATCAGACTGCACGTTCTGTGCAGTCTGATCTTAATCTACACTGTCCTCAAAAGGTCCTTGAGTCGCGCTTCGCAGCCTTAGGATTTATCTTATTCTAAAGAGTTTTCTAAATTAGAAAGTAACATTACTTCTAACTTGATAATTTGTGTGACTTTCTAAATCTAAATCTAAATAAGACTTATGAAATCAACAATGGTTGGTGAATAAAGACCCATGTCTCGAACGATTTCACATGATATACGGATAGATTATAAAGTTTGCTCATGTGGCAAACAGGACCTTTTTTTAACTAATCATTCCAAATACAACCCAAATTCTTAGTTCTAAGACTAAACTCCAAGATGATCTTTGTCAGCCAATCAGATTGCTAGACCTAAATTCGGAGTTAAAACATTGATTAGAATTGTTGTTCAGTGTCCGTGTCATTTACTATAAATTTTATATATTTGCGAAAAATGCTCTGCATTTGAAAGATATATCAACGTGAAGTTTCCTTAACCATTTACCAAAACACCCAGAGTTTTCAAGACCCTGAAAAAGAAGGCTTTTGAAAACATTGTGGGAAAAGGAGAAAATGCTGGTAACCAGCATTTTCATCTTTTCCCACAATATTTTCTACCCTATCGAAAACAACTTCAACCATTTGAGCACGTTTGAATGTTCAGCTGCGAGTGCTTTGGGTTTAGACAAGTCTAAAATTTTATTATGTGGTAAAGGGTTTCTAATAAATTCTTTATATATATGAAATTATTGATACTCAGTATGCCTTAGGGTTTTACGCATGAATACAGATGAAAGCAAAATGGCAAAAGGAGAAATCGGTTATAACGAGCATATTTCTCCTGAAGTATTAATATTGTTTTCAATGTCCTGGCTTTTTTTTTTTTCGATGCGAAGAAAGGCATCTGCGACAGATAATGACTTACGGTGCGATTGGGTCAACTGTAATACATGTCGTTGAAGTTCAACCTTTATTCAGTTACTTTTTTCCTTGTTATAATCGGAAAAATCACCGAACAGAGAGAAAGTGATCTAAGATGTAATATGTCTAGTTTCCATTGCATAGAAGAGCGTATGATTCAAACAACTGAATTATTAAATAGAGGATATTCAACTGGTTGTGTGTGATATTAGAAAGTCTGTCACTAGAATAGGGTGTGATGCGGTTAAAAAAACGAGTCCAAAAGGACTCGTTTTTTCAACCGCATCACACCCCATTCTAGTGACAGATTTTTAATATCACACACAACCAGTTGATTATCCTATTTATTATATTTCTAATTCACCCTTTTTTATTCTAATGATTATCAAGAATGGCACAATATGAGCAATACAGGAAAAAAGTAGTTCCGACACACAATCTAAAACCGTATCGTCACCAGTGATGATACCATATTTATCATCAATAGTGGTAATATTCACTGTGAAATCCTAGTAATTCAATGATAAGAATATATACATGTATAAACAACAAAAATCTAAGGTGATCTATTCAAAGTAATTTAAAGTAAAACACCCATCAAGCATTGTTATTGTGGTGCAATTCGACATTAGAAACGGTACGACACAAGAGAAAATGTTCTTTAGCCTTCACAAAACAATCACGACCTTTGACGATCCCAAAGAAATAGGTTTTCGGAAATGTTATGGAAAAGGGAGAAAATGCTAGTAACCAATATTTTCTCCTTTTCCAACAATATTTTCTACTCTTTCTATTTTCTTTTCTGTTTACTTTTTCAAAGGTAAAAATCATAATTTCATCCACGTTCAATCTGTCGTTTGATTTTAATTTGGACAATACAAAAATTTTGCTATTTGGTATAGGTTAAATTTTATAACATGATAAAAAATAAAACCCAAATGTTTAAAGTCATACGAAAAGATATGAATTTAATAAGTTACCGTGAACTGCGATTTGTCCGTTTAGGTTTCGTCCAGAAGTGTTTCGCTCTATTCCGGAAGATGTCCACTGTCAGGCTATCGGCATGTTCCGACCATCACCCTCTATATAATCCGATAATAATGGGCATCACCCTTAACTCCCTGTCATAGGTAATGTTACCTCTCACGCTATAACCACAGAAACACTAGCATGTGTCGCCCTCCACCACGATGCTTGAAATATTAGCCAATAGGCCTACCCAATATAGAACAACCTCTGATGACCATAGAATATCTACGCAGTCTGGTCCGAATCTGATCTCTTTTATGCCTAATTAATTGTTTGAGGTCTAGAACATGTATACATGTTTCACATTATTAAATGGATCCTAAACGATCGTTGAGATTCTGTGGGATATGCATATTCAGCAAAACAGGGGTTATGTAATTTTTAGTAATTTTTGTGTCTGTACCAGTATGAAGCCTTTTTTTTTTCTGTCAGGATAATAGGATTGAAAAGTTAACCCTCAATAAGACAATAAGATTTTGCCCAAATTTAACCCTTTACAAAACGACACAATTTTAGACTGGTCCAAATTGAAAGCACTTGCAGACGACAAACAAAACGTAACTCAAAAATTGAAAATTTGTTTCCAGCAGGGTAGAAAACATTGTGGAAAAAGGAGAAAATGCTGGTTACCAGCATTTTCTCCTTTTCCCACAATGTTTTCCAAAGGCTTCTATCTCAGGGTCGTAAAAACCAGGGATTGTTTGGTAAAGGGTTGAAGCTTTTGCAGTCGATATATCAGATGTGGGGTTTGTATCGGAAGGGGTAGAAAACGTTGTGGGAAACGGAGAAAATGCTCCTTACCATAATTATCATTTTCTGAAACCTTCCTCTTCGGCAAAGGGGTAAATTAATGTGGTGAAGCATTTAACAGATATCCAATACATAAGATTGTTAGAAAACCTTTTTACAGACTTAAAGTAATATACTTCTATTGTTTGTCAAATATAATAAAGGTTACCAACCTTTTAATGTTAAAATTGGTAAAAGGGCGTCAAATTTTTAGACAGAACCATATTGATATCTTTTTGAAGGCGATAAATTAAATCTGGCTCAAAGATGGCATTTGGCTTTGAACAGGTAAAAAATATTGTGAGAAAGGAAGAAAAAAGCAGTACATGTATTAGTTTTAACATTTCAGGTCAATATGATTAAAATCACGAATGTTTTAGCCAATCAAAAACTGTTTACATTTTCTTCCAACTGCCGCTTTATATATCTTGAAAGTCAGCATAATGTCATCTATGTCCATAATCGTGACACTGAAGGTCTCTTTTTCTCGGTAAACTGTCACAATTATTATGATGGTATGATCAAATCAATCGAATCAAACGTTTAGCGAGGGCGTAAACACACTCTAATGCTGCATTCAGTCAGTAACAAAATTGCTCTCCCGAGGTTCATTCTTTTACCAATTCAGAGACCATTCCTCAAAAAAAAGAGATGACCAAGGAAATTTATATACTGTTGATTTTTATCCTTATATAGGGAAAGTCCCGAGGAAACGTCGTGGGGGAAAAAGACACATGCTTTCTTCTGAGCACTTTTCCATTGGCCACAATATTTACTAAAACAATTATATTTATTTGAAATGTCCAAGTAGGTTCAAATGATGTGAAGGATTAAAGACGTAATTGGCTCTCTCTTTGTCTCTATTCTCAGATAATTGTTTGTCAATTTTCATGAATGAAACACAAGTTCAGTTTCTGGCCATCGGTTATTTCAACCTCGGTACTCATTGATCGCTTGTTTAGGGTTCAACTGAATTTCTTGTATATTACGAATTTTATGCGAGTGCTTTTCTCTCATTGTATTTAATGGAGTTTTGTTAAGCCATGGCGATCATGCTTAATTTCTTATGTGTTTCCGTGGGACTAAGTACATGGCGTGCCTTGGACCAGAGATCATCTATAGACATACAAGCCATGTGTGACCCCTGCTTAAACAACCCGGAGCCCGGAAAAACAAATAGACCTATCCCTGCATTTCAGAAGTTGTCGGTTAAGTGCGAGTAAAGGCAGTTAGTTTGCAGTGCAGGGACCGTATTCACCATCCATTTTAAATGGCCTGCAACACGCGAAAAGGGGCATTCGAACATTTGTGTAAAGTGTCGTCTCGGATCAGCCTGCGCAGTCCGCGCAGGCTAATCCGAGACGGCACTTAACGACTACATTAGATTTTGTGCTACAGTAGACTTGTGCAAAACAGAAAATTACATAAAAAAACAGAAAGTGTCGTTTCGGATTAGCCTGCGCGGACTGCGCAGCCTGATCCGAGACGACACTTTACGTAAATGTCCGAATGCCCCTTTTCACGTGTTGCAGGCCAAATTGTATTCGTGGTGTTATTCACAAGAATGTTCAAAATTTAAAAATAATGCAAGTCCTGATTAGCTAAACCGTATGGTGTAGCCAATCAGTAATTGTGTTACATTTTAAATAGGCGCAATTTAAAGTGGTTGGTAGATACGGGCCATAGGCACGTATTTACTAAACATTGGAAATTGTATTCTTCGTCAATTTCTAGAGATCATGGTTTAAGGATAGAGCACGGTAATGGGATTCGTGTAACATCGCCTTTCATCGCCAAAATCGTACGGATTCGGCTTAGACTCGGGTAATCCGTAATCGATGCGGGGAAGTAGCGTCTATCGGCCGATCGGTTACGGATCATCCGAGTCTTAGCCGAATCCGTACGTCCTTTTCGGCGATGAAAGGCGATGTTACACGAATCCCACTACCGTGCCCTATCCTTAATAAATAAACACACGAGTGGCCACAGGAGAAATCAATCAGTGTTTTCTACGACGATTCTTCTTTTTTTGGTCTGTTTCCATCTGCCTGTTCTTCTCTGTCCGTCAGAAACACCCCCCCTCTCTCTCTCTTTATCTCTCTCTCTTATACTGACCTCTGAGTATCTGAATATATTCAAGTAACACCCAAATAGGTCAACTGAATGCAATGCTTTTACTTTGATGCTATCCAAAACTAGTCCATCATATCCATCATTCGGACGCCCAGCAGATGTTGATGTCTAAATCCCTTTCATTTTCAAGCGCCTATCAAAGTTGATGAACGATTTCAATGTAATTAGATTGATTCTCCCCAGAAATAAATTCGGTATTCATGAGATACTATGCGGGGGAGGGGAAGTCGGTCAATTTTCCTCTTTCTCAGTTTGTTTGCTTGTTTGTATTGGAGTTCAAAGCCGTTTTAACAGCCTAGGTCGTATCAAGGCGGTCAATGTTCCTAAGTATGTGTTTCCTGGCTGTCTCACACCTCGGTACGAGCAATTTCTCCTTTTGCCACAATGTTTTCAGACATGACCTGATGTGGAACACCAAAAAAAGTCGTCTGTTGGCGAAATTATGTTAATTCTATGTCTAGCAGATCTATCACCCGGAGTACTTTTATCTGATCTTTGGCAGTCTCGCGCTTTTCCATGGAAACAGTAATATGGGTCAACAGAAATTGACCCAGCTTGATACCATGATATTTATCTTTTTAAGTCCATATCCAGTGTGTCGCTACCTGTGCTCTTTGAGGGATTGTAAACGCAGATCAGGATTGACGTTGTGTGAAATCTGACCTTCATTGTCTGCCTAAGATATAGAGGATATTTGGGGTTTTTTTTCGTAGAAAGATCAAAATTTATTTCATCGAGTGAATACCATTGGTAATATTTTCACGAGTGGCACAGCCATGAGCGAAAATATTACCGTATGATGTTCACGATATGAAATAAATTTCGATTTTTCACCGGAAAAAAAACAACTAAATATCTTATTCATTTCGTACTTCTGACACCATTTATGTTGGGACTTAAATCAAAGTCCAGTACAATTGTTTTCGATAATTTCCGGTGGCGTTCTCCTACCCCACAAAAGACCGCACTACAATGAGAATGTATTTACCAGTTCACAAAAAAAAAAAACAGTCAGTCGGTATCGACCAGAATTATGTCAATAAATGTGTTTTTATCAATTTGACAGAATATCACTGTGAATTATTTGTAAAAAGCAAAAACCCATTTTCAAATTAACATTTTTTGTACCTTTTATATTCCGATTGCCATATATATCCTTCCGCATTAGAGTCATTAGTACCCACCATTTATTTACATTCGAAGTGACACAACAAATCAACGAAAAACTCATAAACATGAATTTAACAGGATTAATAAACACTTTGAAAAGGTGTGATTATTTTAGATTACTCGATTTAACCACTGTCTGATGTAGATCTAATGCGAAGTTATAAACATGGTGCAAGAATCTACGTAGTTCCGTCCCACTGAGTTGATCAAATCGGTACATTTCACTGGTCGAAACGTTGAAATTATCAAACCGTAATTCACCTTTATGTCCCAATAAACTACCGAAGGACAAGAAATAAACACTGATAATTGCTTTCTATTTACTATATCAGAATCAAACTAAAAACAGAAGATCGCAAAAAATGGCTGTATTTGTTATTATCTTAATTCAGGGCAATGATTTTAAAGGAGACAATCAGAACTCTGTGTGTGTATCTTTTAGGGACACCTGTTTTGCTTTCCAACATTACCATGGGCTCTTGCACTCTGCGCTTAATTCTGTCACTGTCCCGTCAGTATGGAAATATGGCCATGATAAGAGCACTCTGCATTTTCTTGCACTGGATGTTACTCACTTGCCAGTTAGAGTTATGGTTCCTATATTCCTACACTTTGCACTTTGTCTTACTTGCTCAAATCTAATTTGAGAACCTACATGATTAGCAGAATAGGATGTACAAAAAAACCTGTCGACCATGAGGTGGACGTAAATTGCAAACGGGCAGACGGATAGCAAGCTGAAAGCTATAAGGTAAATTCCCACCTCATTGCTGAAGCAAGCGTCACTATAATAGCGCTATGAGTAAGCTGACATTCTGTTACTTTTAATGTATATATAAGGATTGCATCGGTGGAACAATCTGACTATTACACAAGGAATCTATACAGCAGAATAAACAGTGAATGTCTCGATGGATGACTTGTTGAGAATCCATTTGCATACACTTGTCGTTATTGGTACCAGGCATCCAGCTTCTGTCACACTCCACTTGGGTACCACATCTGTAAAATATATATACATTTGTAATTGAGTGGTGCTCTGTGAAAAGAGGGTTTAAATGCATCTGCAAAAAGTATCGACTCAGGTCAGCCTGCGCAGTCCTACCTGGGTCGAACCGAGCCCCCGTAACTCAGTCGGTACCGTGCACGACTTGAGAACAAGGATTGATGATAGTTATTGCGACAGGATTCATTCCTCTCCCACCGCTGACCATTGTTTCGACGACGGTTACGTGGGAAAGCAGTCAGTGGCTTGGAAAGAAAATTTTGCGGAGTGCTGGTAAAACAGACTCTAGGAAAGCATGGATAGGTGCACTGGTCGCCGCGATGTAACTGAAATAATGTTGAAAGAGGCGTTAAACACCATACAATCAATCAATCCTACCTGGGCCGAAACTTTTAGCTTTTGGTCAATTTTCTGCATGTCAAAGGACCTTTTTTCCCCTCATGATTAAACCGATTTCTTTGACAAAATGGATCCAAAATTATGTGATCACTTGCTTGGTATAATGGAACACGGAGATGCACTATACCCACTTTTCCTAGAGCGCCACTCAATTATGTGTCAACAGTGTTATACATAGAGGATATTTTTTTTTTTCGGTGAAAGATCGAAATTTATTTCATCTCGTGAACATCATCGGTAATATTTTCACGAGTGGCTGCACGGTGAAAGATCGAAATTTATTTCATCTCGTGAACATCATCGGTAATATTTTTACAAGTGGCGCAGCATAGTCGTGAAAATATTACCGATGACGTTCACGAGATGAAATAAATTTCTATCTTTCACCGAAAAAAAACCCAAATATTCTATTTATTTCATGCTTTTAACCCTTTCTGGGGGGTACTTAATCAAAATCCAGTATAGGTCTTTTCCAGTTATTCCCCGTGGCGTACCCCTCCGCATAGCAACGTATTACAATATTACGTCAAGCGCGAGAAATGTAAGGTAAATTACGTCATATTTCCATCTGTTTGTGAGGCACGCGCATTTTACCTAGGTAACTAGTGCGCGGCAACAACTGTTTTCGCCTTCAATTGAAGAGTTGGAATATAATAATTGGTATTTTCACTGGTCGTAACCATGAAATTTCGAAAAATATTTCACCGATATTTCTCGATAACCTACCGGAAAGCATGAAATAATTTTATTTATCTCTATAATAATATAACTCTCATTCGATAAAACTTTCATTATAAGTTTATACTATTGTTTGTGATTGGGAAAACAGGTTTAAAATCACGTACCGTGACGAGAAAATTTATAATTCCAACTCGATAATGTTTCTATTATCTAGTCGAGGTTCTGGGTTTTAAACCTGTATTCCCCAAAACAAACAATAATATAAACTGTTGATAAACGGTTTATCAGGCTGGAGTTACATTTGTTTAAGAATGTTGTATCCTTAATCTTCGTCATATGTTGTACCCTGTATTAAATGTCCGTTACTTTTTATGTTGGAACCTCATCAAGAGGTAAAGTATGGAGTCATTGATTTACATATACATGTACACATATGATTTTGAAATATAACATTGTCTTCATTTATATTTTATAAAAGCCATATTTATGCACCTCCCTATTAAGAGCCATGTCAGTAAACACGGTAACTTAAATACCACTGACATAACATGACCTTACTGGGATGTTGAACTTCGCTATATTGACAAAGAAATAAACATTCATATACTATTTACACTGTTTGTTAGTGCCAGCATTTCAAAAGATCTATGTCGGACCAATGTCTACGCATTTTTTGGAAAACGATTCTATTAATTGAAAAGCACCGTGCTTACAAAAATGGTTCTAACAAAGCACAGTAACTTTGAACTTTTATGCATGGACCTAGCTTCTATATTCACCAACCATTCTTAAAGAGCATTCTTTGTCTTATTCTCCAAGAATTTCAAATTTAAAAGTAACACAACTTCCGATTGGCTACACCACATGGTTTAGCCAATCAGAAGTTGTGATACTTTCGAATTTAGAAAATTCTGGAGTATAAGACTGAGAACGTTCTTAAGAATGCTTTGTGAATACGGACCTAGAAGTCAAGAGCTACACATGTTATCTTCAATTCATGTCAAATACATGCTCAAGCCAGTGTCTATCTTTTGTTCGGACATGATTTGGTATACCCACGAACTGGTCGACCTTCCAACCGATGTGTGCGAAGCAGTTCATCCCATCTTCTTCGAAAGCGGGGGCGGTAATTATAAAAGTGTGTCACAATAGGCGTCCTGTACAAACATACAATGATTACACTGATCTATATCTTAATTATACATTCTGCCAAGATAAGATTTCTGCTTGCATTATTAAGTCAATACAGTACATCAAAAACCATTTCGCCCAACCTTTAAAGACAAATTCCATCATTTAAGCTACAGTTATATAGTCGTTTGTAAATGCTTTTAAGTTGGACGAGTAAAAATTGTGTTGTCTTCCAAACCGTTAAGCAAGGTTGCTGATTCCTATCAGCAGTACACGTACCGTCTGTTGATAACTCTGCCTCCGTCCTGGTAGTTTGTAACTTCATTAATACAGAAATGTTGGGGACATTGTCTCTCTACATAGATTCTGTCACAGTAAGATGGGTCTAAACCGTCCTCGCAAACGTGGCACGAAAAATCTGAAATCAAATACATTTAGTTTTTACAGCCAAACAATTGAGGCAAAAGGTCTACTGAGAATAGCAAAATAAAACGCCTGACAAATGCTTATAATATAATCAGATAGATTGGGATGCTCGACGTTTAGACGGCCTTACAGCAGCCAATGTTAATATTCCTATACAGGCAACCCAAAGCTTTGTCCACCCTATCTCATTTGCATTCGCTAAAGGGAGATAATAATGTAAACTATGAAAACTTATGTCAGGTAGTGATTTTTGTGGTATAAAGCTTTAACACGTTACCATACAATTCCGAGTGCGACGTAGCTATACACCGAGCACGTTAAAGAATCAGGTGTAACTTAAGATGGGTTTCGTCCTGTATGTTGCACAACGCCTCGTAACAAAACTAACAGCCTTCATGGAGCGTCACCTATGTGGGCAACTGGTGGCGACAATAAATAAGCACAAATTTAATCAACGACCCAAATCTAATCAATTCAAACCACGAAAAACGCCTATCAAACAAACAATCAAGTTTTAGCCCTTACTGATACAATATAAAACAAACCAACTTGTTCCTCTACAGTGCGGCAGGGAACAAGTCAACGTCTCCGTATCGTTACCAGCACAGTATCGACCCATCTGCTGTGGTACAGGGTTGATACAAGCCCTATTGCGTGTTTTAAAACCATCCCCACACGTGGTCGTGCAGCGTGACCATGGCAACCAGTTTGTCCACTGCCCATCAACTGCAGAAATTTTTAACTCTTTTCTAGATGACGAAATATTTTAGATTTTTCCATCTCGAAAACTTTAGCTGAAGTCAAAATAAATGCTGCTGGAATTGCGGAATTTATCTTTTAAAGACTAGAAAACCTTGTTGAAAAAGGAGAACCAGCATTTTCTCTTTTTCCCACAAGTTTTCAAAAGGCTCCCCCCATTGAGATCGTTAAATAAGAGGTTAAGTATTAACACATGCACAGCTTAAGTTCTATGCAGTCTGATCTTGATGTATTCCATCCACAAAGGCCCGTGTTGTCGCCTATGGTACTGAAAGGGTAACACATGAATACATTTGGTGTTGCAAGAATTAAGAGTATGATAAAAGCATTATTAACCGACCTGGGCAGGTTGATGTTTCCATACAAACAACAGTATTTGTTGCTCTTCCCTGACACAAAGTTCCACCATTTTTCGGTGCCGGGTTGGTACAGGTTCGAACCCGTGTTTTGGTGCCATTTCTACATGATGCGCTACAGCTGCCCCATGCCTCCCAGTCTGCCCAGCTGCCATTTACTGTGAAACAAGAACATAATTTTTGACTTTAATCATTTTTTCTTCTCCTCATACCTACTTTTAATATCTTCATAGTTTCTAATATATTGTAATCGTAAATCATCAAACTCTTAAACAATTAACGAATTAATGTCTGCTGTCAATAGAGGTAGCCAATGTCAAACGCGGTAGAATCAAAGAAGACACCGATAAATACGATTTTTCATTCAGTTCTACAGTTTTACCAAGTAACCATCTTCGCTAGCCAAGGGTGATGATCACTACCCATACATTGCTTTATTCACCCTTGCTTGATCGAGTCTAAACTTGTAATCCCCGAGATACCTAGAGTTGCCAACCATCTTCGTTAGCCAAGGGTGATGATCACTACGTTGCTGTATTCACCCTTGGTTGATTGAGTCGAAATGGCCTGCAACACGCGAAAAGGGGCATTCGGACATTTGCGTAAAGTGTCGTCGCGGATCAGCCTGCGCAGTCCGCGCAGACTGATCCGAGACGAAACTTTACGACTATATTCGATTTTGTCCTACAGTAGACTTGCACAAAACAAAAAATAATATAAGAACGGAAAGTGTCGTCTCGGATTAGCCTGCGCGGACTGCACTTCAATATTCACTGTAACAAATCAGTTCAATAAAGGTTTAGGCTACATTATAATACTAGATGATGGACTGTCAAAGCACGTGTGTGAATTTAGCCGAAAGGGTTATGTTACTCACCGTTTGATTGATTTTCGATTATATAATTCTAGGGATGACTATCAAAGTCCAGTGAGCGGCGTCTCACAGAGATTACAACTTTCGACTTGATTAGGCAAGAGCCGAACTGAAAAGCTACATCAAATGTATTAATGGTTAAACAGTTTAACCTTGACAGGAATGGTCGAAGCATGATCGTTGTTCAACGGATGCTCCCAGACAGGTATGATGGCCGTTACCACAGACTCTGGTACGTATCTGTAACCCGGCTCCACAATTCGTAGAACACTTGCCCCAGGCTGTCCAGTCAAACCAAGTAGCTTAAAGCAGGGAAACAAAATTGGGGCCATGTAACAAACAAAACAAATTGGTAACATGTCAAAGCACAGAAATTCTAGGAACTCGTGTTTTTCGACAGCACGAATAGAATTCTTTGAATCAATTCACAACCTGCCAAACCTCTTTTTTTCGACTATCTCAAAAATCGCTTTCGCGTAACAAATACATTTACTAAATGTAGCGTGCTTTTACGACCCATAGGAAACCAGAATTTTCTCCTGTAAAATATTCTCAATGTTTTCTATACTTTCAAGACATCCGCTATCATTTGTCGCCTGCAAGTACATATCGTTTAATTTGTAAAAATCTTGAATTGTTTCGCCAGGTAATTGGTCAACTAAAAGGAAGAGAGGAACTGACTGTAAATAAAGTAGCCAAAGAACCCTACTTGTCTTTGCTAACTGTACCATGGCCTGCACTCTCCGTTGCAAGTCACACCCCAAAACTTATGAGTCCCCAAAACTCATGGGTAAAGTCAATATAAGGTTAAAAGTTCATAAACTTCGGTACTACAAAAGAGAAATCTTTCTACGTATGTTCAATGTGTGCATCGCTGTATTAATCTCGGCCAGACTCGAAGGAGCTAGACATAAGAAAATTGGTACATGTACTTGGTTCTTCTTCTTGTTCCGTTTGAATTTTCAGGCTATAATTATAGTAACCTGTTAATGCGAAGCACGAAATTTTGCGTCAAGCGGGTAGGCAGGTTTTGAAAACAATCTGAGTAACGCAACAAACTACCTTGACATGCTTTTTCGTTACAAGTGATGTTTTCCATGTAACTGTTGGTAGGTGTACAGAACTGTCCTCCGTTCTGAGGTTTGGGGTTGTTACATGCTCTTGATCTCAATTTTGTCCCCGGTCCACAAGTGGCAGAGCAATATGTCCAACCATTCCAGTCTCCCCATTGTCCATCAACTGAGAAAAAAAAAGAGTTTACTTTTTCGGGTTATTTTTGTTTGTTAAGCACACGTGACCTTTTATCACACAATACCGACATTCAACGACCCTGCGGAATAAGGCTATTAATAGTAATGGGAATTTGAAGATACGTTTGGTATCATCACTTATGCCGTTTTATTACTTTTTAAATAAGCTTTCATCCACACGTTTTCAGTAAGATTGCTAGGTAAGACCGTGCTATTGCAGAGTCCCTCATTTGATGGGAATATCTCGAATATTTCCGACAATGAAGATCGAGGATCGGACCACACGTACTGGATGGTCTGATCCCGCTCTACACTCGTAAAAACAATATCATTGTTTTGTTTATTTGGAGATCTTAGTTTTCTTATCATTTATTCTGTAACAAGTGTTTACTTGTGCTTTTATTTACGCATTTTCAGTATGTACAAGTAGACTATCACAGTTGTAATATCACTTATTTCTTTCGTAGAAAATCTAAAAACTCGCGGACACTGAGGATCCGAAATCGGACTGCACAATCTTTCAAAGCTGCTAGACTCAGAGGAATGCAGATTCGTATTTTGAATAGCTGAATATTTGAAAGACATCTGCTTCAGGTGATGGAAACATCCTTGTAAAATATAAGTGAGCCACACTTTGGCAATAGGGGGTTTAATGCATTTTCGTGATTCATTATACCAAGCAACTGATCACATAATTATGTATCCGTAAAATCTTTTTTTGTCTAAAAACCGACCATATCATGCGGTAGACTGGTCCTTGGAAATCAAAAGTGACCAAGAACATAAGGTTTCGACCCAGGTATGTATTATACCCCTTTTTCGCAGAGCTTAGCTCAGATAATAAACTTGTAATAAAGTATGCTTAAACTAGCCATCCAACTGGTTCTATCTCAACAAATGAGATAGGTTTAGTTAGTCTTGCGATTTAGAATGAAATCTAATCTTGCGATTTGAAAAGATTCTACAAGTGGACAAGCACACCAATTCACATGTTGTTATCGCAGGGAGAATTCTATTTCTAACGGCAACATATCAAGTGACCCCGGATGGAACAAGCGAACTTATTTAACGGAATTTTCGTCAAACCAAGATTCGTTTCAAACGATGAATCTAAAAAAATTGTTTGTGTGTGTGTATCCTCTGGGACCGTTAACATTCGGTTTTTTTTTTTTTCGTTTATATAATGATCGGATAGTAGTATTGGTAGGTAGCCTAGGGGAGCGGCCGAACCGCCGCGTCCCAGGCTACCTACCCTGTAGCGCCCAGGCTACCTACCCTGTGGTGCCCAGGTTACCTACCCTGAGGAATTTGTCCCTATATCACTGAGTTGGACTTAGTTTTTTCTTCACCTATGGATGATTTCTCTCTCTAAAAGCCTGAGCACTGAGTTGGACTTAGTTTTTTCTTCACCTATGGATGATTTCTCTCTCTAAAAGCCTGAGCACTGAGTTGGACTTAGACTTTTTTCTGAGTTTTTTACTCTTTGGAGTGTAACTCTTCTAAAAGAAATAAGATTGACAATTTGAAGAAAAGATAGAACTTTCGTGCTAAATGGTTAGTCCTGAAAAGGACTGTTGGGTTAGCTCTGAAAAGAGCTGTGACAATTTGAAGATAGAACTTTCGTCTGACAATTTGAAGAAAATGACAATTTGAAGAAAGATAGAACTTTCGTCTGACAATTTGAAGAAAGATAGATCTTTCATGGTAGATGGTTAGCCCTGTAAAGGGCTGTTGGGGTAGGCCCTGAAAAGGCCTGATTTGGAGGTTGTGTTTTTAAGCACAACCTCCAACTTTTCTACAGGCTGGACAGCTGCTTGCTGTCCGCCTCTTCAGTCTTTTCAACTGCTGTTCGCTCAAGTTAAACTGCAGTGAAAACGGTGGTTCATCATCGTCATCCCAGCATTCAGTTTCTGGGATGAACTCCTTCTTGGCTGGTGTTTGGGCAAAGTCCCAAAAGTCCCACTCGGTAAATACTGGCTTCTCCTTTCTTAGCTCTTCCACCGTCTTTCTTAGCTCTTCCACCGTCTTTGTTAGCTCTTCCATCGTTAGCTGAGAGTCAAAGAAATGATGAATGTATGGAAAATATCGCCGGGTTTTTATAGCTTTACAGGAGGATTGACCTGGTTGACTCATGACGTCATTTTCTCCTATGTTTTTCCCGCGTCAGCGTTTCATGCTGTTTTGGCTCTGAATTAATGTTGTCCAATCAGAATTACCGTTGTATTTCTAATGGTAAATGTTTATTGTTGATCAGTCTATAGTTTTGTTACATTTTTCTTGTTCTGGTTAGAAAAACTAGAGTTTGACTATCCTATGACTTTTTTTGATTGTGAGTCTTCTGACAATTTGAAAAGAAAGATGTTTCATTGAAGATGGTTAGCCCTGAAAAGGGCTGTTTTTTGTGCAGAATACACTTTTTTATCCTCCTCTCTTTCTTTCGATTGTTTCCATTGTATCTAGCATTTGTAGCAGATGCTCAATTTCATAAAGATATATCTGAAACGTTCTCTTTCTTCTAACCAGAAGAGCAATGAGAGGAAAAATGTCAATCCAAACATTGTGGGATACTGACTCAGCTTTACGATAGTTAATGGTGAATGAGAAAAATAATCGGAGTTTAGTGTTTATATGTTTTATGTGCAACGGGACACTTTTCAGGCTTTTGATTGTAAGTCTTTTGAGTTTTGACAATTTTGAAGAAAAGATAGAACTTTCGTGGTAGATGGCTAGCCCTGAAAAGGGCTGTTTTTAGAGAAGGAATCAACTTGAAAATGATTATTCAGTATCAGACGAATCGGTGTCTGACTCAGTCCTTTCAGCGAATTGCTCACAGAAAAGACGGTCTAACTGCTCACTTTTTGAAATAGCATACTGAATATACATTTCAAGCGTACCTTCAATGATCGTTTTCTTCATTCGAAGGTTATAACGGAACGATCTGTTATTCGAAAGTTCCGCCCTCTCGTAACGCTTGTTTACTTCAGCTAAGCGTTGTTGAAGTAAAACGATCTGTCTGTTTGCTCTTCTTAACCGTCGCTCGGCATCCATCCAAGTGACACGCCTGTCGGGTGTTGCTCTTGAAGCCATTGTGAAAATGAAATGTATGGAAAATATATCGCAGAGATTTATAGCTTTTCAGACGGATTGACCTACTTGTCTCATGACGTCATTTTCTTCTATGTTTTTCCCGCGTCGGCGTTTCATGCTGTTTTGGCTCTGAATTAATGTTGTCCAATCAGAATTACCGTTGTATTTCTAATGGTAAATGTTTATTGTTGACCAACCCGTAGTTTTGTTACATTTTTTCTTGTTCGGGTCAGAAAAACTAGAGTTTGACTATACTATGACTTTTTTTAGTTTTGAGTCTTCTGACAATTTTGAAGAAAGAAAGATCTTTTCTTGAAGATGGGTAGCCCTGAAAAGGACTATTAGGTTAGCCCTGAAAGGGCTGTTTTTTCGTGTCACGTTGTTATCCACTTCTAATGACAACATCCGAAATTCGCCTGGCAAATAGGGCATGCTTCAACTCTTTTTCTGATTATCATTGCTCCATTATCGAAAGTAATCTTCCTCCCAAATTTGACATCAACCAAAATGACATCAGGCGTTGTCTTTAGAAATAGCTGAACTAATCTTTCGCCGAGATCTTTGTATGGTTGTGTTATACGTTGTAGTTGACTTCGTTCCTCCTCTCCTACGAAATGAGTGTTTAGTAGCAATATCTGCTGACCGGCATTCAGATAGTCTCGGAGAGCCTCACGCAGTTGATAATTTATCTCCTCCATATTGATACTGCTTCCGATTATTGATACTGCTTCTGAACTGCTCGAGAACTGAGAGTAAAAATGGTGAATGTATGGAAATATCGCTGGGTTTTATACGCTTACAGGAGGATTGAAAATTTTTAAAGAGCTCGGACCTGGCGGAAAGCACATACATTTTTTCCCATCCTACGTTTCATGCTAATATAGCAAAAAGTTATGACCCGATGTATGGGGAAAAATGTAGACAGAACAAGTCTTGGGAAAAAACAGAATGAAGAACTCTATTGGTTTTTTTGAACTTTTTTTATTGAACAGAACTGAACAATGAACATATTTACAACGAACATATTTTACAATGAACTGTAAAAAAGACAAAAATGAAATATTCACAATGAACTGTTAACAAAAAAGAAGATCATTTTTTCACTGTTTGTGGGGATTGAGTCTCTGAAATTTTCTTGTATAGAATTCCGTAGTGTTTATTAAACCACAATGATACATCTCGATCGTTTCGATGGTGTCCCGTTGAGAGGAATTTCTGTTGAAGATATTTCTGTATATTGTATCCTCTAGCAACAGCATCCAATACAAAGATACAGTAAACTTCGCAAACTTTACCCTGTAGACTCTGAAGAGTTTGTCGATTGTATCTCCACGTTGAAGAATGATTGTCTAAAAAGTTAATGATTTCTGGCTCAAGTGGTGGTAGTCCATACGGATCAAAGTATAGCACATTGTCATTATTATCAAATATCACTGCCACCCAGTGTTCTCCTGGTCTATTTGATCTCTCTGTATTCACAATGTAAGCTTTCACATGTTTGGGTTTTTGTCGAGGTAACTGGTCTTTTGCACAGACTTTCGCCTGTAGATTTTTTATCCAGGTTCTGTGATCCAATATGTATTGAATTTCAGAAGTATACATCAGTTTTTCTATTCACTTTCTTCCCAGGATTGTTTTAGTTTGTCACACCAGTATTGTAAGCACAACTCCGTGATTTCAGATAAAATGTTTTGTTTTATATTTTGCCATAATCTGTAGGCTTCCACATAGTCACTGTCATCGAGTTTCATCTCCATTAGTTCAGGATACCATTTTTCCATGATTTTGTCTGGATTTAATTCCATCATAGCTTTTTCTATGAACATATCTGTATGTTCTTGTCTGTTTTTGAATAAACACAGATCGTGCTGTATTTGACTGGGGTGATCCACTTGACATCCGTAACACTGATTGCGAACTTCCCTGGCAATAAGATTTTTTATTTCTTCAATCATATGTTTTTCGAAGCTATTGTGAATGTCATTTTTCCGAGTAGAGATGCACTTTGAAGTAGAATATTTCACTTTTTCTGCTTCTTCTCTCAGTGATATAGCAAATCTGAGTCCCTGCATTGTTTTTTACTTCTCTTAGCTCTGAAAAGGGCTGTTTTTCTGATGTAATTTTTCCGAAGTTAGTAATCTGTGATGATTTTTCTCAAACTGTTGATTTCGATCTGATTGTCCAATTCGGCAAAAACAATAACGTTGATCACTGTTGCCAAGGCTTGAGCGAATTGAAGCTCAATTCGAAGACTTCCACTTTTTATAGGATGAAGTTGACCTTCTTCACTGCCTTGATCAGCTGTCAAATCGTAGCCCCACAAACAGTATCCACCAGCATAATCTTCTTTAGCAATATCAAATGATTTATTGAGTCCGAAGGCTGAGACAGCCTGATACATTGACAAATATGATTTCAAATACAAGCCATTTTCAAAGTCAGGCTCAAAGGGTCTGTTATGAATACTGTGACCATTACATGATACATCTATTTTTGACAGATTGAAATGTTGGAAGAAAAATGGATTGGTATCATAACCTCCATTATAACTAGCATTTGTTACCATTGCAATGAAAACACGTTTCGAAAGCTGACCTTGAAACAAATGATCTTCAACTTTAGACTGAAGTCCATTGCCGATGGTAAAAGTCTTTACTTCTACTCTGCGGATAGGAATTTTCATGTTTTGTTGAGAAATAATTCGATTTAGATCATTCGCAACAACAGGCAACAATTCAACATTTCGCATATGCAGACTGACTGTTTCCAGTACAATTTTTGCAGCTGGTGCACCAGTACCTCCCGTAAGACAAAAGTTTGATGAGGCTCTGTTTATTCTAAGTCTGATTTCAACTCCGTTAGGTAAATATTTTTCTTGCTGAAATAGGTCAAGATGCAATCGTCCGTAAAGCTCTGCAGTTCTGCTTAGTGTGATTACACCGATTCTTTCTCGTAATCCTTCATTATTCCCATCATGGTTGAGTGCTCCGAAATGGCCACTGGTGTCTTCGACCCAAAGTACACCAGCTTTCAAAAACGTAGTCTTGCAGTCGGCATTATATGACAGAAGATTTTCGATATATGCTCTGTATGGATAGGTGTCTGAATTACTGTTGATTAGTTTATTATTTAGACACAAATCGACACTGCTAAACATACTGTGCATGAAATTGTTTACAGGGGCTACATTTGAACCGGCATCTAAATTGCTACCATCTGCTTTAACGATTTTGAATTTGATATACAAATACGATTGTGACAAATCTGTCCAATGTTCGGTTTGAGGTGGTATGATGAATTCTATCGGTGAATTGTTTGTCAAAGATGCTATTGGAAAATGTTCAATCCATTGACTTTCTTGCATCGTTGTCAATGTAGGTGGTACAGAAAGAACATTGAGTTCTGATTTACTGCATTCGCAAGATCCGTTTTGCATCATTTTCAAAAAAGATTTTTTCAAAAGATTTTTTTCTCAATCAAATATATCAAGAGGTCTTGGTCTAGTGTAATGATTTCTTTGTCTTTTATTAATAATCTTGCCTCTGCGAGATCGAGAAGATAAATGACGTGTCTTTTGTGATTTTCGTTTATTTATCCCAGGTATTAACTGTTGTGCTAAATTATGAACAGATTGTTTTCCCCGCGAGACTGCAACTTTTTTGGGGTTTTTACCACGTAAAAAGATATCTTCTGCTGCACGTATTCCTTGTTTGATTCCTTCTTTTTTTATAGCATTAAAACCAGATTTGAGCAAGGGTTTAAGCAATGGAGTCACTGTTTTAAGTGCTGATCTAAATAGGGAACCTAATCCATACCCATACTGATGTTTTACGCCACGATAAACTGGTAGCATTTTTTTGTCAATGTATCAGTTTAATTATTTCAAAATATCAAATATTTTTATTTTTTCTGTCTGAAATGTAACTTGACGATTGTCTTACCAGTAATGAAATGAAACGATATGCCAGAATCCCCTGTTATTTGAATGTGAATAGTATCGAAATAAGATTTCGAAACGGGGATATAATGCGGTAATGTAATATCATGGTTGATATGTTGGGCTTCATAATTATTTTCAACTGATTCGGTTGGTTTAAACGGTAAAACACGAAGTATGGGAGCAAATGTATCACCCACTATAGTGTGTTCAGCAATATCTGAATAAACAAACAGATGGTTGTAGCCAGCATCAATGTTAGGAGTGTATTTAAATGCATTTAAAAATCTTCTACCCGGATAAATCACCTCCTGTTGAAATTCTGGCGATCCTCCCAGTTTTAAAAACAGCGATGAATGGAATTTGATTCCGGTTTTTGTAATATTTCTCATTGCAAGTTTCGGACGTTTGGATGAGGTTGAATAGCTAATAGACAGTAGCATTGATTGCTTTTGAAGGATACCCGATAGGTTATTTTGAACCAATTCATCGACCACCTCTATAATATGCTTTGGTGAAGTGTAACTACCCGGTGGAAAAGTAAATAGAATTGACCATTTTTCTGCTCTACCTTTATCGTCTCGCCTTAATACAGATATCTGCATATTATCTCTTTTTTTATCTACCGCTGCTATTGCATTGTATAAACTGTTATCTGCAGTTATAATTTCGAACTTTGCTTCTTGTTCACTTACGTTTAAAAACTGAGAGGGGGTAATAAGTTGAACTAATGCAACTTCCCAATTTTCCCTATCAATATGAACTGTCTTTGGTAAATGAACTTTAAAACGGCACTGTGTGTTGTTCGGATAAAGGTTTATGGAACTATCGCTAGGTAGAGTAACATAAAACGAATTCATTTTTTAATATTTTATTTTTTACTGGCAATGAAATCAAGCCCTGGTTGTTTTTGTTCTGTCTTTGTGAATTTTAACCCCGGAGATGGGAGAATATATTCGAGTGAACTACTTAACAGTATCAACCACAATTCACGATCCTGACTTTGAATACTTAAATGTACTATGGAGGTTGCAATAATTGCGTAAATGACTAATATCTGTGAAATATATGTAAACTGATTCTTTGGAACACGATTTCCACAGCAGCTGTAATTTTTAGTACTAACACTATCGACACTTTCTGTCGCGCACTCAATGTTTGACTGTGAATTCATTATAAGATTTTTTATCTATAAGATTTTTCCCTTCAAAGACACCAAATGCGATTCTGGTATCCAACTTTGAAATTTTTTTGGATAGCCTTTCCAATTGACTTTTATTTCTTTGATTAATTTTTTGCCCTCACGCCTTGTACGTCTATCAAGAACTGAATCAATTTCATAGACTTCATCATCTTTTATTAATTGAAGTTCGTATTCATAATAAATTCCCAAAATTTGTTCACCCTGTAAATCTTTTATTTTATAGGTGATAGGTGAAAATGTCTTGTTAACATGAGTGATTTCAAATATTTCTTGCGTCCAATTTGGTAAATAGCCCTTATCAAATGTACGTTTTGTTTTATTGATCCGAACACGATCTCCAATTTTGAATTTTGGCTTTTTCGTCATTGCGATTGTCGATAATCGAGGATACAGATTTTTCGAAACCTCTGCCTCATTTGATTTTGTTACCATTGCAGGAGATGTTTTAATACTTCTGTGAAAAGTATGATTGTAATTCTGAACTAAAGAATTCAATACGTCAATGTAACGTCTTGTTTTCTTGTACGTAAAGTATTTCCACATTCTCGTTTTTAAAGTTCGTTGAAATCTTACAACGAGGCTTGCTTTTGTCTCTGGATTTTCGGTGGTGAAAAAAAGAATCTGACTCTTTTTCAAGTATTGTTGAAACAGTTTGTTTTTGAATTCCGAACCTTTATCTGTTTGAAGTGATAAAGGTTTTCGTTTTGATTTCTGAACAATAGATTGAAATGCTCGAATCAAAGTTTTTCCCATTTTATTTGGAATAGGGATAACCCATGAAAATCTTGAAAACACGTCAATTACACAAAGTAAATATTTCTTGTTATCATTTTGTTTCGCTAAATGTTGCATGTCGGCCAAATCAGCTTGCCATTGATAATCTATACCACTTACAATAGTTTTTCGTCTTTTGAAACGTCGACGGATTGGTTTGTGTAAGGTATAGGTGGATTCACCTCGTAACCACTCTTGAACATCTTTGTATCTTATTCCTTTCAAAACAGATTTTGCAGCGTGATACAATTGCTTTATTCCAGTAAATGCGACAGTACTTTTGGGATCATAAAACAACTTTCTTAACACGTAATCAAGTTTAGGCTTTACCAGGGCTCCCATGACTGAAGCGTTTTACGACTAGGGGTCTTTTTTATAGATTTTGGGGGAGTTAACAACTCTTTAGTATAGAATTGTTTCAGTCTTTCTTTTTCTTCAGGTTTCATGTATGGAGTTTTCATCGTAGATTTTTTAACACTTTTTGCACCCGATTTCCTTGCAGTTTTTTGTACACTTTTTGGCGTGTGAAATAAGTAATCGGGTTCACCATGGGATTCTTCATCTTCGCTCAGTGACTTATCATAAGATTTACCATAAGTTTTATGCATCCACCTCCATCTACTTGAGTTGCCAATAACTTCTTGCGGAATATTACTTTCATGTAATGCCTTTGAAAAAGTTTTCCAGCCTTTGGGTTCAACACCTTTTCTTTGACGTATTGCATCATTGATAAGATCGATGATATTGGAACCATGAATGCGTGCCCCTTTATATGACACAACACCTTGTTCATCCCAAGTTAAATTATTGTTATCTTTTATCATATTCAAAAGTAACTCGGCTTTTCTTTTCATGGTTTTTGGTACACTTTGCAAAATTTGATCATGCAAGGCAACAGATGCTGATTTCTGTACACTATCATCACTTTTTGTCGTTGAAAGTAAATTGTTCAAAGTTGGCCTTGCTTTTTGAAGAGAATTTTGTAACTTAAACAAAGTTTCACCATACTTTTGAGTCTTTTCTGATTCTGATAAATTGGTGTTTTGTAAAATATGGCCCATGTCTTGTTGAAGATGTGTTACATCTACAACTTGCGGGTTGGGTGGTAAACGAGGCCTTTGAGCTTGTTCGACTTTCCAACGTTTCATATTTTCTAAGGTTTGGTAAGGCACAATAACCATTTTTTTAACAGACATAATTTAAAAATTATAAAATTACAAGGCCTTAAGAGCTCCTCCTATTCCTCCGATAACGGCTTTTCCTAACAATGGTAATAATGCAGGACCAAGCAATTGAAGAAATCCACCTTTTTGATTTAATATTTGTTTTTTATTTTTTACTGAGACTGATTTTGAAGCTAAACGTCTGAGATGCCGCCTACTTCAATACAATTTCTTCTTCTGAGGTGATGATAAATGTACATTGCCTTTTAAAACATTATGACAGCATTCCGATATGCATTTTATCACTTCGGGCGACGAATCTTTTACAAGTTTTTTACGTGTTTTTGGTTTAGCCTGTATCATAGCCATTACCATTGAACCGTGTTTTTTTATCAGAGGTGTTTTCTTCTTCATGTTGACTTGATCTCGAATTCGGATTAAATGATAATGCAAGTTCCATGTCACTAACATTTATAGGTAATGTAATGTTTTTTTGTAGACAAAATTTGTTGTTAAAATTTCTTAAGAAAACTGTGAATAGAGATCGTCGGCTAATGTAGTGGCGGTAGATATAGATGAATCCACGGGAACGGATCTTCCTTTCCCAAGGTAGAGCATCTTATTTTTGTCGTCAAGATTATATCTCCCTGTATCAAGGTTATGTTTCAGCATATCATAAAACATTCGTTTATATTTTTTTAACCCTTTTTTATGTTTGGCTAATGTCTTTGGAGACCACGCGACGGAGGGGATATTTTGAAACGATAATTTTTTGCCTGGTAATATGAATCTTGAATACTTTCTTTCGTAATCCCGCAGTTTTTTTCTTATTTTTTCCTCTCTGGATTTCGGATACTGTTGATGTTCTGAAATGTTACTTCCTACAGGCCTTCGTTTTCGGGTAGTAACAAATCTTTCATCAATCGTAATTGGGGCATGCTTCTTTGGTGATGATTTCTTCTTTGGAGATTTTTTCTTTGGTGGAGCACGCTTTCTTGGAGTACGCTTTTTCGGAGACTTCGTCTTTCTTGGAGATTTTTTCTTTTTTGGAGACTTTTTCTTTTGCGGAGCACGCTTTCGTGGAACATGTTTTCGAGTTTGTCTTTCAACTCCAAATTTTCTGATGGTTTTTGTTCCATCCCATCTCAGCAAACTTCTGATAATAACACCACCTAGAAATCCACCCCCTCCAGGTTTTAAAATGATTTTACGTTTACTTTCCTCATCTATGGACGGATCTGCTAGCTGTTCAATATCTGCTCTATGTTTTGTCATGTACGTTATGGTTTGTTTTGGTAATTTGATTTTATTTTCGATGATGTTTTGCGCAGCCAATGTAAACCATTTTAAAATTTCTTTTAATCCTGCTTTTAACACAGCTTCTTTTTCATGTTTATCGGTTTGTTGACTTAAATTTCGCAAAGCAGCTAAAACCGAACTTGGTGTAGCTGGTAAGGCCATGTTTACTCACGGATGGGTATCATAAAAATGATTTATATTCAAAATGTAATTCTCTTTTAAAGCAAGAACTTTTGCATAAAAAAAAACTTTCTTAAAGAAACCTTTTTAAGCAAAAGAATAAATAACAGGTCCTCTTTCATTACCTTGTGTATACCAACGGTAAAATATATCTGTTCGGAGTCTTAATTCTTTGTTTGTTTGTGAATGAAAATCTACGACTAGATATCCATGGTTCGACAATGTAGCATCTTCATAAGCAGGTACCAAATGTGGGGCTTGCATTTGCCGAGCTAATGTTTTAATCTGATTCTTATCTCGTTCATTTCGAAATAAAATCATATATCTAGAATTAAGGCTAATGGTTCGACTCGATTTCGATTGCTGAAACATATTTTGCGTGATGTAAATCACACTTGCATTACGATGATGACCTTTTCTTGTAAACCAAAGTTTAATTTTTTCCTCATCTTTTTCACCAACATGTCATCAAAGACGATTGAATGTGGAATGGATACATCACTGACAATTTCGTTTTCGTCGTCAGGAATCCCCTCCACGAATTTTATCAATTCAAATTGTGAATTAAACTTTTCCTGCATAACACTGTAGGCATGTTGCCATTCTTTGTAACACCAAACAACTCTTTCAAGAACGATGTTGAACAAGTCTTCTCGATAGTCAATTAATTTATGAACGAACTCTGTTTTTCCACAGCCGCTCGGCCCTGTGATGAAAATATTACAAGGATGTTGAAATAATATGGATTGTACATCCATATTTTTTTACTTTACTCTTTAAAGGCTAATGATAAAATGATAACATCATTGAAAATGAAAGCATTTTTATTGAACAGAACTGAACAATACAGCATAAAAAATTTTCTTGACAATGAAAAATTCACAATGAAACATTTTTTTACAATACAGCATAAAAAACATTTTCTTGACAATGAAAAAATTCACACTGAAATATTTTTTCACAATGAATTATTCACAATGAATTATTTACAATACAGCATATAACAAATTTTTTACAATGCAAATTCGCAAATACCACGAGTTTCACATTTGTCTTCATATTCCGTAATGTCTTTGTGCAATTGCTCATAACCCAAAAACATTGTATATTCACTGTCCATAGCGTTGAAATCTCGTAGTCCCATGAATGGAGCAAACATGTCTGTAAGCGTCTTTTGTTGAAAAAGCTGAATATACTACTTCTTCTGTAACATCTCTATCAAATAGAATATACCCTGCCATGGTTTCCATTGATTCTCCGTAGGAATGAACAGAACCTTTTTTGTAGCGTAAGTAAAAGTCAAATAGAACTGATTTCATTTTCAGAACGTTAAGAAAACTTTCTTCTGTTGTTCCTATGATAAAAAATGTCCATCGACTTGTGGATCGAAACAGCTTAATAATAACATTGTCTTTCAAACAGCTATCTGCTAAATAAGTTTTGAGAACGAGATCTATACCCGAATCGTCCACCATCATCGCAATAAAGTTGATTATAGCATACACTTTGTAGGACTTTTCTCCTTTTGCAACCCACTTAAACAATTTTCCGATCCAAATTTTCACACAGAAAAATTTAATGTTAAGCTGTGTTCGTTCATCAAGCGTATGCTGTCGAACAAATTCTCCATAAATTTTTTCACGTAGTTCTATTGGTAACGGCAACATGATTGTTATTTTTGACCAACGGCTAATATTTTTTCCCGACTTACTTTGACTGATCGCCACACAACAATGTGATATAGAATTATTTTCTCAAACTTTTATAACCATAGGGTACAGTGTCAGCACCATTTACAATAACTCTCTTGGTGTATACAGAGCGAAACGTTTTTGTTTGTGGTTCACTGGTAACCGTTCTATCTCTGTGTCTTTTAATTTTACAATCATACTGAATTTTGATTTCTATTGTGCAATCCAAAGCACATTTTGAATATGTATCGAAATTCACCACCTGCTTTGTATTGTAATCCAGAGTAATCCCCTTTACTTTACATTTGCTTATCTCTTCTCCATCTTTTGTTTCTATTTTGTAAGCATAATTCTTAGGCCCAAGCCCTCTGAATTGAGTAATTTTACAAGCAGGCTCTTCATCAGTCCATTTTCCTAGCCGGCTGTTAATAATGGGAGGGTTCCATAATTCAGGGTCATGAATGTACATACAACTATCTGTATCGAAATACAGAACTCTATCTTTTAACTTTTCAAGAACGCTGTACAATTCCAACCTTGCATAAGCTGTTACGTAAGACCCTACTACCACATTGGCTGTAGCGTGGGTATCAATATGTTCCAACTTTCATTCATAGTTAACCAAGATGAATGGACAGTCCTCGTCAAAGATTTCTACATGCTTTACAATGAAATTGGGATTGGTGACTAATTCAAAATATTTAGACGGATCACTGATGTATTCCGTCTGGGACATTTTTTCACGCTGAGCTAATTTTCCCCAAAGACAGTTCAACATAATCTTAGCAAATGACCTTCTCCCAGGATTTTTTTGAATACAACTTGGATCAAGACGAACACCTTCCGCCTTCTCATATTCACAAACGAACTGATCTTTTTCTGAGTCTGATTGACACCAATCTGGATAACCACTGGCTTCTTGCTTAATTTTCAAGAAATTGTCCACATAATGTTTAAAGAACTGATCTGACACAGAATTGAAATGCCAAATTTCATACACTTGCAATAATCGATAACCGCAGTCAAGAGCCTTGAATAATTCAAAAGTAACCCAAGTTCCGACCAAAGCCCTCTCTTCTTCACCATGGGTACAAATACTTGAACTTTCTTCTGCACATTTCATACAGAGTGGAAACATCATTTTGTTGTTACAGTGAACTGGGAGAACGGGGTGAAACAAATCAGTTGGAGGCAAAACTTTGCATTTTATTAAGCCCTCATATTGTCGAATATTGTTCATGTCAATATTCTCAGCAGACAAAATTTCTGGCTGACCTACAGGATAGGATTTGTGTTTACAAACATAAGGGTACAGAGAACAGATATCAATGTACTTGATTTCCTTCTTGCTTTTTTCATCAACATCATAGCCAATTTTTATTGCATTACATCTTCCCCCAGACAAACCATCCCTCGGGTCGATAGGGTCCCAATGTGGATATAACTTTTCAATGAGTTTTTTGTACTCTTTATCCTTCATCTTAGCATCGAAATCGTGCTCCCAAATGTACACTACATTATAACCCATTTTTTCGATATCTGCTATACGTTCAAAAGTACGTTCGTACAATTCAGACATGGGTTTCCCATTAATAGGATTGATCTGTTTTCGATCTGTATAGCATACAGGACAACCATGATACAAATCCCCAAGAAATTCATAAACAGTGTTTGATTGACGGTGAAAACCATCTACACTATATCTCCCGATTTGAACTTCCCCACCATTTTTTGCATGCTGAATATTAATACCTTTTTCCTGAGCTACGCTTTGAACCCAGCGTATCGCTTTCATAGAAAAGCGACGTCTGGATGAGTCTTTGCTTGAAATAATAGCTATTTGATTTTCTGGCAAATATTTGCTTCGCCAGACCTTGTTACACGCATCTGCAATGGTAATCGCCTCTAAAAATGGACAAATACCACCCTGTTCGATAAACAGCTTTCTGAATTCAGCACACCCTCGTCTAAGGATATCAACATCTGACCTACAGTACAATTCCATCTCCTTCTGAAAATTGAATTCCTCACCCTTTTGAACTTTGTCTTTATACCAAACTATGAATTTTGACCTAACCTCTTCAGGCATTGAGTTGGGCTTGTAATAAGACATATCCAAGTAAGGGCCAATGTAACTCCAAAATTCATCTGTATTTGCCCAGTGAGGAAAGTAACTTTTTTTCATTTCTTGAAGGCCAAATGTGGGTGGAAATTTTGCCAAACCAAAGCTCATGAAATTGAAAGAATCAATCAGACGCACACCATTCACTTCTAACTTCATAATATTGTTTCCATTCATGATCAATTTTGGAAGTTTTAACCCAACTTTGACAATATAGTCAAGAATGAACTGCCCGTCATAACCTTTGAAATTATGGGCAATAGCCGTGACTCCTTTATGATGTTTTGAAAAGAGCCACTTGCAAAATTGACTCAAAGTTTCTTCACCTTGAAAAATAACTTCCCTACCCTCTTCAAATTCACTGCATGTAGAACAATGAAAATCAAGTGGTTTATCGATACATTCATCACATGCTCTGTGTGCAATACAATAATTCGGGATGTGTACCCCCGTATCTTGTTTGCATTCAAAATAAAAAAAAATGAACTGTGGTTTTTTGACTACAGAAGAACTCGTCTCGTCATCGCTGTCATGGTTCAACTTACTTTGGTAAGGCTGAATATAGCATCGATGAGAAAAGTTAACAATTCTCTTACAGATATGACACCTTTTCTTTCCATTGCAAACATGATTTTTCTTTCTGACAAGATATTGCACACCACATTTCGAACAGAGTTTAACTAATTCACAAATGGATTTCTTTTCTTTACCTTGAACAATTCTGTGATTTCCAAAGCATACAGCACTAAAAATCGTCTACGGCAATAACTGCAAACATATTCTTTGAATTCTGATGGACATTTTCCTTTGCGGTAACAACCTTTGCAGATATTTGAACAAACATGACTTTCCCGCTGAGAGTAACCCACATCACAGAACTCACAATAATATGCACAACAAAAAAAAACCTTTGATAGATTTGATGTAGTCATAATGGTTTCGATGAAAGTACAAATGTATGATCTTACTATTGTTTTTCACTTGTGGATGTTCAAATATCTTTCCCGTTTTGGAATGTTGATCGTGAACTTTAATGACATAGCCTTTTCCATACAAGAATGCTTGAATTTTTTTGTATTCGTCAATTCCTACAGGCTGTGTTGGTGAAACTCCAGCTTCATTCAACAATTTCTCAGCTTCAGTCTTTTGAAGAGGACAGTTTGAACGACGAATACGATCCCATTTCCTATTCCACGCTTCGTTGTTTTCACGTTTATTGTAGCAAATTCCCACAACAACGGCTCTTGCAAAACATAGTTGGTCATGATTGTCAATTTGAATAATGGATTGTTTCTTCTTGGCAAAAACCTTTGAATCTAATTCTGATACTTTGTATTTCTTTTTTCCGCTGCCACGTGGAGGTATTGTATGTGTAATGTCAAATGTCATGAATCCATCGTTTAAGACGAAATCTGTATTCGATTGTAAAACTCGTTCAATTTCATTTAACATAGTTTCACCTCGCAACTGTTCTGTAGTTAAAAAGGGAATATGGATCCCCATTTCCAACGAAGGATGATTGATGCTAATTCTAATCATGTCCGTCGGATTAGCATTTAACTTTCGAATGATTTCATGGGTAACATCGTCAAATAATCCAAGCAGTCTCTGAGGTGATAATTCTTCAAATTTCTTAAAACTGGCCGTCAGCACATGTGATTCTGTTCTAAATTTTCTTGACTTCTTATTACCCCTTTCGGTTAAGTCATATAGACTTTTTATGCCTAAGGTAGAGTTGATACTTTCATCGTCACTGTCACTTTCTTCTTTCAACGGTCTAGATTTTTTCTTTTTTGTTGGTGGAAATACCTCATCGTCACTTTCGCTGTCTGAATAGGTTATTATTCTTTTTCTTTTACCCATCGTTTTAGCTCTGAGTGAAAAGACAATAATGCAGGAAGTGAGAAAAAACTAACAATTTATAGAGCCTCTTCGTTGCAACAGTGTATAAATAGAGACGACGGTTGTGAAAATCTAATCATTCTTCTGCTCAATCTCAGACAGTCCAGTTGATAAAAGAATATGAGCGAGTTCAAGCTGCAAAATACATCACCACTTAGAAAGAGGGTGCATCTGTATGTTAATCCATACAGCCACGATTATGAGGTCAGCAATATTCCATCAAAGTATCAAGTTTCTGCAGAACCGGGTTGTTCGTACAGAGAGGAAAAACAGCAAAACAACGAAAAGAAGAAAAAACGAGTAACAAAGAACTGTTTCTTTTGCAAATCAACAAAACACGAGGATACAATCTGCCCAGATATGGTATTAAAAACCAATGAAAGGGGAAGAAAACGTAAAACCAAATGTGAATCTGACATTCCGAAGAAAAAAAGAAAACATACTGAGTGAAAAAAGATTTCAACACAATATTGAATTTAAACAAAAAAGACTGACTTGATTTTTTCATTCATTTTTTGTCTTTACAGTTCATTCATTTTTTGTCTTTACAGTTCATGACTTGATTTTTCATTGTACATAAGTTCTTTTGAAAATAAAAACATAAAATAATTACTTCTTACTTTTGACTTTTTCTAGTTTTAACTTTTTTACTTTTGACAATTTTGAAGAAAGAAAGATCTTTTCTTGGAGATTGTTAGCCCTGAAAAGGGCTTTTTTAAAGGATTCCACAATAACATCAAGCTCTACGGCTCTTCTACCTGATCCACTGGGGTGATTTCACACCCATAGTATTCACAGCAAACCGCTGAGCCTTCATCATCATCGTAAAATCCTTCATCTGGATCTGGACAGTTATGTTTCTGCCCAAGATACTCCAGGATAGCGAAACATTTCCCACACTCTATATGACACCTGCTTGCGCAGTGAGGGCAGACAAGAATTCGAACCATCCTGAGCAAATATGTTTTTTATGTAAAATGATTGTCTTTTTTATAGCTTTACAGGAGGATTGACCTACTTGACTCATGACTTATGACGTCATTTTCTCCTATGTTTTACCACGTCGGCGTTTCATGCTGTTTTGGCTCTGAATTAACATTGTCCAATTGAATCGACAGTTATATCGGTGTTTTTTCACCACTCCTAATTCAGTGTCACACAGTACAATCCTGGTGTTTCCCGCCAGGTCCGCGCTCTTAAATTTTCAATCCTCTGTAAACGTATAAAACCCAGCGTTATTTCCATACATTCATCATTTCTTCGACTCTCAGCTAACGATCACTTCGAAAGCAGTATCAATATTCGGAAGCAGTATCAATATTCGGAAGCAGTTTCAATATGGAGCACAACTTAGATGATTTCAACTTGGATAATTTCCTACCAGTGGAAAACAATGGAGACGTTCTTTCATCAGTTATAAATTCGACAATCATCAATCCGTCGACAGTGTTGGACAACATTTATGAAGAGGTGAAACAGTTAAATTCAAAACAAGATTCCGTGATGACTCGGATCTTAGAACAACTGGAGACTTTAAACAAACATTTGGAGGAGATTAAAACTTTAAACACAAACACCGAACAGCTCAGTAGAAATATCGAGACACTACGCCAACAGAGTCAGTGCATTTCACCAGTTCCTGTGAAGATCCCTGTGGAGTTTGACTTTGATAAAACCAATCTTCACAAGTTAGTGGACTCTATCGTTGCTGTTGTGAAGAAAAATCAGCCAAAGGAAAAACAACCAAGAACAACAAACCCAAGAAAAACAACAAAACGGAAATCAGAGGAAGACGATAGCCATCTCCACAAGAAACAGCGAGTTGATCAAAAGAGACCTACACCGATAATGACAGGCCAGGGCAAATACGGGAAAAACATTGATAATCTCGATGACTTCATAATCCCGAAAAAGTCAAAGAAAAGCTGTCGGTAGAGAAAAACACAACCTCCAAAACAAAACAGCCCTTTTCAGGGCTAACCCAACAGTCCTTTTCAGGACTAACCATTTAGCACGAAAGTTCTATCTTTTCTTTAAATTGTCAATCTTATTTCTTTTAGAAGAGTTACACTCCAAAGAGTAAAAAACTCAGAAAAAAGTCTAAGTCCAACTCAGTGCTCAGGCTTTTAGAGAGAGAAATCATCCATAGGTGAAGAAAAAACTAAGTCCAACTCAGTGCTCAGGCTTTTAGAGAGAGAAATCATCCATAGGTGAAGAAAAAACTAAGTCCAACTCAGTGATATAGGGACAAATTCCTCAGGGTAGGTAACCTGGGCACCACAGGGTAGGTAGCCTGGGCGCTAAAGGGTAGGTAGCCTGGGCGCTACAGGGTAGGTAGCCTGGGACGCGGCGGTTCGGCCGCTCCCCTAGGCTACCTACCAATATTACTTCGGATGCTGTTAATTGGGTTATAACTGTCTGAAAATCGACACTTTTGCCGATTACGAAGTGATACAATTGGTTTGGGTCTTTTTGTCGTTGTTTTCTACTGACTCAAAAAAAAAAAACATCCGTTTCAAATATATACACTGTATATATGCAGCAATTTATACCTTAATATGGATTACTAATTAGCAGAATGTACCCTTTGTAAATGACAGACAGTTTTATATTACGTTATTTCCACGTATCTGTTAATGACACAGGTTTACGTGATAGTCATACAGGGAAGAAGCCAGGGTGACAAACTATGACTTAGATATATTGTGGTGCTTGGTGGTGATCTCCCTTCAAAATTGCAGCATACGTTTGACAACATTGCCTTTAACACGATTATTGCTTTCTCATAAACTAAAATGACCCACGTCACACAAAATTCGTTATGTGAGCCGTATTCACCACAAATCAGTAACACAGAAAAAGCGGTAGCTTGGGTGAAATTACGACTATAAAACAAATATAGGGTTATGCTGAACCGTTTACCAAGCAATCTCGAGTTTGAGCGACCCTGAGGTGAAAAGGTTTCGAAAACTTTATGGGAAAAGGAGAAAATGCTGATAACCAGCATTTTATACTTTTCCGATTATCTTTTTTAATCATTCAAAGTCTTGTTCCAACATTTCAGCCAGATTTTATTTGTCGTCTGCAAATTGGACATGTAAACAATTTTGTCGCCAAAGAACACCGCATATGATAATGGTCTGATATATAGCGAGATGATGACTGGAAACATAGCTAAGTGCTTTTTTCACTATTGTCTCGTTTAAGAGTGATAATGTAATGTGCCATACGATTGGTCACCAATCCAAGTACTTGACATACACACACAGGGTAACAAAAAAAGTCACCCATGGAATCGTTAATAAAATTCACAATCCTTTCTGCAATCCAACCATATTTGGTACAAATAAACTTAATTCTATGCCTGACGTGTCCACCGTCTTTGTTTATTCTCCGATCCATGATATGCTCCAAATGTGCACTTCTGCGTTGCAAGCACACCTGCATACGACACGCAAAATTGTCAATAACTCTGACACACTCCTCCCTTGGTATTGCCCTGATTTTGGCCGTGATGGCCCTCTACAGTTTAGGAATAGTCTGGGGATTGTTCTGATAGACATTACACATTATTTTTGAGAGAATCCCACAGATAAAAATCGGGGGGTGGGTGTTAAGGTTCGGTGACAAAACATGAGATCATTGGTCCGTACTGGTTTGAAGACCAGAATGCACGGTCAGTCACGATCAATAATGAGTGCTACGTAGTGGTCGTTAAGAAGGTTTGGGCAGCCTTGGGCAGACGAAGAGGTGTTGTGAGGGATGAGCAGTGGTTTCAACAGGATGGGGCAACTCCCCACACTTCAAATGACGCCTTGGACTGGCTGTGGGGACACTTTGGCGATCGTCTCATCAGTAGGAGGTGTGATACTGAATGGGCTTCACACTAACCGGACCCTTACTACCGAAATTTTTCATCTGTGAGGTTATCTTAGGACTCAAGCCCAAGGACTTACTCTATATGAATGTGGAGTAGCAATACCAAAACGGCAAAAGTTATTATTCCGAATCTGCCACCAACCGTAACGTGCAACACATAACGTCATTTTTCAAAGCAACAGAGAACGTCGATCAACTTTCACGAAGACGCAAACATCAAAATCTCAAATCCGAAAAGCTAGCTTGCAAGACAGGCTTTTTTGAAGCATTCGATTTCAAACATTTCTATGGGGCAGTACATTAGCAATTACAAAGCATAAAATTAAGCTGGCATGGTTAGGCAAATGTCTGACTATACTCTGACAAAACGGGCGCATCATGTTTTTGTGGCATTACGGTTAAGAAAAGGTGTTTAAACCCCACTCTCTTCCAACAAAAAGGTCTTAAAGCTTAACTAACTAAAAAAATACTATTTCTGAGCAAATAAAAATCATTTCTTGAAGCGGGAAAGCTCTACAATGAAGCATGATACAAGACTTATTCAGTTTGAAAACGAATATAATTGAAAGTTAAGCGAACAGCTTTAACACAATAAAACAGAGCTCACACCAATCCTGCGTTAAGAGATACCTGTACAGCTCTGTTGTTGACATTGCCTCAGTTCGTCAAAACTCCCTGGACATGCTTTCCCGCCATTACTTGGTTGGGGACTGGTACATGTTCGTATTCTAAACTGATTGCCAGCCCCGCAGGTGCGCGAGCACGGGTACCACTCTTGCCAATTGGCCCAGTTGCCATCCACTGATGAAAAAAGAGATATCAAACTTTATTTCATGCTTTCCGGTAGGATATCGAGAAATAGCAGAGAAAATATTTTTCGATATTCCACGGGTACGACCAGTGAAAATACCGATTTTTATATTCTAGTTACCTAGGTAAAATGCGCGTGACTCATAACCGAGATTGAAATATGACGTCAGTTACCTTACATTTCTCGCGTTTGACAAAGTTTCTCCCAGAAAGGGTTAAAAGCATGAAATAAATATAATATTTGTATTTTTCGGTGAAAGATCGAAATTTATTTCATCTCGTGAACACCATCGGTAATATTTTCACTCGTGGCTCTCCGCCACGAGTGAAAATATTACCGATAGTGTTCACGAGATGAAATAAATTTCGATCTTTCACCGAAAAATACAAATATCCTCTATGTATTATAAAGCATTATTTATATCATTTTTCAGCTTATAGTCCCTTAAGCCCATTTCACAATTGGAGTACGACCAGTTTACGAACGCCTGCAACCCATTTTAACCAGAGTTGCACGAACACTCGCATAATGTCTCGCAAGCTGTCGCAGTCACTGCAGAGTCTAAAGATATCGCAACCGATCGTGTTAGAATTTCGAACATGTTCTGAAAATTCTGACGATACTGCATGCGATCGAAATACTCGCACTTCGTCGCACTAGCAGTCGTACGAGTGTTGCACAACGTTGCAAACCATTGCACGACAAGACGCACGATATTTTATCGTTTAAGCGTTGTTCAACACTCGTACGTGTATTGGGGATCCCTAGCTACCAGTCGTGCATTCGGTTGCGTTTTGAATGCGACTATTTGACAACTTGCATCAATTCGTGCAACATTGTATATACTACAATTTTATGACTTTAAGAAAGTCTATGCTATTATTTTAAAGAGACAAACCAATCATCAATTATAATAGTCTCCAGCACTTTTTAAAGGAGCTTAAAGCTGCTGCCGCTGACTTCTCTTTACTGGCTCGTTGTTTCTTGTCTTTTTTGACAACTGTTCGTTCGTCCTTCGGAATTCAGTGTTCATCTGACAACATCCATATATTGGTGGGTACAAATCTCCGGTTCGTTGCAAGACCACTCATACGACCAATCTCATGATCGTGCAAACGGTCCAAACACCTAACCAATCGCACGGTGTTGAGATAAATTGTACGATAAGACCATCAGTCCCACTAGTTGTATGGTTGACCTCACACTAATTGAAGCCTCTCGTGCAACACTCACAGGTAAACTTACGATCTGACGCACGAACCAATGTGCCTTTGTCTTGCAACGGTCGCTCTCATTCGCTTTTGTTGAACGACTTCTATTTCATTTGTAAAAGCTTTTTGCGATCCATTACGAGAGCAGTTTTTTATGTCGATCGTGCGACAAAACTGTTGCAATTAGTCGTACTCAAATTGTGAAAGGGGCTGAAGAGGACAGATTTTGAATAGCGCGCTTAAATGGTATTTATAGTCGCAACAGATACATGTATCATCAAAATTGATTAATTTTCATCTTGAAAAAATCACATACGTTAGCTTATCATTATTCCAATGAGAATTCACTGGAGACAATAATTTCATGTTACGCCTTTCTATGATACTATAAACAATAAATAAAGTGCCTATTTCATTTACATAGAGACGCATTTATTTCTCCTCTAAAAGACATGATTAGACATATTAGTGGGAAAAGGGGACAAATTTGCAGATCAGATGAGTGACACTACAGAAAACAGCCTGGAAAGCCATATCCGCAATTAGCTTTTTTTCCGGGTCAAATATATCAACTCATTTTTTTTCGAAGGCGGAAAGTACAATCCAATGAAACCAGAAACATTTAATTCTATAAGCTTGACTAAAAAAGCAGACTGTATGGATCAAAGATTAGTCTGCATGGTCTATGCCGTCCACAAAAGACATAGAGGATATTTGTTTTTTTCGGTGAGAGGTCGAAATTTATTTCATCGAGTGAACAACATCGGTAATATTTTCATGAGTGGCGCAATCAGTCGTGTCCAAGTTGAAAGCATTTGCAGACAACAATTTCAACCTGGCTCAAATGGTACAATTTTTATTTGATAGGGTAGAAAACATTGTGGAAAAAGGAGAAAATGCTGTTTTTTTTCTCCTTTCTCACAATGTTTTCAAAGTGCTTCTTTCCCAAGCCACTCGTGAAAATATTACCGATGTTGTTCACTCGATGAAATAAAATTCGATCTCTCATCGAAAAAAACAAATATTCTATTTATTTCATGCTTTTAACCCTTTTTGGGAGGAACATACATCAATATCCAGTACAGTTCTTGTTGGTTATTCCCTGTGGCCTACCCCCTCCGCATAGCAACGCAATACAATATTACGTCAAGCGCGAGAAAGGTTGGGTAAATTACGTCATATTTCCATCTGGTTGAGAGGCACGCGCTGTTTACCTAGGTAACTAGTGTGCGGGAACAACTGTTTCCGCCTTCAATTGAAGAGTTAAATTGTAAAAATCGGTATTTTTCACCGGTCGTAACAATGAAATATCGAAAAATATGTGACTGATATTTCTCGATAACCTACCGGAAAGCATGAAATAAAATGTTTTATGGTAGGCCACTGAAAGGGTTAGTAAAAGTTTTGTGTCATTTGCATTAGTTAGTGGTTTGACTAAATTAAAAAGAAAAAAGAAAAACGTTGTAAAAAATTCACTAACCTGGACAAAAATTGTTGTTGTTACAAGATGCCGTCCGTATATTGTCCCCTGTGCAGTTTTTCCCGCCAAACTTTGGTTCAGGATTCGAACAAAACCGTAACTGGGCCATGTGACCAACACCACAGGAAGTTCCACAAGAGCTCCAGCTTGTCCAGGGCGTCCAACCTCCGTCTTCTGGCAAACGTTGAAAGGGAAGACAATGCTTAGAATGTCTAAGTCACCTGTTGGATCTTTTTGTTAACAGTGTAAGATTTAGCCTGCTCAGGATGTGCCCAATGGTCATACTGTAAATTACTGTTTACTTAACTCTTTCAATACTAAACAAAAAAAATGCATATTCTCAAAGGCTAAAAATACATTTCCTCTGCAAGATCAATAGACATTTCGGTCATAGTCTAGAATATAGCTGTGGACAGTGTAGATCAGAGAACAGACTGCACGTTCTGTGCAGTCTGATCTTGATCTACACTTTCCACAAAAGCTTCTTGTATCGACTATGGTATGGAAAGAATTAAGTTGCAACTGGAGAGACAGCTGCAAAGTTGTAGAGCGAATGGCTTTCTTAGTACCGAATGGCTTTCTTAGTAGATTAAAGGGAGCTACATGTATTCAGATTTCTATAATCAAAGGAAACTTCTTAACACTATACTGGTGAATTTGGTAATATAATAGCTAGCAAAACCATCAGCAGATTAGAATGAAAAGTTTAAGAAAAACAGGGGTTTTTTTTAATGGTATTTCCTTAATGGACTGCGTAGACTCTTAAAGTATTTTTAGATTTTGCGCCAGTATTGCGCAAAGACTTGTGGGAAAATCGCACTATCTAAACCACCCTTCGATTATGTAGGATCATATTCAAATTAGCATGTTGACGTAATTACAAACTAAGACGGAGTAACTTTACCGATTGCATTACGACCATCTCTTATTCATACACCAAAATTGCACCTTTTTACTGAATGAAACGGTCCATTTTTCTTTTACGGTTACAGAATATTAAACATTTTGTTCTGATTATCAGTGTTTATACAAGAAATTTTGATTAACAGCATGGAAATCTAAATAGGTCCCTTTAAAGCAAGATTTTTTATTTTAGCTCGTGTTTGTGTAGGGCACTGTCTTTTACCGTTGCCATAAGTAATGAGGAAAAAAGGTGTATCGTGTGACTGGTAGATGCTGCTTTAGACATTTTAGTTTAGTTGGTCGAGATTCAAACATCTGATTTGTCTCATAAAATAAGATTTTGGGACCTGATATATTTTTCTGATCCCATGACTACTCCCGATATTCGTTTATACTGAAAAGTGTTGCTTAATATTACTATACTTTATATTAATAGCTTGAATTAGGACTTTTGTTTCAAGAATCTCCAAAAGCCTTTTGTACATGTAGGTCGCACAATTTGCGATTCAAAGACGTGAAGATAGTTGTAAAATGATTGATTTTAGAGGGTATCTAAAATATAAGTTATTGACGGGAAAAAAAAAAAGGATGACGCAGCTCATTTCTAAAATGCTAAAACTTGAACTGATTTCCAGTTTGGTACCAAATTTCCTGAAAGGATTGCAAAAACTTACGTTTACACTGTTTCAAACACTGGTCCGATTGTACGCCGATTCCATCACATGCATGTTCTACACTGCATTTTCTTACTCTGCAACACGTGAGTTTATTGTTATTCCAAAAATATGAGCCATGCTCTATGAAAAGGGAGTTAAATGCATTTGAAAAAGTATCGATTCTGGTCAGCCTGCGTAGGCTGACCTGTGTCGAAACTTTTTGCTGTTGGTCATTTATTCTCTGCATGTCAAAGGACCATTTGATCTGATTAATTCGGTTGTTAAACAAAATTGATTTTATGTGTCCATTATTCTAATTATGATGACTTGCTTGGTATCATGTATCATGAAGATGCATTGAACCATTTTGCCAGAGCGCAAATCATATATAAGCATTACACTGCTAAAGAAATATCAAGATTCGATTACTTTGATAATAAACCTTTTGTCTCCTTCGAACAACTAACTGCTCTTTTGTATCTGACCTTGGCCCACTCTTTTACACAAAAATGCTTAACCGTTCATCGTGATACAATACTGGATCCATGTTTTATTGATTGTAATGTAGCTGTGCTTCCGGTTTGAAGCCATAAGGAATAAGCCAAAAGCCGTTTTTTTTCTTCTTCTCCAATTCTACAGCATGCTTAATTATTATAAAGAAAGCCTGTACCGAAAGATCATTTTGAAAAGAAACGAGTACGCATATACGTCAAAGCTCCTAAAACGTCCCTAATAAATTCAGTACCTAGAATGCTCAAGTCTAACACGTCAAACAAAGATTTTCAATCTCTTCCAGCCTACATAAAGAATTGAGCCATGATCTGTGAAAAGGGGGCTTAATGCATCTGCAAAAAGTATCGACCCAGCGCAGTCCGCGTTGGCTGATATGGATCGAAACTTTTTGCTATTCGTAAATTTTGTACATGTCAAAGGACCATTATACTTCCAAATCAAGTCAATCGTTGGACTTAATGGATTTATGGATCCATAATTATATAATGACTTGCTTGGTACAATGGATCACTGAGATGTTTATACACCCTTTTGCTTGAGCATGGCCTAATCATATACTCACAGCTCATAACTAGAATAATGCAAATGATCAACTATAATTAAAAAATATTACAAATGGTGTCACTGCATTGCAAGTTTCGGATATACAGCTTTTTACGGATATTGTCCATTTAAGACTAAACTGGACCGTTAAGACAAATTGATGATAACCATGGCAACCACAACAATGTTGACAACAATGATGATGGTGTTGTTGATGACCATGACGATGCTTTTTGTCACGTTGCTGGTGATACCTGTAACGTTGTCCAATACACGGACATTGTTGACACGTACACTCGCTCCAGTCCGACCAACTTTCCCAATGGACTGGATCTTTGAATAGAATGATATTCGGTGTTATTTGTAAAACAGCTTTAGAAAAATAACTCAGTTGAAATTCTGATTGAAACATACTTATTTTTTCACATCACACTCCAGACGAAGTTTCATGTGCACTATAAATAATAAGATCCACCAAGTACATGTATACAAACACAGAAGATATGTCATCTATTCTGTTCCTAATATCAAAATTAATTCAATAATTTAACGTTGAACGACTATTCCATTTCTTTTCAGTGAAATCATGAATAAAGTAAAAATAATTAGATAATTTGGATCATGTAAAAATATCGCATTGTGGCGAAGCAGGATTTGTTATCTACGGCCATTACACATCATAAACGGATTATATATCTACCCCTTGGAAGCTGCCATCGATCAGTGTAGTCCAGATACATTAAGGTAGTAGACCCCTAACGCTTCTAGTGCAACATGGAATAAAATTTCTTGATAGTTGATAAATAAGGATTTATACTGATATAATAATTTTGCACATTTTTAACCGACCAAAAATTCCTTTGATGTCTATCTTGAAATTATTTGTTGATACTTTTGTTAGTTTCTAGAAAATGGAGGTAATTATTATCTCCCTTTGTAATGAGAATATAGTGGTTTTAGATTTGAGCGCGGATCTGGGAAAAGGTGCCTTAAGGCGTCGAGTTATGACGTAGAGATATTGCGATTCAAAGTTACGTCATCAATTTTGTGATCGTCACATGTTTCTCTAAAAATAGTCGAAAACAGTGTGCGCGAAAAATCTTGAATTTTGATATAAACAGACATCTGTTTCCACTGAAAATTCATTTATTGTAAGAAAGTATCATTTGTTTGAATGACCAATGTTATTAAATACTTTTTTGATACGAGTTAATTGCATGTGAAGCCATAAATCTGGAGAGGAAATTTCTGTGAACCCCACCTTCCGAAAAAGACATCGTAATGGAGGTAAGTTTACGCTTATCGATATAAAGCCTATGTTGCATTTATGATTTCAAAGACGTTTTCAAAACACAATGTTGCAGACCTAGCTTTGTTTCCATATCAATTTACTTTTATTCTTTACCCTAAATGCAGCCTCGTATGACCGCATTTAGTCTACAAGTGAACACTACGAAATGCGAAGAAAAAAATGGGTTAGTTTTTGGATAAAGGAAAAAATCCCGCAAAGGTTGATGTTAGGTAGTTTAACCATAATTTATTTAAGATGTACCTGGTATTTATTTATTTTTTTTATATCGGGGGGTCTGGTATAACGAGAGCAATGTGAAGAACTGAATTATCAAAGAAATAAATTAGGTGAAAGTTGACGACGAAATACGAAAGCGTGAGTAGCGCAGTCGGTTACGCTGCCTACCCAGTCACGCTCAAATGCGTATCGAGATAGGGCTGTAAGTTCGAGACGCACGGAAAACTGGTTCATTTTTCTTCTTCTGGTCTCCTTATTTTTTTATCATGTAAAAATGTTGTTTACTTTTTTCCCTCAAAAATATTTTCTGTACTATTTTGATCTATGAATCCAAACCAATACAATATTATTTCAATCCTGCTTTTTGTTTCTTCCTTCAGGACATAGAGAGTTACTTTGGACGGACACCAATCAACACACCGTTTGGTTCCCAAGATGGCTCATTATCGTGTGCTATTGACATTTCCGATGAGGAAGATGATGAAGATCCTGACATCAACATCAATGGACGGGTTCTACAGTTTATCCAAGAACTAGGTCAATGTGATGGTACTGATGCTGATATAGAGGACTTGAGTGACCACGAAGACGGGAGAAATGGAGATTCAGAGAATGGTGATCCGACTGCCAGTAACAACAGTCAAGAGATGTTAGATCTGGATCACGATGAAGATTTAATGAAGGTGAGGAGTTTGAAGAGAGATGGGTGTAAATGTAAGTTGAACTGTCCATCAAAATTCACAGAGACAGACATGATCAACCACATACAAAATGTGCGCGAAATGGAGAAAAATGATAAAGACATGTATATAATGGGAACTCTGATGGATTTTGATAAAGAAAAAACAACAAAAGGAAAGAAAAGGAAGAGGAATAGGAAGAAGTTTATATTTTTGGGGCAATGCGTGTGCAGGACATTTTTTATGGTTGTGTTTGCCATTGGACGAAGGCAACTCAAAAATTTAATGCAGCACATGGACAAAAATGGACCAGTTGTGCGAACACATGGAAACACTGGAAAAAAGAGTCCACATCGCCTAGTGTTTGAAGACATTAGAGCGGCTGTTCAGTTCATTGTGAACTATGCGCACGTGCATGGCCTTCCTCAGCCAGCTGCACCTCGCGGTACGGATAATACTCCACCCATATATCTTCACTGTGAGAAAACAAAAAAGTCAATACATAAGGAGTATGTAGATTCCCTCTCTGAAAATGCCCGCTGTATTCAGTACTCCACATTTACAAAGATATGGCGGAGCTGCGTGCCACACATTCGTATAGCAACACCAAAAGATGACGTTTGTGCTACATGTGAGAAGCTCCGTAAGAAAATACTGGATGCAAGAGATGAAGAAGACAAGTTGTCGTCGACATCTGAGATGAGGGACCATGTGCTTGCCGCACAAAATGAAAGAGAACTGTACAATCTTTGCATAGAGCGAGCGCGGGAAGGCAATGTGGACGGTTCAAATTATTTTCATATCACATTTGATTATTGTCAGAATGTTACTTTACCGCATCATGGACGACAGATGGGCCCAATTTACTTCACCACTCCAAGGAAAGTACAGATATTTGGGATTCGTATAGACGGGATACCAAGGCAGCTGAACTTTTTGATTGACGAACACGAAACAATTGGCATGGATGGAACATTAACACATGGACCGAACGCTGTCATTAGTATGATTGACTGGGCTCTTGCAGAATACGGAAATGGAGAACCATCTTGTGCGTTGCATGCTGATAACTGTCCAGGTAAAGTTCATAATTAATATTTAGGCCGTGGGATTTGTTGTGTGGTGCTTTATGCCGCTTTCAACATTATTCCAATCATATCACGGCGACAGCTCATATATTCATGTTTTCCTAAGTTTTTCGAGTACTAGGCCAGGGCTCTGGAGTGTCTTGCCCAAGGACGCTTCCGCGAAAAACCCAGTGGATCCAGCGCGGCTCGAACCCAGGGCCTTCAGGTAACGGGTTCCTCTTTTTACCACCGAGCCACGCCGAATGACAGTAATACTGTAAACAGTCCTAATCTTTGTCGCAATTCATTTTATAATAAAAAAGTACGTAACAAGACATAAGCCATCTACTGATTAAGTACAAAACCATTCTAGCCAAGGGATAAAGGAATAAATACTGGATTTTAATTTCGAATACCATCCCTTGATTTAGTGAAATTATAGTTAAAATTTAATATAATCACATCAATTTTAGGTCAGAATAAGAACCAGTATGTGATTGGGTACTTCATGTGGCGAGTGATGACAGGGCGAAACCTGACTATTGAGTACATGATGCAGGTACCCGGTCATGCACGCTGTCATATAGATGGAGGGTTTGGTCTCTTGAAACAGTTGTACAGACGATCAGATTGTGATTCAATCAACCAGCTGGAAGATGTAGTCAACAAGTCGTCTGAAGTTAATCAAGCAATCCGATATCCGTCTTGGCAGTGGCGTGATTGGAAAAGTCTTCTTCAACGAACCTTTCGACCTATTAAAGGCATCAGGTATTATTCCTCTTTCACTTTTTTTTCTGTAAAGTGTTGAACTGACTTTTTCAGCCTTTGTTCATGTTTTACAGACGAATGTTGTGACGAAATCTACCAACGTTTTCATTGTTTGTGAGATGCCATGATGGTTTACAAATTAATAAACCTTATCCTGCCTTGTGCGACCTTCTGTATAGTTTACAGACAGTGTAGATCAAAATCAAGCTGCAAATTTGTTCGGTGGTAACTTAGTCTACACTTTCAGAACAATGTCCATGTGATCCAAACTGAATAAAATCATGCTTGTGATGCAGTTGGAGTTTAGCAAGATAAGGTTTTAGATTGTATGCGTTTTTGATTAAGTCTGCTAACATAGGCCCATGACGAAATAACTTATTCCTTCTCATTTCAGGAAATACCAGTACTTTAAATTTTCGTCAGAAACGCCGGGTATGGTATCAATGCGTAAAGAACGGGGCGGAGAACTAACTAATTATGATATCAGGAGAGCAGACGTGGGAACTGTGGAAGATGTGATGCCGGACATTTTAGTACCACCTGGCCTTAGCCCAGACAGACAAGCTTACTTGTACCGTGTTGTTAGGCCGTTCGTCCGTCCAGAATATCAGAATTTGACATGTCCTCCTGGTGCAAATCAATAGACACTCTAGCACATTTTTTCCCGTTCTCTTTGTAACTGATACGTCCAATTCCGTTTACCTTGTGTACTCCAGAAACAAAGGGACGCATTAGACTAGTTTGAATAATTAATATGGCCCACATAGTTAACAAAATATTTAACTCAACCATCGTTTGCTGAGTTTTCGTATGCAAAGTTTTGATGACCCTGGGGAAGACGGTTTAAAAAAAATGTAGGCAAAGGAGAAAATACTTATGACCAGTATTTTCTCCTTTTCCAACAACCTTGTATGTCCTTTCAATGACAAATCTCATCATTCGGCACATATTCAGTGTGTCGTCTGAAAACGCTTTCAATTTGGAACAGTCTAAAATTTTGTCACCTGACATATATTTCATTGATAAATATTTAGCAAGCTCTTCGGCCTGAATCTTTTCTAAAGACTTTAGAAGTTCGTGATATTTGTGTTTACCTTGATAGTTTAACTAATTATGATATCAGGAGAGCAGACGTGGAAACTGTGGAAGATGTGATGCCGGACATTTTAATACCACCTGGCCTTAGCCCAGACAGACAAGCTTACTTGTACCGTGTTGATCTTTAGATGTACATGTTATCGAGCAGATGCTAGCTTCAAACGACCAAAAGATAGGACATCAATATTTTAGAGATGCTGATATGATTTCTCTTTTGTGTATTTAATACACATGTATCATTCTTTTTCAACGAAAACATGCAATACAGTGTAGTGGCTGCTGATCTTTGTACATTTTTGCCGAGCACACAATAGAAGGATTTGTCAGAGAGACGTTTTACTTAACATTCTTTGATGTGCTTGAACAAAAGATGGATTTACGCTTTGATTCCCATTTGTCTGTTCGGAGAGAATAGACCAAGATCAGGGTGCAATTATTTGCACGCTATTTTCGCTACATTCTCCGTAATATAATTCCATGCTAATGTGCGGCAGGAAAGAAATGACAATGTTTCACTATCTCTTTGCGTCTCATTTCAAAACTGAGCACGGCATTCCGACCAATTTTTTACCGAAAGACAAAATTTCAGACTGGTCCAAATTGAAATCATTTGCAGAGGATAAATAAATAAAAACTGTCTTTGAAAGGATAGAAAATATTGTGAGAAAAGGAGAACACGCCGGTACCAGCATTTTCTCATTTTTCCACACTGTTTTATAAGTCCGTTTCTTTGGGGGTCGTTAAAACTCGGGATTGTGTGGTAGAGTTTTAATTAACAGCATTATAAATAGATCGATAAGTTTATACATGTATTTTACGTGACCCAGCCTTCTAAGGTAGTAGTTTTTGCTGACAGTGTAGATCAAGATCAGACTTCAAAGAATGTGTAGATGTACAGCGCAATACTTTGCAAACTGTTTTAGGAAGAAAAGGATATAGTTTGATCCCGTTTTCTAGTATATCTGGCTCTTCATGTTACACTAAGAGTTTAAGATTATAGGAGCCTTGACACATAACACTTTTTTGTCGAAGACGATCTGTAGAATTTCAAATATGCACCATGCTCTGGCAAAAGGGGGTCTAATGCATCTACGCGATGCATTATACCAAGCGCATCAACACAAAATTAGGGATCTATACAGCCCATTTCGTCACAGAAGCGGCTCAACAATCCTGAGGTAGAATGGTCATTGAACATGCAGAAAATTTACCAAAAACCAAAAGTTCCGACGCAGATCAGCCTGTACAGTCCGCGCAGGCTGGTCTTCGTCGATACTCTTTGCAGATGCATTAAACAACCTTTTACCAGAGCGCGACTTATGTTTTTAAGTAGATCTACGTTCATTATATACCAGTAAATTTTCCTGAATCGAATACAAGCGTTGAATCGGATGAAATAACACACACGACAGAAAAAAAAAATCCGTATCTACAGCGAGAAATACGGTCCCAAATATGGTATGATGACGTATCTCACGCAAGGACTAAGCATGCATTGAGTTGCGATTTGATGGGTTAAAGTGTTACGCTGTAATATTAATCCGCCATTTATGAAATCAGAGTTACTACCATCCGCACTATTTAATTTTCTCATTTTATCTGCCGTTTTCAAATGAAATGTCAATAACTGCAAAATGTTGTCGTTGAAAGTTGTAGGTATATAATAAAAGGAATATTATGTTGTAGTAACTTTCCTGGTGCTTGTACTCGTATTTACTTCTCGCTGCGTAAGAAAATTTTGACATCGCGCTCGACCTTCGGTCTCGCGCGACATCAAATTCTCTCACGCTGCTCGAATCAAATACAAAACACAAGGAAAGTTACTACAACATAATATTCCGTATGTACTCCTTTATATCATATAAATAGTAATTGCTGGTTGTTATTTTTATTTATCAAATACAATGTAAATAATTCCGAATGACGCATATGTCACATGAATATGCTCGTTTTTTTTAACGAAATGAAGCACATTCAGTAACAAGAAACATGTTGTTTGTGTGTTACTTTCCTGTCCCGTTTTTTTCCTAATGTATGGGCAAACTGCATAAGTAATCAGGCAGCTAAACAGCGTCTCTTAGCCGTTAAATCCTTGGAACAAATCAAGGAACAAACTCAAGATACACATGTAGAGATGTGTTTTTACGTTGACGTTTCACACCCACTGACAAAAATGTACGCATTTCACTGTTTTAGAATTGACGTCGCAGACGTGACGTTCGTAAACAAAACGTCATGTGGAGGGTGCATGTGTTTAAACGTGCATATCTCCGAAACTACACATCATATCAATAAAAAATGATAAACACATCAGACAGAAATGGTTACCCCTTAATAAAACGCAAAAAAAGAAAAATCGAAAATTTTGGCCATAAGGCACCTTTTCCCAGATCCGCGCTCATTTATAAATGATAATTCTAAGAGGGAAGAAAAGGAAAAAGTGGCTCGGTTAAAGTAGTACAATAATACTCATTTTTAATCATAGCAAATTTTGTAGGATAATATTAAAGTGGAAATAGCTGTTTTCTGTTACGGGTCCACTACCTTAAACTCCTTTTCCCAGTGCCATTATCAGTTTATAGGCTGACGTTAGTCGCGTACAAATTTAACCCTTATCCTGCGATATAAATAAAGCGAAATTTTCATTTCGATAGTAGAAACCCAAATATTGCTATTTCAAAGCTATGTTTTGGGTAATGATATCTTCTTATCGGACAGTGTAGATCCAAGATCAGACTGCACGTTCTGTGCAGTCTGATCTTGATCTACACTGTCCGCAAAAGGTCAGTGAGCAGCCTAAGGGTTAAGACAAACGTCACAAGATAATGTATGTCTCCGATACGCACTAACACACGGTACATACGGGCACGTCTTGACGTCATGTTTCTCTCCTGGACACAGCGGTGGTAGGGACCCGGACAGGAGGGACGGTAAACAGATACGGTTCCTGGCAGTCAAAAGCATAATCTCAAATTATCACACCAACATTATTCTTAAGATATGATCATTATTATTGAAAAAATGAAAAAGAATTGTCCATTACCAGCATATTCTGTTTTTACAACAGTATTTTCAAAATGGTCTGCCGCAAGACGAACATTGTCAGTCCGTTGTTTTTGAATGGCGTTTAACGCCATATTCAGCATTCTTTCAGTTTTATCGGTGGGGCCAGTGCACCTATTCATGCTTTTTTTTACCTGTGCTCTGCACGATATCCCTCCCAAGCCGCCAAATCCTTTTTAAGTAAAAGAAACTCCTTATTTAAGCATCAACTTTCCACCTTTTTACTACATGTAACCGTCCAGTTTCTGTGGGTTTGCAGAGAAATTTTTATTTTATTGTAGTTTCGGTGTGTTTAAGAAGAAATTTAATTCGCAGCAAAAATATCAAGAATGGCCCCATCAAAACTGTGTAAGATGTTTACAAGTATAAGCAGACCTTGATTGTGTTATACCATGACCACATGTCCCGCTGCATGATGACCACGTCTCCCAACTCGCCCAGTTACCTTTACCTGAAAAGTACGGTATATATGAGCCATGCTTTGTGAAAAGGGGTCTTAATGCATCTGCAAAAAGCATCGACCGAGGTTACACTGTGCAGTCCACGCAGGCTGACCTGGGCCGAAACTCTTTGCTATCAGTCAATTTTCTGCGTGTCAAAGAACCAGTGTACCACATGATTCATTCGATTTGTAAGACAAACTGGATATTGTGGGTTCATAACTATGTGATGACTTGCTTGGTATCATGCATCAAGGAGATGAATTAAGCCCCCTTTTGCCAGAGCATGGCTCATATCTTTCAACCTTTAGCCAAATCATCTTCTGTTCTAACAAAAATGGAGTACAATGCTTATGAAAACATTGCGCGGAAAGGAGAAAATGCCGGTGCTGGTTACCAGCATTTCTCCTGATCCCAAGATGTTTATGCTTTATATCCTTTCAACAACAACAACAACATGCATCATTTGAACCTCATCAATTCTGTCATCTGTTCCTACTTTCAGTTCGGATCAGTCTGAAATTTTGTCGTATGGTATAAAGCGTTAAATCATTTCTGTTCAGCCGAATACCACCAACTAACACCAGCAACACAAAGCAGAAATTTTAAACGAAAGACAGGGTTTCTTCTTTCGTTGATAATCATGATCAAAATTGTCTGAAAAGGGAGAGCTGCTCGTTGCATACTATTGATCCATTTCCAACAAGGAAAGCAGTTCACAAAAAAGACGCGAATCATCATTTGTGTGACTTCCGATTAACATCAAATTTTGCCAAAAGAATTATTTTCGAACCATGAAAACCCCTGTACAAGCCAAGAAAGCAAAAATATAATTATGAAAAAAATCCAAACGTAACTGATGAATTTATTTTGGATTGCACGCATGATAAATGAAAGAACTTGTAGGGTTTGATTGTGTCATCCTGTGCCAACCAGTGGCGTGTTTTAACGACCCCATCGGACTGCATTTGAAACAAAAATGGATAAATGGAAGAATGCTGGCAAACAGCAGTTTCTCCATGTCCATACATGTTTTCTACCCTTTTACAAACAAGTCTCTTCATTCTAATTTCGCGCCTGCAAATGCTTTCACGTTGGGACTAAAACATTAAATTAGCATTTCACGCCTATGGTATAAACTCAAGTATTGCGATATTAAAGCTCATTTAGATGAATTTCACCATATCGGGCAGTGTAGGCCCAAGAACAAATTGCACGTTCTGTGCTATCTGATCTTGATCTACAAAGTCTTCTGACACACACAGAGTCGCGTTTGGCTGCATAAGTGCTTAAGACCAAAGTCCGTATTCACTAACAATTCTTAAGAATATTCTTAGTCTAATTCTAGATTTAGAAAGTAATACAACTTCTGATTGGCTAAACCATTTGGTTTAGCCAATCAGAAGTTGTGTTACTTTCAAATGCAGAAAATTTTTGAGGATAAGAGTAAGAATGTTTTTAAGAATGGTTGGTGAATACGGACCCAGAACGATAACTAACCTGGACAATTTGAGACGCAACAGTCGGTTACCTCATCGTAAGGCCCTTCGCAACTTTGATCCTGTAATGAACACCCACGGGCCCTCTTCTTCACCCCCAGGCCGGAAGTTTCGGAGCATTCAGTCCATACGGTCCACTCCTTCCAGTGATCTTCATCTATTGCCAGGAAATTCAAAATGTTTCTTTTTTATGCTAAAATAGTTGTTACTTTACTAAAACCTGTATCGCGTGTTCCCATTTGAATGGTGTCGACGTGACATTCTTTAAATACGATTTTCCTCCGTCACAAGTTGATCCTTATCAATTTCATGAGGCTCCATGATAGTATGCCCTTAAATTCTTTATCGTAAAACTGTCTATTATATTCATGAAAATCTGCTCGGACGCAAAATACCAAAGCTCATTGCATCCCATGGATGCAGATATAGGAGTCAAATCATTAGATTAACCACATCAGTTACAAAAACAATTAAGAATACATAGATTTTAACGCTTTCAGCACGAACTGGCCGTAGGAATTCCAAAATTGTCTACAAATATATTTCGTTCTGCAGTTGTACCGTGGTGTAACTCAGACTATATATGCGATTGTAATTCTTTTGAAACTGATGTCGTCGCAATTTTTGAGTGGCTACAAAAAAAAAGTAATTCTCAGTGCATTGGTCTCAGGAACCAGCTGTTGCTTAGCATTATTGAAGATGTTCTGAGATGGCTTTAAGAAATTTCTCCCCCAACAGTTTTGAGCTATTTATATAAAGATTTGTGGGAGCAAAAATGAGACTCAGAAGGAACTCTATGGAATTCAACTTTTGAAGTGGCTCTACATTCAATGGGCAAATGAAAACAGGTATCTTCCACAAATTAAATAATATAAAATTTTATAAGGTTTCACTGGCAACATAAAACTATACCTTCACACTCTATAGAGGCCCTACAAATTATGACGTCTACATGTTGACCTGAGCATGTGTCCTTTAAACATGATCTACCGCGATAGGCGATACCTCGTCCACAAGTTACTGAACAATCAGACCAGCGTGACCAAACTCCCCAGTCCGTGTCCACTGAAAGATACACATATACATTTACATGTACAGGTACTGGGAGTAAAACTATATTACCGCCAATTGCGACTGTAATGGCTTCTTGCAGATTGCACATGCCGTGCAGTCTGATCCTGGACCTATACTGTCTAGTACTTAGTTACGATCAAAATCATTTTATCATTGCGCTGGAAATCTATTTTAGACCTGGAAAATTTATTTAGTTGGCAGCGAAAGATTAGGATGCAATAAAGACGACCATGTGCAGCTTGTATCTAGGTAAATGGGGTGTTATTTCTGTTTCCTTGATAACGAGAAAAAGTTTTAAAAATCGTATCTCCACTTGAACCACATCTAATTTGTCGTCTGCTGACGTTTAGAATTTGTCTTGTCGTCTGGTAAAAGGTTTAGTATCTATTTTGCAATGTGCTCTGTTATAAGATACGTGTAGATAATCCTTTGTACCATTTCATTTTCGCCCTCAAATTTAAGGACTGGTAATTTAAGAAAATTTATGTTAATGATTAATAAGCAGGTGTGAAAGATGGTCAACGGTTTGAAATAATCAGCTACTATCAACACGAAACATACCATGGGAGCATGAAAATTTAACTTTTTACCAAACGAAAAAAATTAGACTTGTCCAAATTGAAAGCATTTGCAGACGACAGAATAAATTGGACTCAAATATTAAAAATTGTTTACAGAAGGGTAGAAAACATTAGACCAAACCAGCATTTTCTCCCTTTCCACAATGTTTTCAAAAGCGTTCTTTCTCAGCGTCATTAAAAGTTGGGATTGTGTGGTAAAGCGTTTACTGTAAATGTCTGTAGATAAAGGCTAACCAATGAATCTTCTTTCTGGATAAGTAGAGTCGCTAGACCCGCCGTTTAGCTTTGAGTGGATCGTATCATGAAAGTCTGGACCGGAGTTGAGTATTTGACATCCTGAACATTTGCAGGCTTTGAACTTCTTCTCTGAGACAAAATAGTTCTGAAAGAAAACAAACATACAGGAGATTGAGGCCACTTTGACTCATCTTTATAAAAAGCTCGGCCGGGTAGCTCAGTTGTTAGAGTATCTGACTTATGACCTGATGGCTGCAAGTTCGAAATCCGGTCGTGGCGAATTTTCTTTCAGGTGGTGTTTCGCCTCTCGTCTCTGATGCATGTGAGAAAAGTAGTCAGTAGCTTGGAAAGAAAGTTGAGTCAGTACTTGTGAGAGAAAGCCAGGAAACACATGCTTAGGTGCACTGACCGCTGTGATATGACCTAAGCTGTTATTTTAAAACGGCGTTAAACTCCAATACAAACGAACAAAAATTTTATGAAAAATGAAGATTAATTCTGAAAAGCACCTTTCACAACTACCGTTGCTTTTGCAGGCAGTGTAGACCAAGATTAGTCCACACGTTTAGTGCAGTCTGATCATTGATCTACACTGTCCGCCTTGCTGAAACACCGCAGTCAGAAATTGCACTTATTTTTGACTTATTTCGAGACGGAAAATGTTGGTTGGGTTTATTCGGCTCTCTAAGGGTTAAAATTAGACTGCACGCCATTGAACCTAAGCTATTTGGATCTGTTGTAAGATATTCTGGCTAAAAAGCTTTGAGTTTTCAATATTCTGGTCGATATCTTAAATAACATTGTTAATTACCCACGATATTTCAATGACGCTTTACGTAATCTGTGTATCGTGGGAAATCTTGTTTCCGTGCATGGTTTCATTGGTTCCACCATGACATTTATCGGATAATTTGACCAATGAAATCGCTTGTACCAAGGATTTTCCCGGTTAATTAGAACCAAAATCGCCAATTTGCCGTTATTGCTTTTCTCCACGTTAGACAGTTTTCAATTAAAACAGAATGTGCAAGTTGTCGGAAAAGTCACCGTTTTTGCTCATGAATATTTGTAATTCCAAGATTTCAGCTGTCAAATGTCCATTGCTTGGATTTTGTATGTTTGGTGTATTGCATTGTACCAAGCAAGTTATCACATAATCATGGATCCATAAAATCCACTTTGTCTAACACATGACTGACTCATGAGGTAGAATGGTCCTTGAATATGCAGAACATTCATTAAATGCAAAAAGTATTGACCCATGCCAGCCTGCGAGGACTGCGCAGGCTGGCATGGGTCGATACTTTTTGCAGATGCATTAAACTCCCTTTTCACAGAGTATGACTTACATGTTTTGACAGTTGAACTGATATAATCAACTTACGTCTGACACATACAATCGGTCACCGACTGTCCTCTTTCCATGAAAACAATTGTCTTTGTAGATAACTCCGACCTCTATTGGAACCCCTAGCAGCGCGATGTGTACGCTAACATTGTCTTCTATTGCACAATAACATTCATCGCATGTCACTGTATACAGTCCAACGAGACACAATACTATAATCAAGCGAATCAACATGGTCCTGAGGACGTAAGGTCAACTGAAAGCTTAAACAGTTTAAGGTTTCTCTTTGAGTAACTGACATGAGACCTCACTAAGAACATGTGTCTTATAGATAACTGTGACCTACTTCATTTTAACCGTTTACCACACAATACAGATATCTAATGACATTGAGTGAAGAAGGTTTTTGAAAACATTGTGGAAAAGGGAGAAAATGCTGGTAACCAGCAATTTCTTCTTTTCCCACAATGTTTTCTACACTATCAAAGACAGAAATCATCATTTGAGCAATATTCCTTTTGTCGTAAGCATAATGCTTTCAATTTGGTCGGGTCCAAATTTTGTTGATCGGTAAAGAGTAACATACAAATTGTTCCGTGCTTATTCCGTAAGAAAGGTCGCAAAGAAAGTACCTTTTTTGCCTTATTCCATAATCTTTCCTATCGTGACCAGTTAGTCTTTTGTGAAGATGGTAAAATGGGAATACCAGTGAAATATTTCTTTTTAAACAACGATTAAATAATCGCCGTTTTTTGAACAACGATTACATAATCGCCATTAAAATAATATCGATTCGGTTTGCATAAATTTCGTTGTGCCGCTTTTGGCTCCTCCTATCGGTAAGAAACACTGTCTCAGGATCTATTTTAAAACGATTTTATCGAAAGTGCATTTCTGTTATTAACTAAAGATTTAGCCTTGAGAGATATTTTGAAACCATAGTTCTTCTCAGAGCATCTATCGTGTGGCATATATTTTCTTGGAAACAGAATCAATGTCAGAAATCTTGCTTTATATTGAAGTATAGAGATGAAGAGTAGCGGCAGCACAGAATGTGTGAAACTTATTTTAAGAAAGAGATTCGGATTGTTTTGGCAAAAACTGGGAATAGCAATATTCTTTTTTTAAAACAGTGATTACGCAATCGCTGTTTTAATAATATCGTTTTTGTTTGAATTATATTGGAATGGTCAGTGCACCTATTCTAAAATGTATTCCTAAACGATTCTCTTAAAAGGAATTCGTACCACATTTTCTTTTTTCAAGCCACTAGCTGCTTTCCCACATAAACACCATCGAGACGTTGTTCTGCGGTGAGAGAGGAATGATTCCTTTCGCAATGAATATCATCAACCCTAGGAAAGAATATTGCCGGTCTGACAGGGAGTCGTACCAGCGACCGCTGGATTAGAAAGTCAGTATGTTACTGTCTGACCTACCGGGTTCGGCATTCTCAAAGCTTTCTTTCCCAGATCCCTTAAAATCGGGACCCGGTTTCACGAAAAACCTAAAGTCTCTTATTTTGCTCTAATCCGCCAACGGACTCAGCTTCTGACCTAATTTGTGTTCGTTATTTGAGACGCATTCCACCAATATTAACATACTTTAGCAACATTTTCAAGTTCTAAGTTGGCAGAATGTTCAAGACTTAAGTCTGCAGCCCCTAACTCTCATATTAAAATACGATAGCTGCCGAGATTGGCCGAATAGCCTTTACGAAAACGTCGATGTTACACGGTATTTACCGATGAGTTAGTGAGTCTACAGCCCCTCTCATATTAAAAGACGGAAGCTGCCGAGATTGGCCGAATAGCCTTTACGAAAACGTAGATGTTACACGATATCTACCGAAGAATTAGGGGTCGTAGACCTTTACTCGCAATCTTGAATAAACGGACTCAACCCTATGGTGGCATATTTCTGTCACGAGATACGAGATAGCTATCATGATAATTTTTGAAAACTATCGCGATAAATTAATCTTTCCTGGAAACTTTATCGAGATAGTAAAAAGTTTCCTGAGAAAATTATCACGATAAACATAATATTTTAACGCAAAATTTCTCACATCGTGCACGAAGCTGACATATGAGATAAAATTATCGTGATAGTTCCATCTGTTTCTCGATACCTATAAATAGTAAATTCGCCATTTGGATGAACTAGGTAGAGTCTGACTTCACAAGATTGCAGTAAGGAAAAATTCGAATAATTTACAATTGCAGCTGAACTGGTAAATTTTGACAAGACTCGAAATGAACAGAAGTCTGTTAAACACAAAGACAACTCGAAATGCCTCCTACTAAAAACTTTAAAATCATTCAGAAAAGGAGAATTCATAAGGTTGTAGACGAAGATGTTCCGAAATCATATCTAATTATAGGTATCGTGAATGTCAGTTGTGGGCACGAATGCAGAAAGAAATCATGATAACAGTTAGAATTATCCCGATATTTTTATAGTGAAAACTTTTATTATCTAGATATTATTTCCAGGAAACTTTGTCTTATCACGATAGTTCTGTTAAATTATCGCAATAGCTATCTCGTATCTCGCGGCAGACATATGCCACTATACAACCCAGTTAACATACCTAAATCCATTATTTCTCTGGGTTGAGTCTGAAACATTATGTCAACGCAGGGTTTGAGAATGGTGCTAAAGTCTATTAATGTTATTGAAATTGTCTCAAAGAACTAACTCAACTTCTGTCGGCAAATGAATCTGCCAACTAACTGGATTTGTGCTAAATAAGAGATTCAAGTTTTTTTCCCTGAAATGGGCCCGGGTCCGTTTGGCAAAGGGCTATGATGTAATTATGGAGTGAAGGGGTCCCGTCACGCCGAATGATATAAGTTTCTGTCTGGTACGTGGAACACTATAACAAAGATTATTTTTTTTGTAAATTTATTCATAAACATTTCATTGAGCCATGCTCTGGCAAAAGGGGATTTAATGCATCTGTGTAATGCATTGTACCGAACAAGTCGTCATGTAATTATTGAATAATAAAATCCATTTTGTCTAGCAGCCGACCGAATCATTAGGAAGACTGGCCCTTCGACATGCAGGAAATTACCCAACAGCAAAAAGTTTCGACCCAGGTCAGCCTGTGCTAATTGCGCAGGCTGACCTGGGTCGATACTTTTTGCAAATGCGTTAAACTCCCTCTTCACAGAGCATGGCTCATTTCCAAGTTAACATCACAAATTACTTTGAATAATAATGAAGATCTGTGGCAGAGGATTACATAGCACAGAAGCGCTATACATGCTGTTTCCATGACAAAGTATGCACACGAAAAAATGAATCGCAACATCCCATTATAGAAAGAGAGATCGAGAATACACTCTGATGTCTAGTCGGTAAACGATGTACTGAATACTTGGTGCAAGTATCATTATCAGAGAAATACACTTTAAATAATGACCGTAACTTAAGGATAGGGCACCCTTCTGCGGATTCTTGTAACATCGCCTTTCATCGCCGAAAATCGTACGGATTCGGCTCAGACTCGGGTAATCCGTAATCGATCGCTTACGGATTACTCGAGTTTTAGCCGAATCCGTACGATGGAAGGCGATGTTACATGAATCGCATTCGGGTGCCCTATCCTTAATGTATTTTTCTTCAGAGAATATAAGCAGATGAAATTATGCCATTTTTTGTTTCTGCTTTGCTGGATAAACTTATTAGTCCCTTATTACCTGCTTACATTGAATTCAATCAAATGAAATATCAAACTACGTTAAGTTTCCGCGTTTCGCAATCTTGTTGCCAATATAAGTAAATGTTGTGTTGCAATACATTTTTCCATGAGTATTTTCTTGAACTCATACGAAGTTATGTCGTTAACGAATTTCAATATGCCAGTAATGTGTAGTTTACACTATAGCTCTTTTAAGGTAATAGACCCCTAATGGAAAACAGCTATTTCCACTATAATATCATCCTACAAAATTTGCTATGATTAAAAATGAGTATTATTATACTACTTTAACCAAGCCACTTTTTCCTTTTTTTTTTCCTTCTTAGAATAATCATTTATAAATCTAAAACCACTATATTCTCATTATAAAGGGGGATAATAATTACCTCCCTTTTTAGGAAACTAACAAAAGTATCAACAAATAATTTCAAGATAGACATCAAAGGAATTTCTGCTCGGTTAAAAATGTGCAAAAGTACTATATCAGTATAAATCGTTAATTATCAACTAACAAGAAATTTTATTGCATGTTGCACTAGAAGCGTTAGGGGTCTACTACATCAAGCCTTTACCAAACAGTTTCATATTTTAACCGTCCTGGTTTTTGAAAACATCGTGGGAAAAGGAGAAAATGCTGGTGACCAGCATTTTCTCTTTTTCCCGCAATGTTTTCTGTCCTATCGGAGATAAATTTCACAATTTGAATCGTATTTGATTTGTCTGCAAATTTTTTTGAATTTTGACTACTTTAAATGAAAAAAAAAATATGTCGCATAGTAAAAGGTTCAAAATACATGTGGACTTATTTTAGGAAAGAAACATAACTAGCTATCTATCAATGTAACTATTATTATTTTTCTAAATGTAGAAATGACATTATAAAAAGAACATTAACTGTGTACCTGGAATTTTCAGAAAAACCATATAAACTTTGCTTTCGTTCTTATCCATTTCATCAGTTATTTTTGGTATTTCATGAAAAAATATGCTTAAACTGAGTATTACTAGAAATCCCAACTAACAGGATTTATCTCCCTTTGAACTTTAAAGATCACAATAGTGTCTTGATATGCTTTCATAAACATAATTTCATACAAAACATTCCTCTTTACACTAAGAAAAGTAAATTTGTAGCCAGCGAGATGTGAACAGGGCGTGGAATCAGCAAAGGTGATGCTTTTACATACATACTTTGCCCACCGGTCACTGTTTTGACGAAAATCATTGGGAATAAGCAGCCAGTGACTTAGGAAAAATATTGTGCGAAGTACTGGTGAAAGAAATTCCAGGAAAGCATAGAAAAGTGCGCTGACTGCCGCAGTATACCTGAAATTGGTGTTAAAACGGCGTCATATCCGAAGCAAAGCATCATTAGTTTGTATTTATTTACTGTTTATTAACTGACTTCATTTCTAATTCGAATTCTATTTCTCAACTATTGACACAGCTACTGTTTCATGTGTATATATTATTGTCCACTATTGCTATTCATTCAGTTTAGTTTAAACATATTTCACTGTCATCTTTATATACAAATTTCTACAATATACATTCATTACACGAAAAGAAATATATGTCGGGCAAAAGGGTCTGGCCACATGTTCTCACAACTTAGTTTTGGCCATTCCGTTTGAACAATCTACAAACAACGAGTCACCAATTATTCTACAATCATAACAAGTGTATCTTTCCTTAAAAGAAAAAGAAGACACTTACATGCATGTTCCAGCTATGGTTCATTCAGTTATTCTTGGCATAAGTTTTAGCCTGACTATACTAAATCAAAAGTGGACATTTTCAGTCAGTATGTAAGAAAGACCTCGGCCTGTATTTATCAGACATTCTAACATTATTCATTGACTCAGCTCTAGATTGACAAAGAAGCATCATTTTTGATTGCCTGGACCATTTTGTTTTGGCAAACATAATTTGACTCTTAACCTGTTAAGTAAGTTAAACGAAACTGTCATGTCGATAGTAAAAACCCAGGTGTTGCTATCGCAAATTTATTTTTTGGGGGAATAAATATCTCCTGATCGGACAGTGTAGATCCAAGATCAGACTGCACGTTCTGTGCAGTCTGATCTTGATCTACACTGTCCGCGAAAATTCACTGTGTCGCGCTTAGCAGTCTAAGGGTTTAGTAACTTGAGATTAAGACATTTCTTGAGAATCAGACTTAGATTGTTATTAGGAATGTCCAGTGATTCTGGGGTATTTTTTGCTGCGAACATCTTGAGACTTTATTAGGGAAGGTGGATAAAAGACTGGACTGTTTTCTCGTTTGAGTCTGATTTTCCCTCCACATTTGACACAAAAGTATACTTGCAGTCACCCTGCCTTTATAACCTGATCATTTTGACTCCAATATAGCTTTTTTGTCGACCAAGTCCCCGGTAAAAAATACTACGACACGTATAAATTGAAGTCGACTTCATCAAGTGGGTAATGGCCGTTAGCAAAAACATTCATGACAAGGGGATGGGGGTTCACTGATTTGCTAAAGTATTGCTCGAAGCCTCTTCAAAAATCGCAATAAAAAAGCTCCTTAAAAGAAATAAGTCATTTTTGTCAATGTATCACTTCAAACAGTCAAGTCTAGATTTGTTGTCAGTGGTGATTACTCTGTGCGCCTTTGCCCTTATCCGGCTGGTTTATTTCATAATATACGGTATTGTCAAAACCGATGGCCAAATTGGGATCCGAATTTCTACTTCCGGTGTTATGTTTCCCGTTCTCCGCCGCCATTTTTGATTTTCTTAATTTCCTGCAAATAGTAGAAAAAAAAGGCAGATATAATGAATGATAAGTAAACATACCTTATCTCATTATGAAATACACGTATGTACTTTTTCCATTGGGTTTCTCTAAACATTGCAACAGGAGACCATACACTGCGTATCTCTACTTCTGATTTCCTCTTTCAAAATGAAAAGACTAAGATCAATTAGCCTGCGTTTTCGTGCAGTCAAATCTGTGTCAGTTTATTTCGATGTTCAATTAATTGTTTCGGCCTTGCCATATTTTTAGTATATACTGACATATCACAATCCCGGGTTGTATCGACCTTGAGACGGAAAACTTTTGAAAAGTTGTCAGAAAAGAGAAAAGTTGGTAAATTGCATGTTCTCACATTTCACTCACAATGCTTTCTTTTAAAGATGCATATTTACTCGTTTTCATCCAGTTTTGTAACCGATTTTATCTTTATTTTATGAAATTACATCATTCTTGGACCTTTGTTCCAAATGTTGCCCCCGACGGTTGCAAGGTTTCACAGATTACGACGGACAGAAAATGCAAATCGTTCTATTACGGCTAGCCATAGGCATAACAACCACAGTTTCCGGTTTAAATCGAAGAGAAATTCCTTGCGTATCTTTATCCCATACACCTTATATCGACTTTTTATCTACGTTTACACGGCTATCTAGATCTACACATTGTAAAGTTTTAACAGCGTTTGTTTACTCTCTGGCTGTAAGGGTGCATCTTTAAAGTTGTTTGTTAAGGTTGCCAACAATCTTAGCTAGCCAAGGGTGACGATCACTACATTGCTCTATTTACCCTTGTCCTATCGAATCGAAGTTTTTATTTTATGCTTTCGTTACTTTATCGGGAAATAATGGTGGATTATACAGCTTGATAACTACGACCAGTGAAATTAACCGTAAATGTTTCCGTAACTCTTCAATTAAAGGCGAGAACAGTCGTTCCCGCGCACTGGTTACCTAGGTAAACAGTGCGTGCCATTCAACCAGGGGAAAGATGGCGTAATTTACCCTACATCACACACGTTTTACGTAATACTGTAATGCGTTCAGGACTATGAGGGGTGAGGTACGCAACGGGGAATTAACGAAAACAACTGTACAGGATTTTGATGAAAGTCCCAACAAAAAAAAGGGGGTGGGGGTTAGCATAAAATAAACAGAATATTTTTTTTATTTGAAGACCGAAATCAATTTTATCTCGTGAACATCTTTCGTAATATTTTCGCTCGTTGCTGCGCCACTCGTGAAAATATTACCGATGATCTTCTCTCCACCAAATAGATTTCGATTTTTGACGAAAAAAAAACAAATATCCTCTATGTAATCCCATCGATACCTACAATTGCCAACGTAATCAGAGTATGTAACATGGTCCCAGTATTAAATATCACTGTTCATACGGTTGTGTGAAATTGTGACCAAAATGCATTTTGTCTTACAGACAGAAAGACAGACATAGGTACATACGGACAGACACACAAACAGACAGAAAAGGCTTACCGTTGTTTGATGAGGACAGAGAAGACGGTGATAATGGCTATAACGAATATTATGGCTAGCACTATCACAAGTACCGCATACCAGTGTTTCTTCACCCAGGGAGTCTGAAAAAATAGTTGTGTCATGCACTGTGAAAAGGAAATTAAAGGCATTTGCAAATAGTATCGACACAAGTCAGCCTGCGCAGTCTGCGCAGGCTGCGCAGGCTGACCCATTGTCGATGCAATTTGCTATCGGTAAATTCTCTAGAGGTCAAAGGTCCCTTTAAACTCTGACTCAGACGGGTTTTAGACATAAATGGATACATAACTACAACGTTTTGCTTTTGTATACTGCATTCGGATCTTGGCCAGGGTATTGAAGACCCCACCTCCTCAGCCTAGTTATGAAACCTGGGAAAGACGGGGAAAAGTAAGCCAACAGATGTAATTGCTTCCCACAACTTCTTGTAGACTATCTTTTGTTCGTCTTTAAAACGACCCCCTCTGAACACAAAGGAAGAAGAAAAGGACAAACAACATGCCAAAAGGTATAATTGTTTGTAGAAGAGTTACAATTTATTGAAGTTTACTAAATGCACGTAGATATAGAAATAACATTTGGTAGAAACACCTCAAGGTCGGAATTCATCAAACAATCTAAAAAGCATTCCTGGCTGAACCAAAAGGTTTAGCCAGCCAGAAACTGTGATGCATTGAAATATAGAAAATTCTTTTCGGGTTTGAAAATGAGAGCAGTTTACAATAGTTTGTGAATGTGAATACGAAATTGAACTGAAGTATTATTAAAAAATCAAAATAGTAGGACTACCGGTTTTCCCGAGAGTGGCTCCTTTATGAGCTCTTGGCTCTTCGATAATGGTAACACTAGATTACGTAATAGCATCTCTTTGGGACTCTGTAACATCCGTTCTATGGCTCCAACAACACGGCGATCCCTGGACTCTAAAAATGTGTCTACTTTTGTCTGATTTCTGTTGATAATAAAGTGAGAAAACAATCTCAATATGATACAATATCAACATGGTTTTGTTCAGCTCGACGAACTAAATGTTCTACTCGTTTTTTTTCGGCGTAGCAGAATCTGCTGGCTTTTGACCCACTTTTTTGGTACTGATAACAAATTAATAAATAGAAATTTGTAAATGGTAAAAAATAAAGGTATGTGTATTCTAAAGGCCCCTGTGGTAAAAAAAGTAGACATGTTTATTCTAAGGGCCCCGCCTTTTTGCTGTATGCAGTTTACGCCGTCTATCTTTACTATAGATATTTCTTGTTTAAGTCGGCTGTTTTCGAAGCTATCTCTGACGCTGATAACTAGGCAGCTATGCTTTCTCGTACAGCTATAATGTATATTGGTTGATCCAGAGGCGTAGCTAGGAATGAAGTAAAATTGAAGCCAATTATCATGGCCTGGACCGAGCTTCCAAGTATTTAACCAGTTCATAGCTGCTGATCCTGACTTATACAACCCGATACAGGCAGTCTGAAGCTTATATGACTTCAAAAACAGTTAAACCCCTTTCCAAATAATCATAAGTTTTAACGCCCATGGTCATCAGGTTTTATGAAAACATGGTAAGAAAAGGAGAACCTGCCGATTATCAGCATTCTCTTCTTTTTCCCACAATGTTTTCTATCATTCCAGAAACATGTTTTAATTTTTAAGTCATATTTAACTTGCCGTCTGCAAATGCTTTCAATTTGGACTTGTCTAAAATTTTAATAAAGACATAAATGTCTTTATGTTTGATAAAGACATAAGCTGAGCTTTGATCCGATGTAATCAATACAGTCGTGCTCTGTGAAAAAGGGGGTTTAATGCATCTGCAAAAAGTATCGACCCATGTCAGCCTGCGCAGTCCGCGCAGGCTGACATGGGTCGAAACTTTTTGCTATATGTATATATTCTGCATGTCCAAGGACCATTGTACCTCATGATTTAGTCGTTTGTCAGACAAAATGGATTTTATATGTCCAAAATAGTGTGATGACTGGCTTGGTATAATGCAACAAGTAGAGGCATTAAACCCCCTTTTGCCAGCACACCGTTCAACAGAGAAAGATTGATTGACTGATTGATTGATTGATTGATTGGTGTTGAACGCTTTTTCAACATTATTTCAGTTATATCGCAGCGTTTTGTGGACCTGGTCATCCGTTCATGGAGTTTATAATACCAATGCTTCGCACAATATTCTTTCCAAGCCACTGGCTGCTTTCCCACATGGCCATCGTAGAAACAATGATCGGTGGTTCAATAGAAAGACACTTACATAGAAGGATAGTAGGTGACCGAGGTCTCTATAACCACATCTTCTACCCCAATAAATCGCAGCAAATTTCGCAGCCCTGTGTTGAAGTCGTCAATTTTATCTACTGTCAAATTACCATCTAGATATATGAATTTTGTATCTGAAAATAGAAGGTGACACTTGAAATGCTTAAGGTCTTAGACCCCTAACGCTCCTAGTGCAATATGGAATAAAATTTCTTGTTAGCTGATAAATAAGGATTTATACTGATATAATACTTATGCACATTTTTAACCAAGCAGAAATTCCTTTGATGTCAATCTTGAAATTAGCTTCCTGAAAAGGGAGGTAATTATTATCTCCCTTTGTAATGAGAATATAGTGGTTTTAGATCTATAAATGATAATTCTAAGAAGGAAAAAAAGGAAAAAGTGGCTTGGTTAAAGTAGTACAATAATACTCATTTTTAATCATAACAAATTTTGTAGGATAATGTTATAGTGGAAATAGCTGTTTTCCATTAGAGGTCTAAGACCTTAACTGGGTGTTTGTTCGTATGTTTTTTAACGCCGTTTTCAACATTCTTTCAGTTATATCGCGGCGGCCAGTGTACCTATCCATCCTTTCCAGGAGTCTCTTTCACAAATATTCTTCTTGACCCTTTACCAAACAATTCAACGACCATAAAGAAGGGGTCTTCTGAAAACTTTGTGGGAAAAGGAGAAAATGCTGGTAACCAGCATTTTCTCCTTTTTCCCACAATGTTTTCTACTCGGTCAAAGAACCCCAATTCATTGGTGCCAACTTCGAATGTGTCACCTTCGGATGGTTTTAAATTTGAAAGAGTATAAAATTTGCTGTTTGGGAAAGGATTAAGCGACTTGCCGCTTTCCTTCATTATCATCGACGAAACGATGATGAGCGCCTAGGAAAATGGATTCTATTGCAATGACTCCCCAGTACTCGGAAAGAAACAGGCCGAAGTGGGTATTTGACCAACCAGCACCTGGTTTCAAGTCATGGACGTTACAGACTTAGCTACCTGAGCTTAAACAGTTCAACATACAATATGGGGATTTTATTGTTGTTGTTGTTTTCAAGATGCGCATGCATGACATTAGAATAAATCTGTAATGGTATGCGCATGCATAACATTTGAATAAAACTGTAATGGCCTAACTAAAATGTGTAATGGTAAATGATTGAATGAATACGTAATTTTTTGACTAGGATTTCATTAAATGGTGCAAATCATGTCCTCGCTGCAATACAGTTTCATGGGAGGTAACTGTGTTGGAGAGGAGAGGGTGCTTCTTACATCAAAGGTTCTGGTTCGTATTCTATGCATCCTAAGTGAACGCATTTCCAGATGACATCTTCATTGTTGCTCAAATGATGGAATTTGTCTTCTTTAGGGAAGAAAACACTGTAGGAAAAGGAGAAAAATGCTGATTACTAGCAATATCTCCGTTACTTACAATTAATAAAAAAAACTTCCACAGAGTCGTTAAAATGCAGAATTGTTAGGTAGAGGTTAAGACGTATGCAATACAGAACCTTTCTATGACTTTTTAAAAGCCTTTACCAGACAATCCCGACTTTAAACGACCCTGAGGATGGAGGCTTTTGAAACATTGTGGGAAAAGGACAAAATGCTGGTAATCGTGCTCTCTTTACTTCCAGCAACAAATTTTAATTTTTGAGTCACTCTTTTGTCGTTTTTAGGTACTTTCAACTTGGACAATCCTAAAAAATTGTCGTTTGGTAAGGGGTTGATACTAGCATGTGGTTGTTGGGCAGGTTACGTCCATACTTACCATTCAGAAACTCATTATTTTCGAGTTCACATGTAATTCCAATCCATTTTCCCACACATTTACACTCAAAGCTCTCTCCTTCATAACTACATTCCCCGCCGTTGATGCACGGTTTGCTCGTGCACGGCGTCACGGGGACATCACAAAGTACCCCAGTCCATCCCTCGTCACATATACACATAAAGCCGCCCAGTGTGTTGTTACATTGGCTCGTGTTACTGCAAGGATTATCGTCACAAAACAGTTTGGGTACATTGCAGTGGTCTCCTGAAATAGAAGATGGCTGTAGATATTATTAAAGGTTAGACTTTAGTTTATTCATGTTTTTTTCGCTTTCTATATTTGCAACACGGTTTTTGTGTTTTAGATGCGTGGGTTCATGCCAGTTGTCATAACTCCCTGGAATTAAAGAAGCGTTTATCAATCAAGAGACTGTCTAGTAACCCAGGGACTCTATAGATCCAGTGATAGAATACGTTCATGTATGCCGGTATATTACAGAGTCCCTGGTTAAACAAAAACCGTGTTTTAAACCAAAGGATGTCTTGTTTCAGAGTCATTCCACGAGGAGAAAATTTGACTTGCTGTAAGATACTTTTCACGTTATTATCCTAGGTTTCAGTTTAATAAAGCCATTACGATTTTTCTGATTTTACACGCATTTCCGATAAGCATCATGTGACGTCGTACTCCTACCCCATGATTCCATGGCTTACCTACCTCCCCTTGTCACTTAGATTTCAAAAATCGATGACTGTAGCAAAGCTATGTTTTGATTGTTTGGTAGATTTCAAATCAGTTCTTTAGTATGGTTCTTTGGAACATTTTTTTTTGTTGTTGTTGCCGCCGATAACTCCTGTTACACAAGTTAGTTTCGTTAATGTAGATTTCAACACACACATAGAAGCCATGCTCTTGGAAAGGTGGTTTAATGCATCTCCGTGATGTGTGATACCAATCGAGCCATCACATAATTATGAATCCATAGTAGCCACTTATTTTAACAACCGTCTTAATCATTAGGTAGATTGGTCCTGGGACATATAGAAAATTAACCACCAGGGAAAAGTTCCGGCCCAGGTCAGCCTGCGCAGACTGCGCAGGCCGACCCGAGTCGATCCTTTTCGCAGATGCATTCAACCTTCTTTTCACTGACCATGGCTCAAATATTTTTGAATATTTTGGATATTATGACTATACAGCGATTATATTCGTGAGATACATGTATGTATTTGATTTACCACACAACCTGTTATAATTATAAATGTCAGCTTTACCAATTAAGAGAAAAAAAAATCAAATACTACAGGCACAACTCACGACTCTTGACCCGAATATACATCATATGTCATAGGAAGAAGCCACAGAATCAATCATAGCAATTCACCAACCGCTTCATTTGTCTTGATATCTGTCGCAAGTTACCAAATAGTGACCCCTTAGTAAGTATAAATAGGTTGATATCAAATATACTTAGTTTTTTAAGTCAACTGAAAGATCAGGCAAAAACACGTCGTGACAAATTATTTGGTCAGTGTGATTTTAGTTGGCTGGCTTGGATACTTTGTGAATTCTTTGACCACTTGCCATACAACTAGGACTTTTTACAATCTTGTTGAAGTTTTGGTTTTGAATTAAATGCTGGAAAATGGACAACTTCTTGTTACAGATACATTACATGGAATTGTCCTTTTTTAACAAGCGATCGCTGCTTTTCCCTTCAATGTTTTTCTATCTCATGCAGAGACAAGCTTTCCCTTCATTTAACCCTTTACCAAAAAATCCCGGGTTATAACGACCCTTATTTTCGAAAACATGGTGGGAAATGGAAAAAATGCTGATAACCAGCATTTTCTCCTTTTCTTACCATTTTTCCACCCTATTAAAGACATTTCCCATCATTGGAGCTACTTTTTATTTGTCACTTGCAACTGCTTTCAATGTTGACAAGAGTAAAACTTGTCCTTTGGTAACGAGTTGAATATATACTTTTGTTGCCTTTTAACCATGGGTTTTTTTCCAAAAAGTTGTTAATTCCGTCGGTTATTTTTAATCAGATAGGATGCGGCTTTCAATATGAAGGAGGGGCACATAAGCGCATAATGTTATTTATCAAGTAACTTAGTTTTGGCAGAGTTATAGGTCTGAGATCTGCGGTATTGGGCTAGGCCGAATGCTTAAGTTGTCTTGAACAGTTCCGGGGTCCGTATTTACCATCAATTCTTAAGAACATTCTTAGTCTCACTCTGTGTCTTATTCTCAAGTTTTTTTTTTTAAATTTCAAAAGTAACACTAGTTCTTATTGGCTAAACCATTTGGTTTAGTCAATCAGAACTTGCGTTACTTTCTTAACCTAGAATAAGACAAAGAAAACTCTTAAGAATGGTAGGTGAATACGGGCCCTGATATATAAACTATATTCATACCTGTGTAAGATTCCGGACAAGAACACGTATATGAACCTATGTTGTTGGTACAGTTACCGTTGGGAGCGCATGGGTTAACTTCTAAGTCCTTGCACTCGTTGATATCTACAGTACAAAAGTCACCAACCCAACCTGTGCAATAGAACAAAAGATTACAGATTAGAAGATATTTCCGTGTATATCAAAACTGATGCTTTAATTTATGGACTTTTATTATGGCTGGTTATTAAATCTATCATCAACTAACTAACTAACTAACTAACTAACTCTCTCTCTCTCTCTCTCTCTCTCTCACTCATTAAGTATCGATTTCCCCTTTTTTTTTAGTTTAAGAAGAAATACCTTTTATTGTAAACTTAGGGAGTAATTTCTAAGTTATTAATATTTTTTTCGATTTCTTAATTTTCTGACTTTAAAAGGTTATAACATTCTTGATACAGATACTTGATGTTGCACTTAATTTTTTCGTATTTATCTTAAATTCTGCTATCTTATAGGCCGTAGGCCTTCAATACTTAGTTCAAAGATCATTAACACACATTCTCTCTCTCTCTCTCTCTCTCTCTCTCTCTCTCTCTCTCTCTCTCTCTCTCTCTCTCTCTGTATGTCATGTAACATTTCCGGTACACTTTGCAGTGCACTGTACTTGACAGCTACATTTAGAGAGTACATTTATGATTAATAGGCACACAACAACTGCGGTCGGAAAATCATGAATATTTGATTATTTACGGTGTAAACATTTCATTAATGTTGTGTAGTGTTTTTGTCTTTTCCGATGTCGGTTTCTGCTTTTAAAAATTCGACGAAACTAGCCTGCTAACGATCATGTAAAATGACTTCTTATACTTGAATATTTACCAGAAGGCCACAAAATTCAGACTTTTTTTTATTCATATACTGTGTTTATGAGCCATGCCTTGGCATAAGAGGGGCGTAATGCATCTCCGTGATGCATTACACGAAGGCCTCTCCTTGATGCATGATACCAAGCAAGTCATCACAGTATATCCGATCCATAAAAACCATTTTGTCAGAAAAAAGCGGCTGAATCATGAGGTAGACTGGTCCTTTGACATGCAGAAAATTTACCATAGAACAAAAAGTTTCGGCCTAGGTCAGCCTGCGCGGACTGCGCAGGCTGACCTGGGTCGATAATTTTTGCAGATGCATTAAGCCCCTTTTTCACACAACATGGCTCTTATGTATTCAAGTATCTCCAGACGGCAAATAAAAATGCGGCTAAAATGCTAATTGTTGTCTTCGAAGGAGTAGAAACATTGTCCGAAAAGGAGAAAATGCGGGCAATAATGTTTTCAAAGGGCTTCTTCCTAAAAGGCGTAAAAATACGAAACTGTTTGGTAAAACCAATCCACATCAGATGATGTTCAGATGTTGACTTCCATATTCTGTAAATCTGAATCCGCCACACGAAAAACGGACGAAATACATACACGAATTAATGAACGGCAGCATCACGTTACACGCTGTTTGACGCTCTCAGTACGACAGGCGAAAACATGGGCTTTTGCTGACAACATAGATCAAGATCAGACTGCACAAGCAGTCGAATTTTTATCTATACAGTCCGCCTGCTTCGCCTGAGCTCAGATAATTGTATTTTCAACCGCTTGCGCTGAAAGAGTTACACTGTTTAGAGAGTTGTAATAGTCCATTTTGACGCTAGATTGATTGATTGATTGATTTATTGTGATTGATTGTGATTGATTGATTGACTGTATGGTGTTTAACGCCGTTTTCAACATTATTTCAGTTATATCGCGGCCGCCAGTGCACCTATCCATGCTTTCCTGGAGTTTCTTTTACCAGTACTCCACACAATATTCTTTCCAAACAGCTAGCTGCTTTCCCACATAATCATCGCCGAAACAATGATCAGCGGTGAGAAAGGAATGAATCCTGTCGCAATGACTATCATCAATTCTGGAAAAGAAATTGGCCGAGCAGGGGGTCGAACCAGCGACTTTGACACTAGAAACCATGCTTGCAATGTTTTAACTCTTTATCAAACGACTAAATTATATACTGGTCCAAATTGTAAGCATATGCAGACGACAAATTCGAACTTAGAAACTCAGATGATGATTTCTGTCTTTGATAGGGTTGAAAACATTGTGGAAAAAGGAGAAAATGCTGGTTACCAGCATTTTTTCCTTTTCCCACAATGTTTTCAAAACGCTTCTTCTTCGGGGTTGTTACAATTCGTGGTTTTGTGGTAAAGAGTTGACGTAGAAATTGTCTTTATGAACTTTCTGACTGATTACTATGATGTGGTAGGGGCCTAGAGCATTACAGCTTTGTTGCCAACCTGGCAAACCTCAACATGTAATAATCATGTTACTAAGTTGGGAAACAAACTGAAATAATTTGTCCATTTGACAACCAGTTTAACATCTGCACACGTGGATTGTACATTTACATCCATCACTCGAAACATAAACAACATAGGTATCATGTGTTCGTCAATGTAAAGGGTTCAACGTTCACTCCTTACCAAACGAAAAAATTTTTAGCCTTGTTCCATTTGAAAGCATATCGTCGGTTTACTTCCAAAACCTCGTAACTACAGCTTGTTACAAGCTGTAGTTACGAGGTTTTGGAAGTAAACCGACGATATGCAGAATACAGATTAAATGTGACCCCAAAACTAAAATTTTCTCTATGGAAGAGTAAAATCATTTTGATAAAAGAAAAAAATGCTGGTTTTCAGCATTTTCTCCTTTTTCCACAAAGACTTCTTTCTTAGGGTCGTTACCTCATTCACCGCTGACCATTTTCTCGACGATGGTAATATGGGAAAGCAGCCTGTGGCTTGGAAAGAAAATTGTGCGGAGCACTGGTAAAAAAGAGTCTCCAGGAAAGCATGAATAGGTGCACTTGCCGCCGCGATATAATCTCATGTTTTGACGAGTCTAAGGAGAAAAGTTTTGAAATCATTGTGGGAAAAGGATAAAATGCTAGGTTTAAACGGGGCACGTGACACAAAATTAACTGTTACCTTGCCAAACAGTACGGTGCTTCAACGATCCTGAGAAAAAAGAGCTGTAAAAACCTTGTAAAAGGTGGAAATGTTGGTAATCAGCATCTTCTCCTTTTCCCATAAGGTTTTTCATACGGTTACAGACAAATCCCGTGTTAGAGCAATATTTCATTTGTCGTCTGTTGTTTCAGTCTGTGCCAGTCTAAAAACCTTGCCGTCTTAACCCTGAGGCTGCTAAGCGCGACTCAAAGACCTTTTTCGATCAATGTAGATCAAGATCAGACTGCACAGAACGTGCAGTCTGATCTTTGATCTACACTGTCCGATAAGGAGACATCTTTCCCTCCAAAATAGCTCTGAAATGGCAAGGTTTGTTTTTTACTATTGGCTTGAAAGTTTTATTTCACTTATCTAGCAGGATAGGGGTTAGGTCTTGAAATACATGTAATTGGATTTCAGTCAAGGCGTTTTCTTTTCATTTTATATCGATTCTAAACGAGTTCTTCATTTTCAGGTCACGTTTTGGCCGTTTAACTTTTTTAAGTCAAATAAGAATTTTGATTATAGTTCGGAAATGACGTATACAAGTTACTGTTTCAATGTCAAAAACTTTTTCAGAGCCAAATATGTAAAACCGAATTCCTTCGAGGGCTGAAAAAACAAACCATGAAAGATTTTTATCTTCTACGCTTCACAAAACATGCGGACAGTATAGATCCAAGATCAGACTGCACGCTCTGTGCAGTCTGATCTTTATCTAATCCGTCCGCAAAAGTACCCCAAGTTTTCGCCTATGGCACTCAAAGGATTGAAAGAGACGTTTTTGTTAACGTTCTGTAATTCCACTCATTTAGTATACATGTAGTTTTAAAAGACCTTGATATTAAAAACCCAGCTTGTTTTGTAAACCGCTAATTTGAATTTCTCACTCGGCTTATTCTAGGTGTCATCGTAGATATTTATAGCCAAAATTGTCAAACTATGACAGTTTTGACATTTTCATCAGGAAGATGAACACAGCGTGTTTAGTAATGACCTATGCTATATAGCCTATTATGGTGTACTCGTTATTTGAAAGGCACAGGCCAGCTATTTTGCGGTTTTACTGTATAGAAATTTATGAAATACATTTGCTTTACAAGATAAGTTAAAGTAACAATAGATGCCAAAAGTAAACAAGACGGGTGTTAAAATGCATTCAAATTTAAATCATACCATTTAAAAGTATGGAAATTTTTGTGAAGATTGCGATCTTCTATTGCACGATCGGTCCAAGTATTAGTCCAGGCAGAGAAATTAAGATCTGTCAGGTCACTCTTTCTTTCGTTTACTTTTTGCCTGATTTTACAATTCATTTTTCTGCCAGCGGCTAACACTTGGACTGACCCACAATAAAAAAGTTTTCACAACATTTTTCATACTTTAAAATGGTTTGATTTGATTTATATGTATTTTAACACCTGCATTTTTTTTGCCGCTATTCAGCCTTTATTGCTCTTCGTATGATTTAATTATTGTTGTCTCCAGTGCTAATTCTTCCAAAGCTTATACCTTATTCCCTACATAGGTAACACCTTGACAAATATTAAATAAGTGAAGTGAGCATTTCCCGAGTCATAAGAACTAAAACAGTGCAATTAGAGGCTGATTTGCTGGGAGATTCCCTTTGTCTATGAAAATATTGATCTTAGATCAGACTGCTCGTATTTGACGGTGTGATCTTGATCAACACCAATCCATTTCAGCCCTTTGAGTCACGTGTAGCTTTCTAACGTTAAAAAAGGTAGCCTTCAATGCCTTCAGTGCTTTGGTTATTCGGCCATTTTTATACTCTTCAAAATTAATACCGTGAGTGCATTTCGCAATTATAGTCACTTTTGCGGGCTGTGTAGATCAAGATAAGACAACAAAAATGGTGCTCAGTTATTTTACGCGTAAGTGCCTAGGTAAGACAAGTCTCCGCAAATTGATTTATATACATTTTATTACCATTTTACCTTATACCATATTTATTGTCGGTACATGTACATGAGCCATGCTCTGTGAAAAGGGGGTTTAATACATCTGCAAAAAGTATCGACTCAGGTCAGCCTGCGCAAACCGCGCAGGCTGACCTGGGCCGAAACTTTTTGCAATTGGTCAGTTTTCTGTAGCTCAAAGCACCAGTGTACCTAATAATTCAGTCGGCTGTTATACAGATTGGAGTTCATGGATACATAATACAGTAATGACTTGTTTGGTATCAGGCATCACGGAGATGCATTAAGCCCCCTTTTGCCGGAGCATGACTCATATTTATTGATACAAAAGATTTTCCTCAGCTGACTGTTAAGGGATAGGAAAGAGCAACAAAATCATTTTGACAGGAGGCCCTTTGAATAAGTATCCCACCTAAATTAAGATTTAAGACTATACTAAACAACCCCGTGTTTAAAAGACCCTGGGCAGAAAGGGTCTCTTTAATAACCATGTAGTAAAAGCAGAAAATGCTGGTAACCAACATCTGCTCTTCTTACATAATGTTTTCTACTCTTTTATAGACAAATTTCACAATTTGAGCCACACCTAATTTGTCGTTAGCAGATGCTTTCAATTTGAACCTGTTTAAATTTTTGTCGTTTGGAAGAGAGCTAAATTCAGCCGCAGTGTCAAAAAAAAAAACATGTGCGCGGTAATTTATCTTCATGATGATGAATATGTTTACTTAATTTTAACATTTTGCTTTCCACCGGAAATGTAATTAACTTTAAAAAAAATGTTTAGTGTAATATTTTTTTTCTTCTAGGTGTTAACTCCATTTTTTATTCCTGTAACTTAAGAACGTTACAGTTACAGTTTATCAGTGCATTTGCAAAGTCAGAATGAATACAAAATAAGAGTACAGCGTGCGGATGCTAACGTTTGGCCGAAGTTGCATTTTAAAGAAAAAACAACCTTCTACAGTCAAAAATAGGGGCATAACTCACTATGTCAGCTATATTTCGATGGTTACCTACCCTTGTAGTATGGGTTTCCCGTTGATTATAAACAACTAGCCAAAGTTTAAAGTAAATATTTTCAATAATGACCGTGGTATGAGAAAATGTCAAAATTCAAAGACGACGCAGAGATAGACGACGATAGGCCTGTGATAATATAACGCGAACGCGATAACTGGGGTATTTGTTTACCAGTACTGGCTTATTCCATGTTATTAAAAACATAAACACAGCAGGTTACATACAATCTAATTCAATTATGGGAATTAAGGAAAAAGGATCGCCAGAACCAAAACGAAAAGTGGACTTATTTAAAAAAGGGATCTTGAAGTAGTCGACACATTCAATTATCTTACCGTCTTTAAATATAATGATAGTTTCTGCTTGAACGATCAAATTATTATTGGCACAGCTTTAAAGGCACTACTGATAATATCAGTGAACTGTCATAAAGTACCGTTTAGGTCTGAAACACTGTTTCAGTTATTCTACTTCTTTGTTGGGTCAGTTTTGAGTTATACTTCAGAAATTTGGGGCTTTACGAAATCGAAGGAAATGGAAAGAATCCATTTGAAATTTGTAAACGAGTATTGAAAGTTCCTAATAAATGTTCAATTATGAGTGTTTATGGCGAATTATCAAGGTATCCTATTTATATTTTCCATTAATGTAGAACACCAAATTGTGATGCAAGGTTATCAGCACAGATAACGTTATTTTGCACAGGTAATATACATGTAACGTGGCTGTTAATGATTTCAAAGTAAGAGAAAAAAATGGGTCTCACAGGTTAAACATACTTTAGATAAATATGGGTTTTCTGATGTATTTTATAATTATGATCCCCCTAACTTGAAAACTTTGCCTAGAGCTTTCAAACAACGTGTAATTGATTGTTTCACTTAACAGTGGCAAGAGTCAGTCAACAACAGTTCAATCTTAGTAGAATGCAAGAGTTTTAACAGTAATTTTACATATGAACTTTGTCTGGACTTAGTACCTTATGGCTCAAGAGTAAGATTTTTCATTAGAAAGCTCAGCTCATTCACATTCAGGTAGGTATGGACCAAGTAGAGTTACTATAAATAACAGGTATTGCATTTTCTGTAATTTGCATGAAGTTCAAGACATTTATCGCTTTATTTACATTTGCCATTTATATGTTCCATCATGAAATAGATATCTCGACAAAAATGTTTATCAGACTGTCATTCACTTCAGATTGAAGATAGAAATTATCTACGAATTTTTTCTAGGTATATTATATTAAAGAAACTTTTTTACGTAAAATTTTTCAAATTAAAGCCAATGACTATGCTTAATTGGTATCGCATTCTATTCATTAGATACATTTTAACTGTTTAGCATAAAGCTTTTGATTACTGTGCAATTAGATCATCATTTTGGTTCAAGTTAGAACTCACATAAAACAAATATCAAAAGTATATTTATTGTTTTTTTAAGTATGCATTTACAACACAAATCATTAGTGAATCATATAGTATTATATTAAGACGATGTATGTAATGTACAAGCTTCAATAAAATTATGTTCTGTTCTGTAAATTGTTTATGATTCGAAAACGTAAAAAAGCTTATCGATATTTATTGGATAATTCATCAATTACACCCTTTTTCAATATCGATTGATGTAGGTGGATGTCAAATTTATCGCGTCAAGTTTATACCTCAACGTTTTCTTGTAAAACAGCCGAGCTAATGATGTTTTTCATATCCTAGTCGAAAATTTTTATTTCGTACGTGAATTACCAAAAATGGCACGGTTAATTCGGTGAATCAGTAGGTGTTTGCCATATCATTGCATTTGTAAATATATACGAGTTTTTAATCCTTTGCCATTCAACCCCATGTCTTTACATTCCTGAGGCAGATGACATTGAAAATATCGGGGGGGGGGGGGGGGGGGAGAAAATGTTGGTAACCAGCATTACCTCCTTTCTCCTTTTCCAACAATGCTTTCTAACCTTTCAAAAACAGAAATCATAATTTGAACTACATTCAGAATGTTGCTTGCAAATACTTTCAATATGATTGGGTTAAGTCTTTTGTCGTTGGATAAATACGTATTTTGTTGACTAACAACGCTGTAGTTCAGTAAAATTCACAAACTAAACGACATCGTTGAAACATGTGTAAACATGCATCACACCTTGATGTTTATGTTAAACCGTGACAGTTAACATGTAATATGATCATTGCTGATGTCGGTCTGTGTTGTAAAACCGTTGGACTGTTACGTGCACCTTACTGGTTTGTTTGTTTGTTTGTATAGTGGTTTAACGCCGTTTTATACATTATTTCAGATATGTCGCAGCGGTCAATGGACCTATCGATGCTTTTCTCGAGTTTCTTTTACTATTACTTAGCACAATATTCTTCCCACGGCACTGAATGCTGGCCTACGTGGATCGAAACTTGTTGCTTTTTGTAAATTTTCTTCATGTCAAAGGGTCATTCTACTCCATGATTAAGTCGGTTATTAGACAAAACACATTTTATAGATCCATATTTTTTTGGTGTCTTGCTTGGTATATGCACAATAGGGATGCATTTAACCCTCTTTCGCCAGAGCGCGGCCCATTCTTGAATAGGTTTAGTTGCCTACAAGTTAACCCTCAAGCTGCTGTGCGCGACTTACTGATCTTTTGCGGACAGTGTAGATCAAGTTCAGACTGCACAGAACGTGCAGTCTGATCTCGGATCTACACTGCCCGGTAAGGAGATGCTTTCTCCACAAAATAAAATGAAATAAAGTTATTTGGGTTTTTTATCATCGGTTTGAAAGTTTTATTTCATTTACTTAGCAGGATAAGGGTTAAGGTGTACTGTGGCAGAGCATACAAAGACCCGGATCCGTATTCTTAAGAACGTTCTCAGTCTTGTTCTCCAGAATTTTCTAAATTTGAAATGAACACAACTTCTGATTGGCTAAACCAAATGGTTTAGCCAATCAGAAGTCGTGTTACTTTCAAATCTTGAAAGTCTTGGAGAATATGACAAAGAAAGTTCTCAAGATTGGTTGGTCAATATACACACCGGTCTGACACTTGGGAAACCTTTGCCCGTAGTCACTCACCATACACAAGAGCATTCTTAGACAAGCTGTCGAGTGTTTTCTAAATTTCAAATGAATGCAATCATCAGTTCTGATTGAATGAAACAAATTAGCCATGCACTGGCAAAAGGAGCTTTAATGAATCTCCCTGATGCATTTTACCAAGCGAGTCATCATATAATTATGGGTCCATAAAATCCTTTTTTATATCGACTGAATCATGAGGTTTAATGGTCCTTTGACATGCAGAAAAATTAAAGATGCCACATGTTTCGGTCCATGGTGGCCAGCACGGATTGCGCAGGCTGACATGGGTCGATATTTTTTTGCAGATGCATTATGCTTCCTTTCCTCAGAGCATGGCTCAAATATTTTAGCAAATCGGAAATTGCGTTGCATTTTAAATCTGGAAGAGACAAAGCAAGTTAGAATGGTTTGTAAACATGGGCCCTGGTGCATATAATGAATATATCACATGTCTCCGTCATGCAACTGAAATAATGCACTGCAGTGAAAGGGTTATTTCATGAGGACAATTTCCTCATCAGAGCAGCCATTTAGGAAATAAAAGAGATCCGATAAAAATGATCAGAAGTAATGTCATGTCTCAAAACTTGGAAACGGTTATACCAACTTTGTCTCTTAAAAATATGATAAGCAATATTTACTATATTTCTATCAGTGAATTATTGGGATTTCACAATGAATAACACCACTAGTGATGATGATAATGGAATCATCACTGGTGACGATATAGTTTGAGACTCTTTGCCGGAACTACCTTTTTTCCTATGTTGCTCATATTGCACTATTCTTGATAATTATTAGAACAAGAAAGGGTGAATTGGGAATAAAATAAATAGGATAATCAACTGGTTGTGTGTCATGATAAAAATCTGTCACTCGAATAAGGTTTGATGCGGTTAAAAAACTCGTCCTTCGGACTCGTTTTTTCAACCGCATCACACCGCATTCTAGCGACATATTTTTAATATCTCACACAACCAGTTGATTATCCTCTATCTCCTTTTGTTCATTTTTTTAAAGGGAGCTAATCAGATTTTTATAATCTCACCAAACTTCAAAAATGGGTTATCACTGAATTAAATAAAGCCATAGCAGACAGAACATTAGTAACGAATCGCATGATCAATAGCACGCGTCGATTACGAAAATGCGTATCCAAAATCATTAAGATGACGTCATATCTGATGTTATAAAAATAGACGCAGTTACCTACTGCAAAAGGAAAGCCCCGCTTTTTAAACGTCAAAAAATCCACCTCTTACTGAATGCAACCGTACAGTTTCTATTTGACTGCAAAGAAAAATATCTAGTTGCATTTGTTAATGTTTTACAAGAAATGTTGATTAACGGCAAAGAAACTGAATAGCCCCTTTTAACGTGTATCCACATATTACATGTTCATTCTTGTCGACTATTCTTGTTTTCCGGGTCGATACCTTTTGAAAATGCATTAAACCCCCCTTTCACAGAGCATAGCTCATTGATTTCCAGTGCGTTTACTGTGACAGATGTAACAAACTGCTCTGCACTTATGATGTATACACTTCATCATTATCTTGTTTATTACCTCGTGTCAATATAATGGTACAGTCTACGTTCTTACCCCCCTTTATGCATGGGTCATAATTATGCAAATAAGTTCAACTGCACGAGTGTTACTTGCAATAAATGTGAATAAAGAAAGGGTAATTGTTTTGTTTTATTGTAAGACCAAAACAAATTTTCACTGAAAATATACCAAAATTGATATCAAGAGTGTAAATATTCAATTTTGGAGGTCAAGAATAAGGTTATATCATGATATCAGACCTATTTTAACAAACATTTTTTTTTTTATCTTACACCCTAAAAACTGGGAGAAAAAAAACTTTAACACTCTACTAAGGTAGACGTTTATGTGACGATATTTGTGTTTCGTCATCATTTTTTCTTTGGTATCAGATGCTTGAACTAGATGTGGGCCATTTTGTCCACTTGCCTAATAAATAAAAATTGTTTTCTCTTGTCCTTTTTCAAATAAAGAAGCATTTCAAAATCATAAAGACTTTGTAGCAGCATTTGTTATCTGAACCATTGCCTCCTGATACAACTTTTCTGCTGACGACTTGCATAGTATCAAAGTAGTATTATACAATAATCTCTAGTATAAACATTATGATCGTAGTATTATATAGACAATCTATATGAATTAATGTTGAACACATTATTCCATGGGTAACAATTGTGGCATTAGAGAAATTTTCTCGAATCGAGCAATTTCTACCTTTTTCACATGTTTTCCAAAGCAGTTTTCTGCTAGGCGGGAAAATGGTCTAATAATGGTAAATAGTTGATATCGACCATTAACTCTTTCACCACTGAATAAATAAATTACGTTTTCTCAAAGGCTAAAAATACATTTCCTCTGCAAGATCAAGAGACAATTTGTTCATAACCTGGAATATAGCAGTGGACAGTGTAGATCAGAGATCAGACTGCACGTTCTGTGCAGTCTGATCTTAATCTACACTGTCCACAAAAGCTTCTGGTGTCGTCTATGGTATGGAAAGCGTTAAATCGCGCCACTGATTCATGATTCAATACTTGGTTGGATCAGTTTAATACCTTGCAGCGAAACAGAATGTAAACCATAATCTAAGATACATTTCTACATAGCTACTTTTGGTGTGTAACGATTGTAGGATTTTACAAATGGCGTCAGTAGAGATCTACTTTTCATCGCGAAATGTGTAAATTGACCGTAAAGCGCCCTGTACTTCCGGTTGAATGACGTCACAAAAGAAGCCTTAAATCTAGCTGACAATGAAAGCAATTTGCTGACAGTAGGCGCAATCTTTCGATGATGTACGATCATACACGTTTTGTGAGACTATTTATGTGACATCTTTGTTCTTTACTTGTTACCCCTTTATCGCACAATGCCGAGTTTTAACGACCCTAGGAAAGAAGCCTTTTGCAAACATTGTAGGAAAAAGAGAAAATGCTGGTAACCAGCATTTTTTTTTTCTAACCCTATCAATGAAAAATTGCACTATTTGAGCCACATTGAAATTGTCGTCCGCAAATGCTTTCTGTTTAGAAAAGGCTAAAATTTTGTCGTCTGGTAAAGGGTTAAATAACTCTATCAAATTATACCGTGTGATTGCGACCTTGAGGAGGAAACCTTTAGAAAACATTGCCAGAAATTGAGAAAATGCTTATAACTACCATTTGTTCTCCTTTGTTCACAGTATTTTCACATTTTGTTCCAGACAATCTCCATTAGAGAGCATCATTTCATTAACTTTGTCGTCGGGAGTTGCTTTCGATAATAAAAGTCTGAAATTTTGCCGTTTAGACAGAGGTAAACTAAAGATTTCACAGCATGCTGCGTATTTCCGCATGAGAAGCAGATGTACTGAAATTGTTAAACTGATAAAATATATTCGACTTTTATTGTTAAGTTCTGTAATACAAGCCAACTAGAGGTAATTTTCAATGTTTCTTCGAATGAAAATACTGCTCATTGTTTAAGATTGTATCAAGATATGTGAAAAGGAGGTTTAATGCATCTCCATTATAGCAAGCAATTCATAACATAATTATGGCTCCATTAAATCCGTTTTGTCTAACAAGCTAGAGAATCATAATGTAGAATGGTCAGTGAGTGTGCAGAAAGTTTCGCGGACTGCGCAGGCTGACCTGGGTCTATACATTTTGCAGATGCATTAAACCCGTTTTTTTTTCACTGACCATGACTCATATCTTGTTAGGAATTCTATAAATGTTATTGTAACTCGTCAGTCCGAGTTTGTCCTCTATTGATCCAGAATTAGAACAATATCAGGTGCCAGATTGTTCATATGAGCCACATTTTTCCAGCAATATTTCGTATTAACTCCTTCACTACCAAATGAAATGAATAACACATTTTTCCAGCGACTATAAATACAGTTCGGCTGCAGGATAAGCGCGAGTTTGGTCATGATCTAGAATAAACTAGTGGACAGAGTAGATCAAATAGCAACCTGTACGTTCTGCGCAGTCTGATGTTGATCTACTTAGTCCACAAAAGATTCTTAAGACCAATCAATGTTATTAAGAATGGTTGGTGCCGAATATGGACCCCGGATGATACTTACCGTCTAGACACCGGTGTTCACCGTTCGCGCCACAGTAGTAGTGTCCAGTTTCGTCGTCAGATGGTACACAATAGGTTTTGCAATCTAGACCGTAATAGTTCGTTTTACAAATTTTAGAGCCGTTAACGTCGCAAGTGTAATGGCCGTTAAAGGCGTTATCAGCCGCTATACAAAACGCATTGCAGTCCTCTCCGTAATAGTTGTCCACGCAGTATACCCGGGCAACCGTATTTAGTACGCTGAAATGAATGAAAACGAAAACAAAACACAAAATGTGTGATTACTTATGTATCTTGTGTGTATACAAAAATGCAAGAATATATTTTGTTTCTTATGTAGTCTGTGTGTATACAAAAATACAAAAATGCATGGTTACTCATATGTATCCTATGTGTACAGTATACCAAATAAAAGAAAAGAATATATGGTTATCGGTGTATCCGGTGTGTATAGTAAAATACAAATATGTACGGTTACCTGTGTATTGAGTGTCCATACTATTATAAAGTATAGTAAAATACAAATATGTATGGTTACCTATGTATTCAGTGTCCATACTATTATAAAAGAATGTATGCTTACCTATTACAAAATAATGTATGTATCCCGTGTGAATACCAATTTACAAAAATACGGTAAGTTATTTATCCTGTGTGTATATCAAAATGCAAAAGTGTACGGTAACTTGTCATCCTGTGTGAATACCAAAATACAAAAATATAGATCTACAGTTACTTATACATCTGGTGTGAATTCCAAAATACAAAAATTAATCCCGTGTGTATACCATATTACAAAAATGTATAGTTACTTATGTATCTCCTGGTTATACCAAAATACAAAAAATGTACGGTTACTTATGTATCCTGTCAGTGTACAGAAAATCGGAAATGTATGGTTAATTACCCAACCTCTGTGTCTACTGAACAACAATTATTTATAATTTCATATAATCTATGTTCTTTTCACAACGAAATACGAGAATGTTTGGTCATTTACGTGTCCTGTGAGAATATGAGAATGTATAGTTACTTACGTATTGTGTGGATATGAGAATATGAGGTGGTTCCACTCAGCCTCGGATTCGTTTAGGGCGGGAATGTTAGAGAATGACTTTTTGATGTGTCCTATACGGTCGTCTTTATTTAGTCTGTCATCATCATCAACGGTAATTGATACAAATATCGTCTTCTGTATTTGTGAAAAAGGAAAAAAAAGTCATTAAGTTTAAATTTTTAAGGAAGAATTTTACCAGTCGGTGCTAACTACGTATTATTCCAGATTATTATATTATATTATCACATGTTTTCATACGTGTTCTTAGTCTTACTCCCCAGATTTTTTGTAAATGTAAAACTTACATAATTTCTGATTGGCTAAACCATTTTGGTTAAGCCAACCAGAAGTTGTGTTACTTTTACATTTAGAAAACCTTAGGAAGTAAAACAAAGAATGTCCTTAATAGAATGATCGGAGAATACGGACGCGGTAGTGCAGTCGGAAGAGTACAGGACTAGAAACCATGTACCAATCAATCCTCTTCTTCGATGACCTTGAGCAAGAAGGCTTTTGAACCAACTAATACAAGTTGTCTGCGAATGCTTTCAATTTGGACGGGTCTACAATTTTGTTCCTGCTATTTAAAAAGTTACATCATACTACATATCATTCTTGGCGCGTTTGGGGGAAAAGTCGAAAAAACGTACGTGTGTGTGGTTGTGGTGGTGGTGGTGGTGGGAGGAAACAAAGAGGTCCGAGAGTACATACAGTTACTACATTAAACATACGGTTTCCGACATAAACAGAATATAAAACGGTTGTGTAAATCTATATGTAACGAACATTAACAATGTCATTTTTACGCATATCAAAACAAGCGAACGTGTGTTATATGCGAAATACTTCATGTTTTATTGGCCATTTATCATAGCTATGCATACCTAATTACAGAACAGTTTTACCGACTGTCACATGTAACAGAGGTTCACCGTTAACACGGAAAAGGTCAACTTTTATAATATTAAACCATAATGCACCTTTTACTGCTTTTGTTGCCTCTGCGGCTAGTTAAAGCCCCAGTAAAGGCCAAAATACAAAAGCAGGTGTCATAATACATTTAAATTTAGATAATACCTTTTAAATATATGGAAAATATTGTGGAGATGACCATCTGTTCCTCTCTCACCGCTTCCCATTGTATCGATGATGAATTGTAAGAAATCGGCCAGTGGCTTGGGAAAAATATTGTGTGAAGTACAGGTAAAAAGAAACTCCAGGAAAGCATGACTAGGTGCACTGCCCCCCCGCGATAAACTTAAAATGATGTTGAAAATGGCGTTAGACAACATACAATCAATCAATCATTTGCAACCCTGAGGAATTTGGCTTTTGAAAACATTGTGGGAAAGAAGAAATTCCTACCTAGTGTCAAGCGTTGTCATTTTTTTTTTGCACATTTCTTCAACTTTTAAGACAAATTCTCTCATTGCAGCCTCATTTAATACCTCGTCTGAAAAATCTTTAAATCGACTGGGACTAATATTTGGTGTCTGGTAAAGAGTGGGTCAATTACGGAATAAACGAAGGAATCAACGAACCTTCGAACGAATGAAGAAATGAATGATGTCGACCTCTGCATTGCAGAAAGTATGATAGAGCCCATGCTGATAGATTGTGTTCATCCAAAAGCTGAGTTCGTGTTTAAACTTTAAATGGGCATACTTAGATTTTTCTTGTAATATTCGTAAATACTGGTAATTATATGATCCGTGCCCTTGGAAAAAAAAGGTTTAATGCATCTCCGTGGTGCATTATACTAAGCAAGTCGTCACATAATTATGTATTCATAAAATCAAGTCGTCACATAATTATGTATTCATAAAATCAATTTTATTTTACAACCGACTGAATCTTGATGTAGAATGGTCCTTGAACACACAGAAAATTTAAAATAGCAAAAAGTTTCGACACATGTCAGCCTGCGCGGACTGCGCAGGCTGACATGAATCGATACTTTTTGCAGATGCATGGTATTCCCTTTTCACAAAACACAGCTAATATTATCATGCGTAAGTGTACCGAAATCTTCACCATTAGGCCTAACACTCCAGACCTATCTCCACCCTCCCTACTTTCCCCAATCTTTTATTGTTTTTATTTTTTCTAAACTTTAATATATCGTACTTTATACATGTAATAACCGGAAATTGGAGAGGAACTCTATAAGCTTTGCTTTCGTTCCAATCCATTTCTGCAGGATTATTTTTGTTAACTGATTGTATTGTATTGCTCATGTATATTGTATTTCTGTAGAATAAAGTATGTTTAAATTAAGTGTACCGAAAATTGAGCGGCTACATTCCGTCAAAAAGCGCTTTTTTATGCGAATCAGAAACACGATAGTCCTTTTGCAATCGGGAATTTCGTCCAGGTCAGATGTGACGTCATCGAATCCATTTGAATAAGATACCAGCCGATCGGCTTCAAGTAATGGCCGAGTGTTACTGAACTAAATAACTCAATGTCTTTTATGTGGTACCCCTTAAAGTACCAAGAGCTGCCAAGAGTAAACAAAGCAGGCGTTAAAATGCATTTCAGTTTCAATCATGCCATTTAAAATTATGGAAATCATTGTGAAGATGATAATTTACGCGCATTTACCCTACATTTCTCGCGCTTTACGTAATATTGTATTACGTAAGTATGTGGAGGTACACACCACGGGGAATTACCAAAAAACAACTGGTGGATTTTGATGAAAAATCCCAACAAAAAAAGGGTTAAAAGCATAAAATAAATAGAATATTTCTTTTTTTGAGTGAAACATCGAAATTTATTTCATCTCGTGAACTTCACATCATGGGTAATATTTTCACGACTGGCTGCGCCACTCGTGAAAATATTACCGATGGTGTTCACTCGACAAAATAAATTTCGATCTTTCTCCGAAATAGACAAATATGCCTTATATATTTCTCTTTGTACTGAACTATAAAAGAGTTTCAATATTCAGTTATTTAAAGATTTTACTAATTTTAAATGACTTTTGTCTCTGACCGGATTGCGTGTACTATAAAAAAACATAAAACTGACATTCACGAAACAATGAAGTGTTGGTAAACGGTAATAAGTGTCTTCAAGCGAGTCTCAACTTAATTACTCATGAATATTATTTATAACTCCATCGTTATAACCCTTTACGAAACAAAACCGAGTGTTAACGACACTGAAGAAGACGGATTTTGAAAACATTGTTGGAAAAGGAGAAAATGCTGGTAACCAGCATTTTCTTCTATTCCCACAATGTTTTTGACCCTTTCCAAGGAAATTCAATCTTTTTTGCCACATGCAATTTCTTACCTTCAAATACTTTGTATTTGGACAAGTCCATTTTTTTCATTTTTTGTCTGCGAAGGAGTTAAGATAAAAAAAAGATATATGTGCGAGTATATTTCTTGATTACTACGATGGGAAGTGTCAGACATGCCCTACTTAACAGTGGCTGATACGCTTCCTCAGAGGTGTGAAAATTTGCTTTGTATATTTCTCCGCAATACGCGCAGGCTGACCTGTGTCGATTTTTTCTTTCATAATTCACTTCAGAGAAATTGGACAAAATGGATTTTATGGATCCGTAATAATGTGATGACTGGCTTTGTATCACAGAGATGCATTAAAGCCCCTTTTGCCAGGGCATGGCTCATCGTCACAGTATTTTCCACACTGTCAAAAGCAGAGTTCGTCATTTGAAGCACACTTACTTTGTTGTCTGCAGATGTCTTCAATTTGTAGAAGGCTGAAAGAGACACCTTTACAGCCAGAGAGTAAACAAACGCTGTTAAAACTCGACGGTGTTATAATCTAATCAGCTGTGTACACGTAGATAAAAATCAATATAAGGTGTATGGGGTAAAGGAACTGTAGGAATCTGTCTTCAGTTGAAATCGGAAACCGTGGTTGTTATGTCTATAGCTAGTCGCAATAGAATGAAATGCATTTTCTATCTGCCGTAATCTGTGCAGCCTTGCAACCATGAGGGGCAATATTTGGCATGAAGATACAAGAGTGATTATAGTTTCATAAAATAAAGAAAAAACGGTTAAAAAAATGGATGAAAACGCGTGAAGATGTATGTTTAAATTCTGTCGTATGCTAAAGAGTAATGAACATCGCAAATAAAGCGTAACTGTGGCCCCATGACAGAAATTTTAACACAAATTATTTCAACTCTTTACCAAAGATAAAAGTGTCTAAATTGAAAGCATTTTCAGACGACAAATAAAATGTGATTGAAATAATTGGATTTGCTATAAACGGATAGAAAACACTATGGAACAAGGAGAAAATGCTGGTTACCAGCATTTCCTCCTTGTTCCATACTGTTTTCAAAAGGCTTCTTCCTAGTGATCGTTAAAACACAAGAATGATGGCGGAGGTTAACTTACCGGCCAGGCTCCCGGAAGTTTCAGTTTTATCGGATTGGGTTGCCCGTTTTCGAATATTGAACTAAATGTTATTTTGTTTGAATGGTAGTGACCGGTCTTTCTGCGTCCCAACGAGCAGTCACCAGCTTTTCTGAAAATGAACAGGCAACACGAAATAATTCTCCTTACATTGGCTAATGGCAAATGATAATTATAAATTATAATGATAAATGATAACAATAGCAAAAACAGATTTTTAGTAATTGATTTTATGGTGTTTAGTCATATGCTAAATGATAATGATAAACGATAACAGTAACAATAATAGCAAAAAAAATGTGTAGTGATTGATTGTATGATGTTTAGTCATATGCTAAATGATAATGATAAATGATAACGATAAATGATAACAATTACAACAATATATAGCAAAACAGTTATGTAGAGATTGATTGTATGGTGTTTATTTATATGCTTAATTATAATGATAAACGATAATGATAAATGATAACAATAACAACAATAGCCAAAACAGATGTGTAGTGGTTGATTGTTTGGTGTTTATCGCCCTTTTCGACATTATTTCAGTGATCGGCCAGCGCACCTATCCATGCGTTCCTGCAGTTTCTTTTGCCAGTACTACGCACAGTGTTCTTCCCAAGCCACTGGGTACTTTCCCAAATGACTATCGTCGAAACAACAGTCAGCGGTGAGAGCTGAATGACTCCTATCGCAATGGCTATCATCAAATCTTTGGAATGAAATTCGTCGCGTAGGGGATTCGAACCAGCATCCCCCTTTTCTCGAGTCCTGTAGCAAATCAACTGTGCTACCGGGCCTTGGCAGGTATAGATGAAAATAGAATATGTATTCCTATGCTGACATATTAAGTTAAACACAGAATGTGTACATTTAACACTCGTAAATAATTTCCCTCCAAATTGCAAAAGACCACTTTTTGAAACATCCAGGCATGAGAAGAAATGGATGATAGTGCTGTTGGGTTAGGAGGTCGGTCTGTCACATCGAAAGTTCCGGGCTAGAGTCCCCTGATGAGCGGGGTAAAAACTTTGGAACTATTTACAACACGGCGCGAGTACTTGTAGCGGTTTCAATGAAGAAATCATCGAGAGTGACTGATAAACTGTGTAAGAACTTGCTTCACAATTGATGCAAAATAAATATAAACCATACTCTTTCAAAAAGGGACTGAAAGTACCTGTAAAAATTAGTATCGAAACCTTTTGGTCAATTTTTTGCATGACAGAGGATCAATCAACCTAATGATTCAGTCATTTGTTAGACGAAATGGTTTTTATGGATCCATAATTATGAGATGACTTGCTTTATATGGTGGATCACGGAGATTCAGTAAACCCTGTTTGTCAGAACATAGCTCAACAATGTTTAAAATGAACAGGAAAATGAAAAAGCGAAAAGCAATTTCTACTCTTGTTGCAATATTTTCAAATGTACATTATGTTTCTTTAAAACCCCGAGTTCAATATCTTGCCCATCCCTGTTTTGAGCTCGGTTACTTTTTAAGAAAACATCGAGGTATTATTGTAGCCCTGTCGTCGTCTGCGTCGTTGTCTGCGTCGTTGTCTGCATCGTCGTCGTGGAAAAAGTCTGACATTTCATAATACATTTATTTCATGCTTTCCGGTAGGTTATCGAGAAATATCGGTGAAAATACCGATTTCTATATTCTAACTCTTCAGTTGAAGGCGGAAACAGTTGTTCCCGCGCACTAGTTACCTAGTTAAAATGCGCATGCCTCACAACCAGATGAAAATATGACGTAATTTACCTTACATTTCTCGCGCTTGACGTAATATTGTAATGCGTTGCTATCTGGAGGGGTACGCCATGGGGAATAACCGAAAAGAACTGTACTGAACTTTGATTAAGTTCCCCCCAGAAAGGGTCAAAAGCATGAAATAAATAGCATATTTGTTTTTTTCGGTGAAAGATCGAAATTTATTTCATCTCATGAACATCATCGGTAATATTTCCTCTCGTGGCTGAGCCATTCGTGAAAATATTATCGATGATGTTCACTCGATGAAATAAATTTCGATCTTTCACCGCAAAAAAAAAACACAAAAATCATCTATCTATCTTTGTCATACACTGAAGATAGTTAATTCATTATTGGAATACATGTAGTTGTTAGCTACCAAAATGTTATTGACACAGCTATGCCCACTTTTTGACTTAAAATTTTCACTGAAAATTACGGTGGCATCTTTCTGCCACGAGATACGAGATATCATGATAACTTTAGAAAACTATCGCTATAAATCAAAGTTTCCTTGAAATTTTATTCAAGTTAGTGAAAAGTTTTCTGAAAAATATATCACGATAAACTTTGTTACCAAGAAAATAATACATTGATCAGTAAATATTTTAATGCAAAATTTCTCATTTGTACACGAAGCTAACATTTGAGATAAAGTCATGGCGATAGTTCTACCCGTTTCTCTATATCTATAAATAGAAAATTCATCAGTTGGGTGAACTCGGTAGTTTTTAGACTTTACAAGGTGGCGGTAAGTTAAAATTCGAATTATTTTCAATTGTAGCTGAACTGGTAAATTTTGGCTACACATGAAATGAACTGAGATCTGTTAAGCACGAAGACGACTCGAAATGCCTCTTACAAACGACTTTAAAACCATTCAGGGAAAAAGAGATTTAATTTACATGTACATCTAAAATCTGGTTTATCCCACGGTTTTCCGAAACCGTATCTATTTATAGATACCGTGAATGTTAGTTGTGGGTACAAAGGCAAAAAAAAAACCACCAACATGATAATAGTGAGAATTATCGTGATATTTTTATCGTGAAACTTTTTTTATCTAGATATTTTTTTCCAGGAAAGTCTGTTTTATCACGTTAGTTCCTAATATTATCGCAATAGTTATCTTGTATCTCGTGGCAGAAATATGCCACCATAGAAAAATCAATCTATTTACAAAAGCAACTGGAAGCGAAAGTTGGTATCCGTATGCGGTACTCTTGTTACAAGAATGCTTTCGAAGTCCTCTGATGGAAATTCGTTTCAAGAGTTAAACGTTACAAGTTTGATAGTTTAATGAACTTACGGACTGTCAAAGCAAATATCGAACTTGGGATCGCAGGGATCAAGGCAGGAGAGCTCGCAACAGTCGCCATCCTCCTCCCGGCTGTCCGGGTTGATGAAATCTTCAAACTTCAGCTCAAACCACGTGTCCGCAGAGATGTGGTGAACCTGTAACAAATAGCATGCATTAAACCATTAATGGCCACCATCATTAAGTAAGCATTCTGTATTAACTTTTTCACGTCCAATGTCGCCTTGGATAGCCTTTGCGGACGGCGTATACCAAGATCAGACTGCACAAAACACATAGTCTGATCTTGGATCTACACCGGTCGCTATCTGATGCTCATTAACAAAAACAGCTTCAATTGAAAAGTAAAGGTTAGTTATAGACCTCGAGAACAGAGGGCTCAATGAAGTTGGCAGCGGAAGAGTTAAAGCAAGCATATGATGTGTTCAACGAGGAGACACCTATCTCGAGCGAGTGTATTTTGAGTGTCCCTTTGCTGTTTGTTTGAGACAATTTGGACTATATTTCAACATTTCAAACTGTTCTTTCTTATCTTGTGACAGACTACGTTTAAAACATTATGGCAAAAAGAGATTGTTTTCGCGAGTTGCCCATTAGGTGCTTGCCTTATACAGGTTGGACTGTGGTTCAAAATTTTAATTTTTAGCTCGACTGTTTTCGAGAAAATATCGAGTTATTGTTATAGCCCTGTACTGGTGCTGTATATGTATCATGTATCATGCTGCTATGTTTATGTGTAATGGGCCGGAGGCCTAAGTCACCGAAAAAATATTGTATTTTATGTCATGTTTTTCGGTAGTTTATCGAGAAATAACGGTTAAATATTGTTCGATATTTTATGGTTACGACCAGTGAAAAATAGCGATTTTATGCTTTAACTCTTCAATTGAAGGCGGAAAAAGTAGTTCTCGCGCACTAGTTACCTAGGCAAACAGCGCGTGCCAATAAACCAGATGGAAATATGACGTAATTTACCCTACATTTCTCGCGCTTTACGTAATATTGTAATGCGTTGTTACGTGGAGGGGATATGCCACGGGAAATTACAGAAAACAACTGTACTGGATTCTGATGTAAGTCCCCCCAAACAGGGGGTTAGAGGTATGAAATAAATAGAATATCAGGGTTTTTTTTCGGTGAAAGATCGAAATTTATTTCCTCGAGTGAAATATCATCGGTAACCTTTTTACGAGTGGCTATGCAACTCGTGAAAATATCGATGATGTTCACTCGATGAAATAAATTTCGATCTTTCACCGAAAAAAAATCCTCAATGTGTTGTATTGTATTGTCGTCGCCCGCGTCGTCGTTGTCTTCGTCGTTGTCTGTCAACGACTTTGACATTTTATCATACATCTTTCATTATTGAAGGTAGTTCCTTAACTGTCAAAAGGAGAACCCATACAACAGGGGCAGGTAAACATCAAAATGTTTTTGACACAGTTTTGTCCCCTTTTCGACTCTCGCTTTACTGAAAATCAATCTTCCTAAAATCAACTTCAGCCCAGAGTTGGCTCTCGCTCCCGCTTGCGGTGCTCTTGTTACATCTTGCAGCAGACCACGTTTAAAACATGGCGGCGGAATTGCCCGCGATGATCAATTTCTCAGTTTGCCATAACTTTTTATACTCCCGCAAAACGAATGTTTTCGGGGGTATACTGGAATCAGCCTGTCTGTCCGTGTGTCCGTCCGTCCGTTCGTCAGTGTGTCCGTCCGTGTGTCAGTCTGTGTACAAAATACTAGTAATGTTGTGTCGCGAAGTCCTCCTACAGTTTTTCTTCAATTGTATTGAAACTTTGCACACATATTGATCATATATTGAAGATTTGCAAGACGCAATTTTCAGGTGTCAACTCTTTCTGGTTGAGGAATTATCTCCCCTTGAACTTGACACTTTTTTCTGTCAAAGCGTTGGCAGGGGTATTAAGTCACATTTAGTGACAGCTCTAGTTTTTTTTTATCTTTAAAACGTTTATGTACGATGGCTATCCATTTCTGACAAGACTATTTTCAAAATAATTGAACTCAAATTTGTTCTTGGGGTGAATAGTTATTAAAACTTAATAAAGCAATCTTGATCCTTTCATGAGGAGACTGGACAATTGAAAAGTGACTGCCATGGGCACATACTTCCACAATATTGGTATTTTCTCCCATACTTTTCATATCTGTGAACAAAAACTTTAGCCTCTTGAGACAGCCCTGTTTGCATAACAGAAGTGACTAAAACTATATGTAAATACGGCTGTTTTCTATCTCAATCGAATTGATACAGAGAGAGAGGGAGAGTGAGAGAGAGGGAGAGAGAGGGATACAGAGGGGGAGAGAGAGGAGGGGAGTGGAGGAGGGGTGGGGGAAGGAAAGAAAAGTGCATAACGATTTAGAAATCATGACAAACTATAACAATGTATCATGAAGATAGAGTGTGTAACGTTACATATGGCTTTGTATAAATTGGTTAATAACTACTCTTTGTGTTGGTCACCTGTATTATACCTTAACCGTTTTTTTTTTTTTTTTTCATTCAGATCACTAATCCATAATTGGCCTGCAACACGCGAAAAGGGGTATTCGGACATTTGCGTAAAGTGTCGTCTCGGATCAGCCTGTGCAGTCCGCGCAGGCAAATCCGAAACGACACTTTCCGTTTTTTATGTAATTTTCTGTTTTGTGCAAGTTTACTGTTGCACAAAATCTACTGTAGTCGTAAAGTGCCGTCTCGGATTAGCCTGCGCGGACTGCGCAGGCTGATCCGAGACGACACTTTACGCAAATGTCTGAATGCCCCTCTTCGCATGTTGCAAGCCATTTGTCAAACGTCGTAAACGTCAAAACATCACGACATACTGACTAATGTCAGGTGCAAGCTTAATACAATAATGTCCCCATATATTGAACAATGCAGTACTATAGCTATAAAAAAGCCGACGGTCTTAAACTGAGTAAGTCCGGGCTTTACGCAAGGATTTTTCCTTTATCAGGTGATCGATTCACCAACAGAAAGGATGGTCCGCTAATTCATCGGTCGGTCTGTCCGTTCGTCTGTGGATCCGAACATGAGCGTTTGTACTATTTATAAACGGTTAAACGTTGACTTCTGACAAATTTGATCCATGCTCTTTGAGAAGGGGATCTAAAGCAACTGCAAAAATTATTGACTTGGGTCAGCCTGCGCAGTTAGCACAGCGCTAACCTGTGTCCAGACTTTTTGCTTTCAGTCAGTTTTCTGCTTGTCTAAGGACCATTCTACCTCAGGATTCAGTTATCAGACAAAATGGTATTTATGGATCCTTAATCATGTGATGAATTGCTTACTATAATGCATCACGGAGATACGTTTAGCCCCCTTTTGCCAGAACATAGCTTTTTTTCCCTCTGTCACTCTTTTATTTCTTCTTTGTATTTACAAGTTTTCAAGTTTGCAGATAAGGTAAGCTGGGGCTGTTTGTTGTGCTTTTCCGAGCCTAAGCATAGCATAGTTCTTACGGTAAAGTAACTGATAATTGGTTAAAACCACACAAAATGCCAAACCAACAGTTCATGTAAATTAAAGCCATTTTAGAGGCCAAGAGTAAACAATGAAGGTGTTAAAATGCACTTGAATTCGACTCGTACATTATAAAAGTATGGAAATAATTGTAAAAATGACAATCTGTTATTGTACGAGGGTCATCCAATAATTAGCGAGACTGTAGTTATTGAAGAAATACCTGAACTAATACTCATCCAATGTTCCTACATTCCTTCAATATAGGCTCCTCCCTTTTCAATGACAGAATTCCATCGGTGAGGAAGTCTTCTTATTCCCGTTGCTAGGCAACCAGAGTTAATGCGTCGAATTTGACTGGCCACCTCTACTTCCAGGGCGTCTAAATCCTCAAAACGCATACCTCGCAATGGTTCTTTCAACTTAGGAAAAAGATCAAAGTCTGGAGGACTCGTGTCTGGAGAATATGGAGGGTACGGTAAAATGTCCCAGTTATAGAGCGTCAAAAGTGACGTCACCCTACCTGCCTTGTGACAGGCGGCGTTGTCATGCAGAATTAATGGTGTAAGTTCAAGCAGCTCCGGTCGCTTCTTGCGAATGGCAGGTCTCAAGACAGACATCAGAAATGTACGATAATACTCTTGATTGACTGTTTTCCCGATCGGGACCCGATTTGCAGCTAATATGCCGTGATTATCATAGGCAAAAATCATCATCATCTTCAAACTTCCTTGTTTTCGCCTGAATTTAATGGGTCGTGGGGACCCCGGCGTGTGCCATTCTGAAGATAGTCTTTTTAGTTCTGGTTCATAACTTCGTATCCAAGTCTCATCTATTGCCACTATCCTGTTAAGAAACATATCACCCTCATTTTTGTATCTATCCAGTAATTGACTGGCAACATCCACTCTTGCCTGTTTCTGCTCCGAGCTCAGTGCATGGGGTACCCACTTTGCAGCAACACGTCGCATGTTTAACTTATTTGTCAAAATTGTATGTACTGACCCATGACTTATCCCAATTTCATTGACTACTTCTTCGCATGTGTATCTTCGATCAGTCTCCATTACAGCCTTCACCTTTTGGATATTTTCTTCGCTTGTTGCTTCTGTTGGCCGACCTGGGCTGGGTTGCTTCTGCACACTAGTCCTTCCTTCCTTAAACAGTGTAATCCACCGGAACACTGCTGCACGAGAAATAGCTTGGTCCCCACAAACTTTTTGTAAGTTTTGAAAAATCTCTGTTCCAGTGCTAACCTTATAATATTCAATTTTTATATATGCACGTTGTTCTTCTGCTGTGAAGCTGGCCATGTTGCAGTTGTTTGTGTCACAGGAAGTGACGTCATAATTGTGACGTCATAACGTAACGTCATTTGGCGTAATTTTTGTGTTGCTAATATGTTAGGCAATATATGTGCAAAGTTTCATTGAAATCTGTCAGACAATATTTGAGATATTACAACAGTCTCACTCATTATTGGAGGACCCTCGTACAGTCGGTCCAAGTGTTAGACGCTGGCAGAAAATATGAATTTTAAAACTACATGTATGTTAGAAGTAAACAATAGATAGAGCGACCTGGCAACTTTTGGGCTACTTCTAAAATTCATTTTTCTGTGATGGTGCTTTCAGCAAGTAGGCAAATGGATAGTTGGAACGTACCTGCCATAGGCACCTACTTCCGTAATACTGGTATTTTCCAATTTTATATTTTCTTATCTGTGATTTTCTACTTCGACGTCTTGAGAAAGCCCTGTTTGCTTAACAGAGGTGGCCACTAAGACCTGTCTGACTGGACTGGACTATTTTTCTATTCCGGAACTAAGAAATGCTACCACTTTAACATTTTTCACATCTGTGATTTTATACTTCGACCTCATCAGAGAGCCCTGTTTGCTTAACAGGGGTGGCCATTAATATGGGTTTAACTGAACTGGACTTTTTCTATTCCTGAAGTGAGAAATGCTACCACTTTTACATTTTTTACGTCTGTGATTTTATGCTTCGACCTTTTGAGAAAGCACTGTTTGCTTAACGGAGGGAGCCACTAAGAGAGGTTTGACTGGACTGCCCTGTAGCTCAGTCGGTAGTGGACAGGACTTGAGAACAGGGGGTCGCTGGTTCGGTTCCAGGCTTAGCCAATTTCTTTCCGAGGATTGATGATAGTCATTGTGACAGGATTCATTCCTCTATCACCGCTGATCATTGCTTTGACGATGTGGGAAAGCAACCAGTGGCTTGGAAACAATATTGTGCTGAGTACTGGTAAAAGAAACTCCAGGAAAGCATGGATAGATGCACTAGCCGCCGCGATATAACTGAAATAATCTTGAAAACGGTGTTAAACACCATACAATCAATTAATCAATTGACTGTGGTGGACCGAAAGTAAGAAATGCTACCATTGGCTACAAGGATATTAGCGCCTTCGGTCTACAATTGTTCAATTGTATTCGCTTAGAACTAAGTCCTTCTCGTATATTATATAATGCTTATAAAATTGAGTAAATCACCTTCACGCGTCCGCAACAATCGTCTTATTGTAGCTATTAAATGTATTTACATGCATCCACACTTAAAATAAAGGGCATAAATCGTTAAAAGTTTTGCCTGTATCAAATATAAATTTGATTTACTCTGTTCGTCCGAAGTGCATTCGCTCTCTTCCGCATTGAAGACAACTAAGCATTGTACAAGATGTCAAAATTTTAGACTAACTCCGTACTGAAAGAATTTACACATAACTGAATAAACATGCGTTAAATGATGGGATCTGTGTGTAAAATAGTATAAAACATTGTGGGAAAAGGAGAAAATGCTGGGCACCAGCATTTTCTCCTTTTACCACCATGTCTTCAAAGGACTCCATCCTTCAGGTCTTTAAAACACGGAATTTTTGTTCTGCAGAAAAGATTTGGAAAGGCATACACGGCATATTGTTGATCATAAAGTCAGTGTAAGAAGTGGTAGGGTTGGTTTCTGAATAAGATGAGCATTCTTTTAGTTAGACAAAATATTTATGAAATTATAAAAAAAAAAAAGATAAAAGAATAAGTTAAATAATTACATGTAATTGATAGAAAATAATAGTTCTATTCTGTTCCGTTCTTTGCCGAGCCCCGGTAGCTCAGTCGGTAGCGTGCAGGACTTGAGAATAGGGGGTCGTGGGTTCGATCCCTGGCTCGGTCGATTTCTTTCCGAGGACTGATGATAGTCATTGCGACAGGATTCATTCCTCTCCGACCGCTGACCATTGTTTCGACAATGGTTATGTGAGAAAGCAGCCAGTGGCTTGGAAAGAATTTTTTCCGAAGTACTGGTAACAGAGACTCCAGGAAAGCATGAATAGGTGCACTGTCCGCCGCGATATAACTGAAATAATCTTGAAAACGGCGTTAAACACCATACAACCAACCAACTGTTCCGCACTGTTCCATAAAGCAAATTCGTGTAGATGTTTTAAAATACGTATACACTTTTATCCCTTTACTACACAGGGAGACCTTCGCGTTTCAACGACACTGGGAAAGATGGCTTTTGAAAAACATTGTGCGGGAAAGGAGAAAATGCACAGTTCTTTTTTTTTTTTAATGAAAAATCGCATGATTTGAGAAACATTTTATTAGTTGCCTGCAAATGCTTTAAATTTGAATCAATCTATAAAAGTTTGGTAAAGACATTTACCGCTATAAATAAGACATCCCAGCCGATACTAAAATGAACGCATAGTTACGATTTATTAAATTCTGCTCAATGGTCGAATATTATCATATCGGAAAGTGTGGATTCAAGATCAGACTACACGTTTAGTGCAGTCTGATCTTGATCTACTCTGTCCTAAAAGCACTTTGAGTCGCGATTAGCAGCCTAAAGGTTGACCCTTTAACAAACGACAGAAAATTCAGACTCGTGCGAATTGAAAGCATTTGTGGACGACAACTTAAGTTAGGCTCAAACGATGGACTTTGGACTGGGTAGAAAACATTGTTGGGAGAAGGAGAAAATGCGTGTTAACCACCATTATCTCTTCTTTCCCCCACGATATTTCAAATGCCTTCTTCTCTGGGGTTGTTACAACTGGGGATTGTTCGGCGAAAGGTTATGAGTTACATGTAAACTTGGTAATTAGTATTCAAACAATCCTTGAAACGTTTGATTGACCTGTGGCAAAGAAACTTTATCACAATAATATATATTCTGTATCATTTTACACCCTTTGTTTTATGCCGAACCCTACAGCTTAGTCGCTAACAAACAGGATTTGAAATTATGGAGTCGTTAGTTCGATTTTCCAGCATGTTTTCTTTCCGAGGGTTAATGATAGTTATTTTGATAGAACCCATTCATCTCTCATCATTGTTTCGATGAAATTTATATGGTATAGCAGCTAGTGGCTTAGGAAGAATGTTGAGGGAAGTACCGGTAGAAGAAACTCAAGGAAAGCATTGTAGAGCCGCAATACAAACAATCAATCGGTCCTTTTTTTGCCTGTTTTGAAGGCCCAATATAACTTAATCAGCAATGCTCTGGCAAAAGGGGGTTTAATGCGTCTTCGTGGTGCATTATACCTAGCAAGTCATCACATAATTATCGATCCATAAACTCTATTTCGTCTAACAACGGACTGATCCAAAAGGTAAACTGATCCTTTGACAAGCAGAAAATTTACAAATAGCGAAAAGTTTCGACCTTTGTCAGCTTGCACGGACCGCGCAGGCTAACATTGATCGAAACTTTTTGCAACTGCAGCAAACGCCCTTTCTCATAGAACTTGGCTTAAAAACTAGTACCCTTTGCTTCAGACCAGATATGACGTCATATTACCTATTTTAATGCGATCGCACCTAATATACCTGTGTTATTGATCATGTGACACCCTTACAAACCTTTGAGAAATTCAGGTGCGAAATTAAGATTTTTCGTTTTTCATCATCTTTTGCCATGAAACTGCAAAATGCCTTCTTCCGCAGACTCGTTTACAATATGTAGTAGTTTTGACCCTTTGAAAGCGGTTCACATCATTGGCTTTCATTGGAATCAGAACCAGAAGCATACATGTATTTTCAGGTAGTCTACAAGTTTTCGATTAGGATTTTCCTTTTTCTAGAATTGTAGAACTTCGGGAGCGGAACGTAACTATAATTAATCCTTTACCACACTATTTTCTCCTTTTCCCACAATTTTTCTACCCAATGAAAGTAGAGTTCATGTATTGAGTATCATTCAATTTGTCGTCTGCAATTGATTTCAATTTAGACAGGGCACAAATCTTGTCGTTTGGTAAGGTGTTAACCCTTTTTCACACAGTCCCTAGTTTAACGACGCTGACGGAGACGACTTTGAAAACATTGTGGGAAAAGGAGAAAATACTGCTAGCCTGCGTTTTCTTTTTATCCCACAATGTTTTCTGCCTTATCAGGGACAAATTTTGCCATTTTACCTCACCTTCAATTTGTCGTCTGCAAATGCTTTCAGTTTAGACAGGACTCAAAATTTTGTCGTTTGGTAAAGAGTTAATAAAGAATTGAATGGGTCACTCCTACCAGTGATTCAGCTATAGAAAACTTTGTAAATATCCTTGTTTTATTTTTAACAAGTTGTTGGGCGTTAAAAGCCGCTTCGATCAGTATACTATCTTAATTGTTTCAAAAACCATTTACTCAGTCGCTTTTTATGATCTATAACATTATTTCGACCCCAATCCATTTGAGCCATGCACTGTGAAAAGGCGGCTTAATGCATCTGCAAAAAGTATCGACTCTGGTCAGCCTGCGCAATCCGCGCAGGCTGACCTGGATCGAAACTTTTTGCTATTTGTAAATTTTCTGCATGTCAAAGGACATTCTACCACCGGATCCAGTCGATTGTTAGACTATATGGATTTTATAAATCTATAATTACGTGGAGACTTGCTTAGTATATCACCGAGATGCATTAAATCCCCTTTTGTCAAAGCATGTCTCATATACTGTTGTTTAGCGCCAAGTGGCGTCACCTTCCGAGGCGACGTCTAGTCATTGAGCTTGGATACAGCTAAAACTGAAGTATCCTCGAGTTCAGAGAGTTATCGCTCCAATCCTTTTCTAAAACTTTTATTGTAGGTACGCGTTAGAATCGTCTAATCGAGAAAATTCTAAAGAATGCCAACAACATATGAGTACCAACAACGATTACCATGAAATAAAGATTTTAAAATTTCAATGCCCCCCTTTGTCTGGACCTCCAGTAACGTTAAGGGCCTGAAAACAGGGGGTCACTGGTGCGAAACTCGAGGCCATCCTATGATTGACATCACAAATTATGGTTCAGATAATGCTACCTTTGGAACAGTAAGTAGAGTTTTGAAATATGATTTAAAACATAGACCATACAAAAAAACAACCATATAGCACCTTAAAGATACCGATGTTTGCGCCAGATTAGCTTTCACGGATTGATTAGATCAGAGTGATGGTATTATTTATTTCATGCTTTTAGGTAACGTTAGTTTATCGAGAAATAACGGTGAAATAATGTTCGATATTTCATGGTTACGACCAATGAAAAATACCGATTTTATTTTCTAACTCTTCAATTGAAGGCGAAAACAGTAGTTACATGTACCTAGGTAAACAGCACATGACATTCAACAAGATGAAAATATGATGTAATTTACCTTCTCGCGCTTTACGTAATGTTGGAATGCGTTGTTATGCAGAGGGGGTTACTACGCCACGGGAAATTACCAAAAAGGGCAATAATGGATTTTGATGTAAGTCTACCCAAATAGAGGGGTTAGAAGCATGAAATAAATAGGATATTTGTTTTTTTCGGTGAAAGATCGAAATTTATTTCATCTCGTGAACATCATCGATAATATTTTCACTCGTGGCTGTGCCACTCGTGAAAATTTTACCGATGATGTTCACTCGATGAAATAAATTTCGATCTTTCACCGGAAAAAAGAAACATCCTCTATATAGATGATACTTTTTCACAAGATGAAATAAATTTCGATCTTTCACCTATTTATTTCATGCTTCTGCCCCCTTTTTTGTTGTGACTTTCGTCAAAATCCAGTTGAGTTGTTGTCGGTCACTCCCCCATGGCCTACCCCTTCTACGTAACAACGCTTTACAATATTACGTAGAGCGCGAGAAATGTAGGGTAAATGCGAGTAAATTACATGTACGTCATATTTTCCTCTGGTCGAATGGCACGCGCTGTTTACCTACTGTTTCCACTTTTAGTTGAAGAGTTAGAAAATATGAAACCGGTGTTTTTCACTGGTCGTAACCATGAAATATCAAACCATAATTCACCATTATTTCTCCATAAACTACTGAAAAGCATGAAACAAAGAGGCAATAATTGGTTCACTGATGAATGCCGCTTTTGCCTAGATGGATCGGTTAATACGCAGTCCCGAGATTTGCACCCTTTGGACTTCTTTTTGTCAGGATGTATGAATGACCGTGTTTTATTCCCCAAAGCCTAACAATCTAATGAACTAAAGACTTCTATTGACGGAGAAATGCTCAAAATCAAGATATTGTATTGCAAAGTATATACAACTTTAAAGAGTGAAAGTTATTTATATATTCATTGGATCACCCTGATTTTTTTATAACTTATTTGATAAGAAAATGAAATCCACTGAAATCCACTTTGAATTAGGTTGCTTTTCTTTTTAAAAGATGAGAGAAATACATGTACATGTGCGTAAAATAAAAAAAAAAAATGAAAACCATGCTCGATCTGAATCTACTGGCAGCTCTGATAATTATCATCATACACGAAAGTTTTAAATAATAACTGCGATAACACATATACTGGTACTCGTATGTATATAAAGCGTTAATTACCATATGTATAATTAAACGTAAAATAAATTGAGCCATGCCCTGTGAATAGGGAGCATAATGCATCTGCGAAAAGTATCGACCCAGGCCAGCCTGCGCCGTCCGCGAAGACTGACCTGGGCCGAAACTTTTCGCTATTGGTAAATTTTCTGCATGTCCAAGGACAAGACTACCTCATGATTACGTCGGTTGTTTAAAAAAAAAGTGGCTATTATAGATCTTTGACTTTATGACGGCCTGATTGGTATGATGCATCATTTAGCCCCCTTTTCAAAAGAGCACAAAGAATGAACCCATAATTCAACAATGTTCCCGTAAATTACCATTATACTTAATTAAAATTCAACACAAGATAGCTCATGTAAATTAGATCTATGCCTTATTCTTTTTAAAAGGCTAATTAGCATGATACCGTTTTATGCTACAGAATGCTGAATGCACAAGATGAACACGTAAAGTTTTTGAGGAAACCCCATAATTATACAGTAAAACCTCGTTAGTACGTTATACCTTATAACACGGCAATTTCAATCTGTGACTGAAGCCGTCGTTATAACGAACATATCTCATACTCAATTTTAATGAAACATTGTTAACTCATACAATTAAGCCTAATTTCCGTATATAAAATTGAATAGCACAATTCTGTTCCCTGTTATCGAATACCAAATGGACGAAATAGGCTTGTAAAGTTCACAAGGAAACCAATAAACTGATTCCACATTCTCCAGTACTTAGGCTTTTGAAAAAAAAAAAGGAAAATAGTAGAAACCGCCATTTCCTTTTTTTCCAACAATGTAGTCTTCCCTTCAAAAGACAGATTTATTCATTTGAGACACGTTTGATTTGTTTTATACAACAGATTTTAATAAAAACAATTCTAAACTTTATAAAGATTTAACCCTTTACCAGACAATGACGCCTTTTAACACCCCTGAAGAAGAGGCCTTTTGAAAACATTGTGGGGAAAAGGAGAAAATGCTGGTAACCAGCATTTTCTCCTTTTCCCACAAAGTTTTCTACCCTATCAAAGAAAAGTTGAATCATTTGAGCCACTATGAAATTGTCTTCTGCAAATGCTTTCAATTTGGATAGGTCTTAAATTTTGCCGTGTGGTAAAGGGTTAAAAACCAGAAAGGAAAATGCTATTAAAGACTTCACGAGTGTAGTTTAAGTTGAACACGAAAACATTTTATAAGTGTTGGCATAGATATATATGTTCTTTTCTAAGAACACGCGGCTGGTTCAATTCCTAGGATTAGTTGTAGGCATTGCAACAGGACTCATTCCCCTGTGAATTTCACATGGGAAAGATACCGGTGGCTTTGGCAGGACAGTGTACGAAATATTTGTAAAATAAACTCTTGGAAAGCATGGATAGGTGCACTGGCCACCTCGGTATGACTGAAATAATTTGGGAAACGGGATAATACACAATGAAAAAAGAAATACCAGTATGTATTTTTATTTTAACTGAGAGTGGTCTGGGTAAAGAGGATCTCAAAACATCCTAATAATATATTATACCAAGCAAGTCATCTACATGTATATATGAGCCTTGCTCTGTGAAAAGGGAGCTTAATGCATATGCGGACAGTATCGACCCAGGTCAGCCTGCGCTATCCGCGCAGGTTGACCTGGGCCGAAACTTTTCGCTGTTGGTCAATTTCCTGTATGTATAAGGACCAGTCTACCTCATGATTAAGTTGGTTGTTAAAAGAAGTGGCTATTACGGATCCAGTAGTACTCGATGGTTTGCTTGGTATGATGCATCACAGAGATGCATTAAACCCCCTTTTGCCAGAGCATGGCTCATATAAATGTGATTCTACAGAATCCATTTTAACAGACTGAATCATGAGGCAGAACGGTCCTTGGACACTCAGGAAATTTACATATAACAAAATGTTTCGACATATTTCAGCCTGTGCGTATTGCGCAGGCTGACACTGGTAAAAACTTTCAGCAGATGCGTTAACAAACTTTTTCACAGAGCATGGCTCATGCCTACATGTATATGCCACTCTTTTCACATTTATGTCTGGCCATGTTCGAGGCTGACTAGATTATTCGATATATATTATGTATGCTCTGTGAAAAGGGAGCTAAATGCATCTGCAAAAGGTATCGCCTATGTCAGCCTGCTCAGTCCACGCAGGCTGATCTGTGTCGAAACTTTTGCTTTTTGTAAAAATGTTCTGCATGTCAAAGGACCAGTGTACCCCATGATTCAGCCAGTTTTTATACAAAAATGGATTTTATGGATCAAAAACAATGCAATGACTTGCTTGGTAAAACTTGCAAATTTCCTTGTGATCAATCAAACACGCCATTTTGTTGGGACGTCTTCCTACACTGTCATGATATGAGGATTTATAGATCCAAAACAGTGCAATGACTTGCTCGGCATCATGCATTACAGAGATGAATTAAACCCCTTTTTGCCAGAACACGGCTCATTTATTAGCCCGTACTGCGTCTTATGGCTGAAAATGACTGAAATAATAACATAAAAAAATTATGCAAATTTCCCTGTAATCAATCAAACACGCCATTTTGTTGGGACGTCTTCCTACACTTTCATGACAAGACGATATTCATGTACTATTTTCGACCGCAAAACGCATATATCATATACATGTTCTGTTCCTTATCTTACTTATCCCTTCATCTCACAAGCCCGAAATTTAACGACCTCGAGGACTTTCGAAAACGTTGTGGGAAAAGGAGAAAATGCTGGAGACCAGCATTTTCTCCTTTTCCCACAACGTTTTCTCTACCCTATGTTTTGAGCAACTTTCATTTTGTCGTCTGCAAATGCTTTCGATTTGGACAAGATTATAATTTTGTCGTTTGGTTTGGACTAATCAGGTGAAGATTCGCATGACAGCCTGCATGCGCTTACAAGCTTCTCCCAGCATTTCAAGTCATGTTCACTTTGCAACAAGGTTGAAAAAAGAAACTATGAGAAAGTGCTTCCAAAAAAGATTTTATTGCTTAGTGTTTTCGAAACGCCGTTCTTAACACAATGTCAGTTATATCGAGGCGGCCAGTGCACCTATACCTGCTTTCCTGGCTATCTTTTACCAGTGCTAAGCATGATTTTCTCCCAAAACCACTAGCTGCTTTCCAACATGATCGTAGTCGAAACAATGGTCAGCTGTAAGAGGGGGATGAACCCAGTCGCAATGACTATCATCAATACTTTCACCAATGTTTTACGTCTTTTGCAATATTATTCCAGACGTAGAATGGCGACAGCTTAACTATTTACGTGTGTCCTACGTGTGCCCTACGTTTCAGTACAAGGCCATGGCTTTGAAGTGTCTTGCCCTGGTACGCTCCCACTATCGGAAAGACCCAGTGCTTCGAAAGAGGATCGGGTCTCCAGTCTTTGAGTCCTAGACTTAACCACAGGACCCTTGAAAAGGATAAAAAGCTGCTTGTGCACCACGCTATCCCGTGTTTCAACGACCCTGGGGGAATAAAAGGACTTTGAAAATATTGTGGGAAAAGGCCGAAAAGCAACTAACGAATATTTTTCTTGTTATCCTAAGTGTTTTCTACCCTATCCAAGACAAACTAAATTACATTTAAATCTACAAATAAGTTCCACTGTGGAGTTTCAGGAAAGCAGACAGTGTAGATCAAAGATCATGATTGATTGATTATTGTATAGTGTTTAACGTCGTTTCAACATTATTTCAGTTATATCGCGGCGGCCAGTGCACCTATCCATGCTTTCCTGTACATAGCTCAATATTCTTTCCAATTAAATGGCTGCTTTCTCACATAGTCATCGTCGAGACAATGATCAGCGGTGAGCGAGGAGTGAATCCTGTTGCAATGACTATCTTCAGTCCTCGGAAAGAAATTGGCCAAGCCGGGAACTGAACCAGCGACCACCTCTTCTCAAGCCCTGAACGCCACCGACTGAGCTACCAGGGCTCGGCAGATCAAAGATCAGAATGTAATTTTTCTCCCCCTCTGATCTTGATCTACACTGTCTGCAGAGATAATTATAGTCACTAAAGGCGCTTTAAGTGTTTATCTGCCGTCTGTAAATATTTTCACTTTGGGCCAGTCTACATTTTTTTTCGAGTGGAGAAGACTTTACGTCAATTACGTTCTAAATTTACCGCTCTATAAAGTTGTACATATTATAAACCCATGTCATAAGTACAGCCCAGAAAAAAAAACTAAAAAAAGAAACCAGGCATGTGGGGTCTCTATCCATCATGAAAATTAACGCTTTACATACCAAGGACAAGTCTGCAGTGGTTGATCTGCGAAAGGGGTCCTGCGTGGCTCAGTGATAAAGTGTAGGACTCGTGACCTGGAGGTCCAGCATTCAACCCTCACTGAATCCACTGGGTTTTTCATTGGAGTTTTCTTGGGTAAGACACCTCAGAGCCCTTGCCCAGTACTGATGAAAGCCAGGAAACACATGAATACACATTTATGAGCTGTCGCCGTGATATGACTTACATAATGTTGAAAGTGGCGTAAAACACCATTCCATCAATCAGGATCTGCGAAAAGTGTAGATTCAGCAGCAGACTGTACTGAACAAGCAAATGGTGGGTCTGTAAAAATTACAGATCCATTAGCAAACTGCACCGAACATGCAGTCTGATCTTTGATTCACAAATTTAAATGAACTATGAGGTATCCTGCCAAATACTTTCTTGAAATTGCAGCATGTGAATCTGCTTTCGCCTGGATAAAAAATGTCGACGTTATTTACATTTAAGGGCCTATGTTGGACTGTATTGCTTATATGGCTTACAACACGCGAAAAGGGGCATTTGGATATTTGCGTAAAGTGTCGTCTCGGATCAGTCTGTGCAGTACGCGCAGGCTAATCGGAGACGGCAATTTACGACTACCATAGATTTTGTGCTACAGTAGACTTGCGCAAAACAGAAAAGTACATAAAAACGGAAAGTGTCGTTTCGGATTAGCCTGCGCGGACTGCGCAGGCTGATCCGAGACGACACCTTTACGCAAATGTCCGAATGTCCCTTTTCGCGTGTTGCAGGCCATATAAAAATGAGATTATACCGACTGTTGTCTTTCTTACAATATCTTATCATCATTAAAACCGCATTGTTACTTTGTTATAAATGTCATCCATTTCGTAGAAGGCCAGTACTCACCAACTATTTTATATTTGCATTCTCAGTTCTATCACACTGAAAATAAGGCAATTTCTGATTGCCTTAACCAAATTTACTGAGAATCTTATTAAAAATGGTTGGTGGATGCTGGTTGAGGTGTCAATTATCTATGTCTTTTTTTTTTATTTCATTTGGGCCAGGCTCTGTGAAAAGGGGGGTTTAATACATCTCCGTGATGCATTGTACCGAGCAAGTCATCACATAAATTATGGATCTATAAAATCAGTTTTGTAAAACAACACACAGAATCATGAAGTACACTGGTCCTTTGACTTGACATGTAGAAAATTGACCAAAAGCAAAACAGTTTCGATCCAGGCTGACCTGAATCGATACCTTTTGTAGATGCATTAAGCCCATTTATACAGAGCAGGACCCATTTGATATAAACCCAAAACTGCTCCCCCCCCCAAAAAAAAAAAAGATCCAGTCGATAGGCAAAAAAGAAATTTGATTCCAAATTTCTTTTCGAAGGAAAATATCTGCGTGTCGGACAGTGCAGAATACGACATTAATCTACACAGTTCTTATTTTACAATGCATGGTGTGGACTGACACAAACTATACATGTACTTCAACAGACTTTGTTTCCATGAAAAACAATTTTATGTGGTGTTACCCAAGTCAGATAAAACATTGTAACAAAATATATATGAGCCATGCTCTGTGAAAAGGGGGCTTAATGCATCTGCGAAAAGTATCGACCAGGTCAGCCTGCGCAGTCCGCGCAGGCTGACCTGGACCGAAACTTTTCGATATTGGTAAAATTTCTGTAGGTCAAGGGACCAGTCTACCTCATGATTAAGCCGGTTGTTCAAAAAGTTGCTCTTATGGATCCATAATTATGTGATGAATTGGGCTGGTATCATGTATCACGGAGATGCATTAAGCCCCCTTTTTCCAGAGCATGCTTCATATATGAAAAGAGCACCGCATGTGGCTTACAACGCTCGGATTCAGGGGCTCTAGAAAATAGAAAATTCCATGTCGAAAGAGGGCATGGGCTGTGTCAAAAATATGTATCTTGACGGTTACCTCCCGCTTTTTTGTATGGGTTTCCCTTTTGATAGTTAACAAGCATTCCGAGTTTGAAGTAAATATCTTCAGCAATGACAGAGATATTATATAACATCAAAGTTTTTGCAATACGACATCGACGCAGACGGCACGGACGAGGCAGACGAAGACATGGCTAAGGCAATAGCTTGGCGTTTTCTTCGAAAACAGTTGAGCTCATACTTGTCAGTTCGGAAGACGACTCTTACTGAAGAAGGTTCACTGAAAATGCAGGGTCCGTAGTCACCAACCATTCTTAAAAATGTTCTTAGTCTTATCCTGAAGAACTTTCTACATTTAAAAGTAACACAACCTCTGATTGGCTAAACCAATTGGTTTAGCCAATCAGAGGTTGTGTTACTTTCCAATCTAGAAAAAAATTCTTGGGAAAGAGTATTCTTACGGACACATATATCATAGTTAGATCTTGCCATCAAGTACACTTGCGTTATTAACCCTTTCCCACACAGTGCCGAGTTTTAAAGACCTTGACGAATTAGGCTTTTGAAAACATCGTGGGAAAAAGAGAAAATCCCGGTTACCAGCATTTTCTCCTTTCCCCACAATGTTTTCTTTCCTTCTGAAGACAATTTTTTAATTATACCTTGTCACCTGCAAATGCTTTCAATATTGACAAAAGCAAAATTTTGTCGTTTGATAAAGAATTCGATATTTCTGTAACGTTGTAAGTGAAAACTCAGTTACCAAGAACTCTATGACTTCCGGAGGAGGCGTGTATTTTGAGAATCAAGTTTTCTTTTGTTTATTGATGCCTTATTCGCTTATATCGCCATATGCATATTAATATTGATAGTGGAGTGGGAGTGTTTCGACTTCCTATAAATGTGGTGTGAGATGCGCGATCGGGGGAGAGATGGGAAGACAGAGAGTGAAGTAATATCTCTGTATATAGAGAAGGTTAATATCCGGACAGAATGTTGTAGTACCAAACTATACGGAAGCGATAGGATCTGGAATGAAAGAACGGTGAGTTTAAGTAACTATAAAGAGTTTTACCGAAGTAACTGATTCATGATTTTAAAAATGACGTAATCAATAAACAAGTAGAATAGCAGAGTCTTGTTTATGTTCTGTTTGATGAACTGAAATCCACTATACAATCCAGAGAAGAGTTACGGAACGACTGGACGTAACTCATTATCTTACATTTCTACCCCATATAAACTAAGTTAACCCATTAACCAAACGACAAAATTTTAGACTTGTCCAAATGGAAATCATTTGAGAACGACAAAATAAATATGACTGAAAAATTGAAAATTGTTTGGGGAAGGGTAGAAAACATTGAGGGAAAAGGAGAAAATGCTGGTTACCAGTATTTTCTCCTTTTCTCACAATGTTTTCAAAAGGCTTCTTTCTCAGTGTCGTTAGAAGTCGGGATTATGAGGTAATGGGTTAAAGAAAATTGAACACAAACAGTTGCCTAAAGCCTGAATAAGTTCAGTTATTTATCATCTACATGAACATATACACAACTGGTTCATTGACCACGGTACAGCTGTGGATTGCAGCAAAACAAACATAATTCATTATGACACTGTTTCAGTGTTTAAAGTCGTTTTTTTTTAACTTTTAGACTGCTAAGGGAGACTCAAGTACCTTTTGCGGACAGTGTTGATCAAGATCAGACTGCACAGAACGTGCAGTCTGACCTTGGATCTCCACTGTCCAATAAAGAGATGTCGATTCAAGAGTGGAACAATATTCCACAGAAACGTGTAGCAGCCCAAGTGTGGTCTGTGCGTTGGTGATGGTATGAGATCCTTTGAAAAAGCAATACTTGGGATTTTACTATCGTCTTGAAAGTTTCATTCCACTTATTTAGGAGGATACGGGTTAAATATTTAGGATGGCCATTTCCAAGGGTCCGTTTCAGTAGTATTAGTAAAAGTATTTTTCGTAACTGAATACTTACTCGAAAGTTACGAAATTCATAGGTTTGTTTTACAAGTAGCGCCTTGTATATGTGTAAGTTTTTTTTTCTTTAGATTTTCTGGCTGTCTTTTCTGTGCTTTGTGAAAAAAGGAGCGAACCACATCAGGGCAATAGTGATTTAAATCTATACAAGACAAAAAGTTGTAGACAGCAAAAACCAGAGCAAAGGTCCTTTAAAAAGATATTTGTCTTTGAAATGCCTGCAAAAGATATTTGGAAAAAATAGAAAATGGTGACCAGAGAGAGAGAGAGAAGGAGAGAGACTGTGTTTTACAATATCTGACACAAAGTTTTGCCTTTTGCTCTCTCTCTCTCTCTCTCTCTCTCTCTCTGCGCATTGCTTTAGGTTATTTAAACCACGGTTAAACATTTCAGAATTATGAATTATGTGCCTTTTCGTTATTGACCAAACCAAAATGCCTTAGCCGCTTTAAAAGCTAATCTTGAAACAAAAACTATATACCTCTGTCAGTAGATCTGGAAGCAACCCGGATAGTGTCTTAAAACAAGAAAACACCATTACTATCAGTAAAGCCGATTGTTTTAAAAAAAAATTGCAAAACACCACGGTAATTTCACGAGCGGAAATAGAAAAAAAAAAATAAGAGCTTTGCGAAACGCTATATAGAACTTCCTTTGAGAGTAAAAATCCTAGAAAATATTGAGGGGGGGGGGAAGTTTCGCGTTAGCCGTTGAAAACAGTTTGTTGGAACCTATCACAGGCGTGTGTTTTGTGACGAACTACGCTATGAATATATATGAGCCATGCTGTGGCAAAAGGGGGCTTAATGCATCTTCGTGATGCATGATACCAAGCAAGCTATCACATAATCATGGATTTATAATATTGCCACTTTTTTAACAATCGACTTAATCATGAGGTAGACTGATCCTTGGACATACGGAAAATTGACCATTAGCGAAAATTTTCGGCCCAGGTCAGCCTACGCGGACTACGTAGGTTGACCTGGGTCGATACTTTTCGCAGGTGCATTAAGCACCCTTTTTCCAGAGCATGACTCAATTATACATGTAATTTAATATGTCTTATATATTACATTATATCCATGACGAAGTTCGTCACAAAACATGAGGCTATGCATAAATATAAGAAAAAGGTTTGAGACAGAAATGGAAGACCTCTTACAAATACCTTGTAGTTTTTGCCACCTTCTACCACGTAAAGTCAATTTACCTCTTTGATAAACGACAAAATTTTAGTCTTGTTTAAATTTAAGGATAGGGCACCCTAATTCGTGTAACATCGTCTTTCATCGCCGAAAAAAACGAAGGGATTCGGCTAAAACTCGGGTAATCCGTAATCGATCGGCCGATAGACGCTGCTTACCCGCATCGATTACGGATTACCCGAGTCTCAGCCGAATCCTTACGATTTTGGCGATGAAAGGCGATGCTACACGAATCCCATTAGGGTGTCCTATCCTGAAAGCAGTTGCAGCCGATAAAACAAACATAATTCAAATGATGAGATTTGTCTTTCAATGGCCAGAAACCATTGTGGGAAAAAGAGAAAATGCTGGTCACTTTTCCAACAATGTTCTGAAAGGGGTTTATCGTCAGGATCGTTAAAAACGGAATTGTGTGGAAAGGGGTTAAGTCTTCTGGGGCCAACTAAACGGGCTCTTTACTCGAGAAGTAGATTTCCACTGGAAGTTGAAGTTGGCTTTGGACGTAGTTTAGTTTCAGGTATTGGGCAGTGTAGGTCTAAGATCAGACTGCACGTTCTGTGTAGTCTGATCTTATACCTACGTCTTCCTCAAACGGTATCAAAGTGACCTTTGTCAGTAAAAAACTTAAATAAACCAGAAAAATAAGCAAACTGCATTGACCTCCTAAGACAGGTGACAAGTTAACACAGTGACTACATGTACATTACATTTCAAAACTTCTATTGGGAAGCTTAAAATGTAATTGCCTAACTCTTTGTAACACGCCCAAAATTTTGACTTGTCCAGTTTGAAAGTGTTTGCAAATGACAAAGTAGACGTTAGTTAAAATCTGAAAGCGGTCATGAAGGGAAAAAAACATCGTAGGAAAAGGAGAAAAAGCTGGTTACTAGCATTGCTCCTTTTCCTACTAAGTTTTCAAAAGCTTTTTCCCCAAAGGTTGTTCAAACTCCTGATTGCTTGGTAAAAAGTCAAAAGATTATGGGTATTTTCCACTTCTTTTTTTTTTCGGCGTAGCTGAAAGCGCTGGCTTTTGACCAACTTCTTGGTACTGATAATGAATGAATAGATGGTAATTTGCGATTGGTAAAAAAAAAATGTGGTCATGTTTATTCGACGGATCCTGCTGCCATATCACTTATAAAAGCACTATTTACACCGCTCATCGATACCATTGGGTCTTGATTCATACCATAGCAAATTAATGTAATAGAGAATGATCCTTTTTTGTCCTATTTGGAAATTCAATATTTTCATACACAGTGCCCAATAACTAAATAGGCTACTACTTTTCAACGAAATGGAAAACGGCGAAGGAAAAGGAGCAATTGCTCGTAAGGTTATTTTTCATTATTTTACTTCATATTTAGCCACAAAGAAGTTTCAATATTCATATTCCAGTATCTCTTACGCCGTATATATTTTTTAAAGATATTTCTTGTTTAAAAAGTCTTCTCATATTAAAGCTATTCATATTTTATAAGGATGTGATGTATGGTGGGGATGGGGGCGGAAGGTTATATAGAGAAAATTAAAAACCTTACCTGCAGTGCAGTTAACAATATAATTCCAATTCCCAAACAGTGCATGTTTTCCGTCTTCAAATGTTCTAATATCACACTTTTATTTTTTAAATGATAAATGAAGTATATTTTCCTCTGAAATAGTAAACTTTTTTTGTGTGTCTTGAAATTCGTCCTCCAGCGAATTTAGAAATCAAATGAAGATCTGTATTTCAACAACAGTGCCTCGTCATTGACGACGTCTCATCACCGACAAAACGTGAGTCATCTTTCACGGTGTCTTAATTTGTAAGTTATTATATCTTATTTAACTCACCTTTGATTTAATGAAACTGTGCTTAACCATTTACCACACAATCCCGACCTTTAACGACCCTGACAAAGTGGAGAAAACATTATGGGAAAAGGACTTTTCCCACAATGTTTTCTTTCCTATCACAGACAGAGGTAATCATTTTTGCAAAATTTAATTTGTCGTCTGCTAATGCTTTGAATTTGGTCCAGTCGAAAATATTGTCGTTTGGTAAGGAGTTCAGATAAGCGTCTGTTAATATTCCTTATTTTTTAACACATTTACCCATTTACTAAACTATCTGAGTTTTAACAGCCTTGAGTGAGGGACCATTTGTACAGATTGTGGGAAAAGTGGAAAATACTGGTAACCAGCATTTTCTTCTTTTTCCGCAATGTTTCTTATCCCTCTAATAAAGAATATCCACCGGTTGAGCAGCATTCAGTGTGTTGTCTGCAAATGCCTAGAATTTGGACAAGTCTAAAAATTTTGTCGTTTGGTAAAGAGTGAAAGAAAACTATAGTTTGTAACTATCTAAAACATTTTTCTTGTTTTGCCTTTATATCATCGTCACCCCTTTTCACTCGTCTTTTATCCTAAGAGTTTAAGCACAGACAAGAAATTGGTATTTTCAGACAGAATGAAAAGCCAACTATAGCATTTTTGACTGTAACATCTCACCAGATATCGGAAGATGTAGATCAAAGATCAGACTGTACGTTCTGTGCAGTCTGATCTTGATCTACATAGTCCAATATCAAATGGTATTTCAAACAGGCAGTATAAAAAGCTAACTATGGCAAATTTGACAATGGTACCTCGCCAGATATTGGACGATGTATATCGAAGATCAGACTGAACGTTCTGTGGACTCTGATCGTAATCTACACAGTCCACAACTTTGGCAAAACGAAAACTTTATCTTAACATTCCAAGGTTTAATACACCTAAATTCTGACAGTTTGTTCCTCGTACACAATTACAACAATGACCACCACAAACCAAAACATGTAACTCGACAAAAAGACAGTTGTACATCTACGCGTATATAACTCCATGTATGTAACAAGTTTACAGTCTAAAATGACAGTCGACATTTACACATGCTGTGTCCAGAAAAAAAAAAACGTATTGCATGATGAATTGGTCATTCGTACAGATTAGGGGTGGGGGTTGGGGGGGAGAAATCCGTCACGTAGCCATGTGCTTAAGATTTTATCAAACGGTCCCAGATTTAAACATACACATGTACATGTCACTATGGACTGCGCAATGCTGATATGGGTTGAAACCTTCGCAGATGCATGGCTCTAATGTTGCTCAAGGCTGCAACCACTAATAGGCTTTGAAAAATTGTGGCAAAGAGTGAAATTCGCGCAGGCTGACCTGAGTCGAAAATGTTTGCTGTTGTTAAATTTTCTGCAAGCCAAAGGGACTTGTCTACCGCATGATTCAGTCGGTTGACTGACAAGATGGATTTTATGGAACCATAGTTATGTGATGACTTGCCTAATACAATGCATCACGGAGATGCATTGAACCCCATTTTGCCACTATATGGCTCACATGTATATACATACATCTAAATATTGTTTAGCGCGGCTTTCAATATCATTTTAGCCGCCGTTGTCTCATCCTCGTTGACCCAGTTTCGATTCATTCTGTAATGCATGGAGAGTAACGTAATGCTTAAACCTGGATTCCGAGGATGCCATTGTCTGCGCATGTTATATTCTTCGAAGATTTGACCTGTCTGCTATGACGCATCACCCATCCCCGAATACTTGGGAAAAGTAGGGCTTATACCGAAGCCATTAGCCTATTACCCAAGCATGTAGGGGCTGTTTTAATAAATGGCCGATGCATAGGCCACATGCTAGCCGATCATAGCTAAATGAATCGCACTGGGTAGCGTTTTATTGAGTAAACGTTTATTTCATTTTGAAAAGTAGTCCGGTTCTGTACCCAGAATGCCCAATTAGATAGATGTGTATTTGTAGAATGCCATCTAGCGGGAGATAATGTTTTAGCCGCATCACGGCAACGGCTAACCTTTTCATATGTTCCCTGGGTTTTATTTGTACTAGAATAACTAGGGCACTGAATGTATTGGTCAAAAAAGGACTGAACCTGGGACCTCAGTCACTGAGCCACGCAGGACCCAATATGATCTTGAGTAACAAGGCTTTTGAAAACATCGTGAACAAAGGACTTGCCAGCATCTTCTCCTTTTCCCTCAACGTTTTCGATCCTTTCATATATATGAGTAGACAAATCCTGACACGGCATGAGCAAAAATCAATGTCGTCTGTAAATGCCCTCTCGTTATCTCCCACTAGAATGGCATTCTACAAATACACATCTATCTAATATGGACATTCTGGGTACAGAACCGGACTACTTTTCATAACAACAACCTTACTTTGAATTTCAAAATGAAATAAACGTTTACTCAATAAAACGCTACCTGGTGCGATTCATTCAGCTATGATCGGCTAGCATGTAACCTATGCATCGGCCATTTATTGAAACAGCCCCTACATACTTGGGTAATAGGCTAATAGATCCGGTATTTTAAGCCCTACTTTTCCCAGGTTTACGGGGATGGGTGATGCGTCATAGCAGACAGGTCGAATCTTCGAAGAATAAGACATGCGCAGAAAAAACGAATGCCCTCTAAATTCCAGTATTCGAGCGACCAAAGTTGAGGAAAAATAGGAATATATTTCTGTGGCGCTCTTGGTTGATTGATTGTATGGTGTTTCACGCCATTTTCAACTTTAATTCAGCATATAACGCGGCGGCCAATACTCCTATCCATGCTCTCGTAAAGTTAGTGTTACCAGTACTTCGGACTTCGCACTATTCTTCTCAAGCCAATGCCGGCTGCTTTCTCACATTACAATACACAAAACAATGATCAGCAGTGAGTGGCGCTCTTGATTGATTGATTTTATAGTGTTTAACGCCATTTTCAACATTATTTCAGTTATATCACGGCGGTCAGCGTGCCTATCCATTCTTTCCTGGAGTTTCTGTTACCAGTATTTCGCACAATATTCAAGCCAATGGCTGCTTTCTCATAATGACATTACCTTTCGACGATGGTTATGTGGGAAAGTAGCCAGAGCCTTGGAAAGAAAATTGTTCGGAGTACTGGTAAAAGAGACTCCAGGAAAGCATGGATAGGTGCACTGGTCGCCGCGATGTAACTGAAAAAATGTTGAAAACGGCGTTAAACACCATACAATCAGTCAATCTCACATTACCATTGTCGAAACAATGATCAGCGGTGAGTGGGGCTCAAGAATGGAAAATGACGTTTAATGCATCTCTGTAATGCTATATATGGCCTGCAACACGCGAAAAGGGGCATTTGTACATTTGCGTAAAGTGTCGGTTCGGATCAGCTTGCGCAGTCCGCAGATCCGAGACGACACTGTTTTTAAGTAATTTTCTGTTTTGCGCAACTCTCCTGTAGCACAAAATCTAATATAGTCGTAAAGTGCCGTCTCGGATTAGCTTGCGCGGACTGCGCAGGCTGATTCGAGACGACACTACGCAATCAAGTCATCGCATGATTACGGATATATATAATCCATTTTGTCTAATAGACAGATTCATGAAGTAGAATGGTACTTGGGTATGCAAAAAATACACAAAGCAAAGGGTGTCGACCCGTGTCAGCCTGCGTGGACTGTGCAGGCTGGTATGAGTCGAAACTTTTCGCAAATACATAGTTTAAATGTTGAGGCTGCAACCACTAGGTTTTGAAAAAAAAAAGTTGCAAAATTTGAAATTACTCGTCTAGAACCTGGACCGTATATTTCATCTTTAGAAGCTGCGCTTTTTCCTAGTCAAAGCGCAAGATATTTCAATTGAAGAAGCTTGGACCACTGAAAGGTATTGACATCATCATGACAAAATGGTGAATTTGCGCTCATTATCTAAATGTATAGATCTATAATGGAAAAGTTTCGCTTATAAAATTTTTCTAAAATGAAGATCGAAGTGAGTGACGTTGTCATTGCAGCCGCTGGGGTTGCAGTCGCCCTGCCAAAGTGGTATTGTTTGGTTGTTGTTTGTTGTAGGGTGTTTTTGACAACGTGCACTCCGGATCTCCAATAGGCCTCTTGACAACTGTACATTAAAATTGAACCCGAAGTTATTCTACAGTGGTTACATAACTTAATTAGCATGCGGCAGTTTGACAAACCTTGAACTTGGAGCGGGATATTGAACATTCAGAGTGGTGGATCTACTGAGTAGCCTATCGTGCTTCAAAAATTACAGGAATAAAACTATCTCAAAATTTCAGGAAGTAATGCCTGTTTATATTTTTTTTGTTTGAAAACGATCATAGTGATATTGCATGGAGAGCACTTTCATGTTGACGTTAAAAATAGATCTAGATCTAGCACATGTCTGATGCATTTTGGGACAACTGGGCAGATAGGCCTACGTGCAACGGAATATATATGGTTATGGTGCATGTCCCAATTTCGAGAAAGGATTTTATATCGGTAACGTCTTTGTCTTTTTCTGTTAAAAAATCTATAGATCTATAAGACATGACTGGCGTATTTTCTGATGTTTAATCGGTTTACGAAATACTAGGCTAATTTGCTGCACTGTTTAACTGTTCTCATTTTCAATAAGCTTATCTGTAGAGATCTAGACTAGATCTAATTTGGTTTCCCGTGAATTGAAACTAGGGCAAATTAATACAAATTCGTACACCTATGGGGGGGGGGGGGAAAGGTAACAAGACGTTTGGTCTCCAAGACATTTCCCCCCTGGTCGATTCCCCCAGCGGTCGTTCCGCCCCTATTTTTCCACTCCTAGTCGTTTCGCCTCCGAACCCTAGTCGTTTCGCCCCCAAACCATCCCCCCCCCCCCCAAGTCGCCCCCAAACTATAGCAAGAAAGAGAGGGAGCACCTTTAGAAAATAATGTTTTGTTCGAAGTACTTTGAATGACAATGTCACTTATGAATTATGACTTTGGATGACGATGAAAATTATGAATTATAACAACAGTTTTCAACATCTAGGGAAAACCAAAAAGTAAGAAAATATATGTTACAGATATCTGCATCCTTTGTTGTCTTTGAATAAAATAAACTGAAATATTGCATGTTTTGATTATTTACCGTTGATCACCTAGTATATTTAGTTTCAGTCATTAAACACTCTATGTTCACACATTTAATGCGATTAGTGGCAAGGTGTGAAAACATTCACTAAATGCAAACTTATAGGGGTGTAAAATTCCACTTGTCTGCTCGTATTGACGAGTAACATTTGGCTTCAGGCAAGTAGAAAAAATACCAAGCTCGTCCTGTCGGACGAGTACATTTTAGAACTTTTGAATTCTAAATTTGTCAAGTAAAATTCAAATTACAGGTTATTTCACGGTGAACACAAAACGAAAGTAAAACTGAAATTCCAGAGCGTCTCTTCGATCACGATACAGGATGTTTATGTTTATTACGCATGTGCATCTGTAAAGTGCTTGACAGGTTTTCTGTTTACGGCGTCGGTTAGAGAAATATACCTGTATGATCTATGCTACAATTCCTATATTGTTAGATCGGGACAGGTTTACCAGTCAAGCCACCGGAAAAAAATAAGTATTAAACACTGTCTACTTTGTTTATATCGACACCGTAGTATATGCAGTAGAAATGGTCATTCAAGTCCGCAAGTTGGGACAAGTGATAGTGTCATAAGGACGAGTAACTTTTTCTACCCACTCGTCCTACAGGACAAGTAGACAAAGAAAAAATTTTACATCCCTGACTTAATGGTCTTTAATTGTCTCCATAGCACCTTTAACTGTGAAGTGTTTAATATGATTGGTCAATTGGTTTTTTTAACCCTTAAGCTGCTAAGCACGACTCGCCAACCTTTTGCAGACAGTGTCAATCAAGATCAGACTGCACAGAACGTGCAGTCTGATCTTTGATCTACACTGTCCGATAAGTAGATATTGTTCCCCCAAATTACCTTTGAAATAGCATCATTTGGGTTTTTACTGTCTGCTCAAAAGTTTTATTACACTTATTTCACAGGGTAAGGATTAACAGTGTCAACGAATGATTTATTGTATGGTGTTTATTGCTGTCGTAAACATTATTTCAGTTATATCACGGCGGCCAGTGACCTATCCATGCTTCCCTAGATTTTCTCTAATCAGTACTCCGCACAATATTCTCTCCAAGCCACTGGCTAATTTCCCACATAAACATCATCGAAACAATGGTCAGTGGTGAGAAAGGATTAAATCTTGGTGCAATGACTACATGTATCATCAATCCTGGGAAAGATATTGGCCTAGCTGGGGATCAGCCAAAGTTGATGAGCAACAGCTGTAAAGGGTAAACTTGTCAAATTGGTTTATCTTTTGTTTCAGGTATATCTTTTATATACGATCCTTGTTCAAAGTATTCTAACTAAAACGGAAAATTCTGTTTAGTGCACTGCATGTCAGAATGAAGTAAATGGTCGCGCCATTCGACGGCAGCAACAACTGTATTTATGTTTCTTTCAACTACAAGGTTGTCTTATAAAAAAATCATGACACCACAAATTGTTCTCTTGTCAAAAGAGTCCAATGTGTTGCCGGTCAGATGAATTTGCAACACGTGCCGTCATAATCCTAAATTACACCCGATTATCATTGCGTTAAATACGTATTATGCAATCTATGCCATTTCGACTGTGCTACTGTGAAGTTGCGTTGTTGATTACGCCAACCCTTTCTCGCATTATGCATTACTCTACGTTTTTGTACAGTATTTTGAAGATACATAACAGGTTAAGTGCTTTTTTTTTTTTTTAACAAAACCTTGATGTCCACATCAAATTTTATCAAAAGCCATAGGTGTGTTTGTATATCTTTATGTAGAAAAACAAATGTATAATAAGATTTCAGTATCTTGATTAATCATTTATTCTTCTGAGGTTCGTTGGGAATAGGGTGGATTGATATCATGGGTGCGTGTATGCGTTTACACAGGGGGAGGGAGGGGGAGAGAGAGAGAGAGAGAGAGAGATGCAGTACGGGAATTCATTAATAAAATATTTTTGCTTTCTTTTAAATCAAAATAACGTTTAACCTCTTTCTGCACAAAAACAAATCTGATGACCTTGAGGAAGTTGGTTTTTGATGACATCGTGCAGAAAGAAGAAAATGCAGGCAGGCAGAATTTTCTACTTTTTCCACAGTGATTTCTATTTTCAAAGGAAAATGCTGCCAAATGAACGACTGCAAATGCCTTGCAAAAGAGTTCAGACTTGGGGATAGATATGAGGATAAAATATTGAAGAAAATACACAAATTTTACATAATTTTGATTGAAAATATTTCAAAATATAGTTTCATTGATCATACAGTATTTCATATCATATGAAAGGCTGATATCTATCCGTAATTTAACACTACTTTCAGCAGAATCAAACGCACCAGTATCCTGTTAAGGATGACTAAAAGTTCTAATGTACAGTTTTGTTGGGTAGGGAGCGAAACGTCTAGGGGGGAAACAACTAGGGAGGCGAAACGACCAGTGGGGGTGAAAGGACGGGGGGGGGGAACGACCAGGGGGGAAACGTCCTAGGGCGAAACAACTGGGGGAGGAAATGGTTTTGGGGCAAAATGACTCGGAACCAAAAAAAATTGTACATTCATCAAAATGAGGTGTAATATTGTTATATTCCTATTGCTTTGCTTTGTCACTCAAAGTAGACCGTAGATCTATGTGCTTCAACTTGTGCCAGACCACATATGGTCTAGATGTACTCTTTGATAGATTGATCAAAACTCTGTGCTAGAAGACAAAATGTCAGACATGCCATATTGAGAGAATTTGTAGATGACATAAATTACAGTATGAAAAGGGACTCAAGTAATTAATGTATCCATGGATGGGTACACTTAGTGGCCAACATTGAGTTCCCAAAAACAAAATGGTTGAGATCGTCAAGATGAGCTAGATTCAAAGTTAATCTTTCGTTCACTGGCGCAATCCCAACATATAAATTATATACCGGATGAATTGCCCAGGTATCGACAGTAACATATCACCGCATGACACCATTAAATTGAAAAAATAATCAAATAACCCATTTCTCCATACATGTCAAACATAGCGATTTCTCCTTTCTCTTCAGTGTTTTTAATTATGGTTTATAGGGCTCAAAATCTCACAAATAACATTTGGCCAAAACGTCCCACTGTGTTATTCCAGCTGGCCAAAACGTCCCGGCCAAAAACGTCCTGGCCAAAACATCCTGGCCATAACGTCTGTGGCCAAAATGTCCTACATTCAGAAAACCAGAGTCAAAGTGGAAGGAAGAAAACAACCGAGTTGAGGACCAATAGATGACTGACTTTCTCATGGCAAAAAAATAATAAACGAGAGACATTCGACAATTTATTTTAATCTGTCGATTTAATGAAGAAAATTACCAGAATTTGTTAGCCTGATCAGTTTAGAGACGGTTATTTCATTATTGATTTAAACGAAAAAGAGTTCCAATGATAAAGCTCTACCGTTTCTAGAGTAAATCGTCAGCAAAGATTGCAGTTTTGTAGGGAGATATAAAATGGACAGTCAATAAAAACAAGGAAGAAATGTAATATAATGAAGTAGAGTGGGTGCATGTGATTCCAAACGACGTCTTATTCCGAACAAGTTCCTATTTAGATCTATGACCTTAGTTCTTTTGCACTATGTACAGATATGACATCACATGTATAACATCACTATATTACTCTTTCCATTTTTGCCATTTTGGGGCCGATACCTTGATTATATCTCCCACAACTTTAAGTTTGTTTTGCTACCCGCAATCAGCTGAGTAAAATTGTGACAATCACTAATCCAACGGCATTGTTACTTAAAGTTACCTTGCGCCACAAAAGCGCTAGAAATCTGTTTTTGTATTGTTTTTTTAAAGGTGAAACTATTATTTACCAGCTTCAATAGACATTTTAAATCATTACAAGTGGTTGATAAAGATATTTGACTGTTCGGTTTTCAAACCTTACTTTCCCACACTGGTTTTAATTACGAACTATGTAAATATTGTTGGGGTCAATCACTGAAGGTGTGATTATCATGGAAAAATTTGTTCACTGATACGAGCTTGTTTCATTTGCATGTTTCATGCTGTAAGAATAAATCCATTGTTTTGTTGATATCTTGAGCATTACTGTAAAATAATGTGGAGAACATTGTGATAAAAAGGAAATATTGCTTATCATAAGCATTAACTCCTTTTGGCCACAAAAGTTTCAAAACTTTTCAGTGACGTAAACTCGGCAACAAGATGTCAAGGGATTTTTTTCCCCTTCCGTTCCGTTCTGTTCCGTGATTTAGTAGTGACCCATAGATATTAGACTGGGATCCCGTCGGCATATAATACTTCGATATCTTCCAGGACCCCAGTCAACATAGATATTTGTCCAGAGTTGTCGTTATTGGCATACACAAGTGTATTCGCAAGTAACTGCAACTTCTGGTATAGACTGCTTTAACACATGTTTGTAAAGTGGTATTTTGGACATGTTCGGATTTACAACCATATGTGTTCGGATTCATAACCAGCGTTCGTAATTTCAACCCTTTGGTTACACTGTAGAAATGCCCATGACTCGATATCGGTGCACTATACTGCGTTACTTATCAGTCACAATTGTGAGGAATACACAACAGATGATAAAAATGACGTCACCAGTTCAGTAGGTGGTTTTATTTACGAACAGCAAATTATCATGCTTAGGTGTTCGGTAATGGATGCACTCGCTCTACAGAAATCAAAATTGTGATAAGTTTTGGAGAAAGAACAAGAAGAAATGTTCACTACAGTGAGCAGGTCAGTATGGCGACTTTGAACATTTCCAAGTGACAGGGGTTATGTTTTGGAGCTGTTTATGCTTAAATGGAGTCACAACTAACAGAGCAATGAAGAGAGAAAATTGTTTTCATGAATTGAACCCCAGGTGTTCACAAAGAAAATACACCAAACCATGCGTGTGTGGTGTGCTTTTTCCAGCTGGAGGTTTTTGCAAGTGAAGTAAATCAAGGGAGACAAGTGTGCCCGACTTGGGACTCCAACCCACAACCCCCAGAAGATTAGTACCACTGTTCTTCCAACTGAGCTAGCCGAACATCTGGTTGTGAGTCTACCCAATGTCAACTCCTCCCCCTCCTGATTTTTTGTGAGTCACCAACTTCCCCCTATGTTCCCAATGGACCGCCGGTGTTGCTAACCAGCGTTCACCAATCAACCTTGTTGCCAATGAAGTTAATCAAGACTCGGGACTAGAAGCCACGACCCCCAGAACACTAGTACCACAGCTCTACCAACTTAGTAAGTTTGGCATCTGGTCATTAGTCTATCCAACACCAATTACAATACATGTAGTGGTAACAGAAGTTGGGGGTATGCACACAAATATGGGGGTTCAAATCTGCACAACATTATCACTCGTTAGTACTATCGATATCAATGCCAGCTTGCCAATAGTTGAAATGTTTTCAAACAATATACAGATACAAGTTTTCAAAGATATACAAGATTTTCAGCTTTTGAAAACAATGGGTAAAAAAGGAAAATGTACTTGGAATAATAAGTTTATCTTTTTCTTACAGTGTCCTATTCCACAGAAGGTTCAATGTTTATTGCAAAAACCAAAAACAGAAGGTAACAACTGATTTAAACTGGCAGCCTGTTATCGATCTATTGTATCAACTGGACAGTTATGGGAGATACAACGGAACACCAGTTTAACAATTGATTATGCACCGTTACTAAAATTAGCATTTTTGCCATCCACAACATTTTGGATACAAAACTATTTCAAAGGAAATGATTCAGAAATGTTCCTGTCTAGCAAACTCAGGTACCTGTTATTATATGTCCTGTTACCATTGGATAGTTATGGTGACAGCGGGCATTCTATTTTTGGATTTGGAAAATCTGTCCAAGAGAAGTAATTGTAAACATATTTGCTCCAGGAAATTTCTGAAATTTAATGTTACAAATTTTCAATTGCACAAGTTTTTGTACGTTCCAGTATTAGAAGAACTAAATAATATTTTTATTTTAGACTTGAATCACATACATTTTTATGTGATCGCACATGCTGCCATGTGTCAAGAGCTTTAAATACCTCGAAGGCAGGCAATAATTTAATTGGCCTTCTTGATAGATCCCTACATAGCCAAACCTTGGTATTATTGAAAATGTATGGAGAAATTTGAAATACTGGCTAGAAAAAAAATTGAATTAAATCTAATCTCAAGAAGACCTTAAAAACATTGGATATGAAACTAGGGCCTCCATAACTGTAGACCATATTGAAGAGCCTTGCAACAATATTTAAAAACAATATTCTGAAATCAGACAGGCAAAAGAGTGTACATAATTATATTACAAAGTTTTGATCTAAATATCTGATTTCTTTACATATTTTTTTTTACATTTTTGTCATTACATTTGAATGGTAGTTGCCAGACATTGGGAACTCAGTTTTGGCCACTGAGTAGATTACAATGTGAGAAAAGGAGAAAATGCTATAAAACCCATTTTAAAATTCTCCATTATTATCAAGACAAATACTATTATAAAGACAAATATACTATGTATCAACTAAGTTAAAGGGGTAATTATTGGTTTAAAAATGTCGCCCAAGAGAGTACTCTAGCTCTTTCTTAGAATTGTACTGGTGACCTACTTTTGATCCCAAGTAACCCAATTTCAAACTTGCTTGAGATATTATTCAAAACAAACATTCTGAGTCTAAGTACTGGACTGAAAACTTGGCCATTACAAAGCGCATGCAAAGTTTTTCTAATATATGTTCCAGTGACCTACTGTACAACCCGACTTGACTTAATTTCCAAATTGTCTGAGATATTAATTGAGAGGTGTTTTAAACAGCTTTCAGCATTAATTCAGTCATAGCAGGGAAAAAGCTCACATTTTCATACATATGTCCAGGGTTTCACTAATACTAGGCTAGGGTTCTGAGGTGTCTTGCCCAAGGATGATCCCATGAAAAACCCAGTGCTTCAACTGAGAATATTAAGACAAGCACTCTAACAAACTTCAAGAGTACTGGATGGAAAAGAGTGATAACAAGGTAACTGTTGTTGCTTATATGATGCACACTGCAAAACGGATGCCAGACACACTGACACAGTACAACCACAAAAACTTATTTGGAGCACTTTATATCCAGGTGAGCCAAGATAGCAGCGGAGGATATAGCTTCCCTTCAGACTCCCATCCTATTTACACTTGCTGCAGCATGGGACTGAGCCAGCACCAATGTGTTGTTTTAAATAACCCTTTGTGCTTTTATAATTATGTGCCAGAGTGTCCATATAGAAAGCAAAGGCAGAGGACAAAGTCATTGTAGCTCTAATTGTGGTATTTATCTTTGTCTTTAATAAGTGAGGAAACTTTATGGATATAAGTCTGATGACGTTCCAAACAAAAATGGTGTACGTACATAGTAAAGTATTAAATGGCTTAATAGCTATTCAGGTTTATGGCAGGTCAAAAGGAGCCTATTTAGATTTCTTTACTGTAAACCAGAATTCCTTGTAAAACACCCATCAATACTACTAGATCTACATTATATTTCTCTGCAAAAATAAAAAAGCTTGACAGTTACATTCAGTAAAGAGGTGCAATTTTGGTGTTTGAATAACAGGATTGTGATGCAATGTCTATTTTTCTGAGATCAGCTTTGACATCATCATGCTTATTTTCTATGTGATCCCACATAAACAATGCATGCTATTGATTATGTTAAATTCACATGAGTCTCTTCAAAATGATGGCACATAATCTAAAAATATCCTTCAAGGCTATATAGCCCATTTGGAAAATGCTATTTAACAGACTTGCTTGCTGAGCCCGGGTAGCTCAGTCGGTCGGGTACAGGACTGGAGAACAGGGGGTCGTGGGTTCATTCCCAGGCTCGGCCATTTTCTTTCTGGGGACTGATAATAGTCATTGCAATAGGATTCATTCCTCTTCCACCGCTGACCATTGTCTCGACAATGGTTATGTGGGAAAGCAGCCAGTGATTTGGAAAGAAAATTGTGTGGATTACTGGTAAAAGAGTCTCCAGGAAGGCATATGACTGAAATAACGTTGAAAACAGCGTTAAACACCATACAATCAATCAATCATTCAGACTTTCTTCTCGTTACACTTTTCATTCTTATACATGTAATCATAGTTTGTGAGTTGCCATATTACCTTTCTAAATTAATTGATAAATATTTTTTGAAGATTTGATTCATTATAAAAATCTGAATAGCTCCTTTAACCCTTTACCACACAATCCCGACTTTTAACGACGTTGAGAAAGTAGCCTTTTGAAAACATTGTAGGAAAAGGAGAAAATGCTGGTAACCAGCATTTTCTCCTTTTCCCACAATGTTTTCTACCCTATCAAAAACAAATCCCACCATTTGAGCAGCATCTCAATTGTCGTCTGAAAATGCTTTGAATTTGGACAGGTCTAGATTTTTGTCATGTGGTAAAGAGTTAACCCTTGACCACACAATCCCATGTTTTACCAACCTGGGGGAAGAAATTCTTTTGAAAGCATTTTAGGAGAAAATGGGAAAGTGCTGCTAAATAGCTTTTCTCCCTTTCCCACAATGCTTTCTACCCTTTCAAAAAGAAAAATCCAACATTTCAAGTCCCTTTTATCACCTGCAAATGATTTTGAATTGGACAAGTCCAAACTTTTGTTGTTTTGTAAAGAAATAAAATTAGCCTATACACATATCTTTGTTACACAGGGCATTTGAAACGAGCAGTGGTAGAATACAGCAATGGCGACTTGTTTAGTGCCTTCTGTTGAAAAAGCATACCACTTGCGAGTAGAGGCCTTGTTGGTAGATGGCGGAACACTTGTTTTGAGAAGTTTGATTGAAAATAAATACCCAGGAATACAATGGGACACTTTTCTAAACCAACAACAAAGTAAACATAAAGTAACCAACTTAAGAAACAAGAAAGTAATCAGTCAAGAGCAGTATGACATCTTGTACCCACAGAATAGTACTACAGACATTGCCAAGTATGATATTTCCCTCCTTGTATGTGTGTTACGAAGCCTTCTCTATCCACTCACTCGAGCATATGTCTGGAATGTCATTCCGCCTTCTACTAATGTAACAGAAGAGGCAGATATCATACGTTTAAACCATGAACGCAACAAAGTAAGTTTGGTTACAAGTATACACAATCAGCTTTTCTAAACATTAACAGTTAAACTTCCACTGTGATGGTTTTTTTTTCAGACATCTATACCTACGACTATTACAAATGTCCAAAAGGACAATCTTACTCCAAGAAAATAATTATCTGCTGACAGAATGAAAAACATTGCAGGAAAAGAAATGAACACAATGCTGTTAACCACAGAGGCATTAAATTTCTACCTAGGTAAATGACGTCCCAACTTTTTCAAATTTGAAAAAAGACTTTATACAATGGTTATTGAAAAAAACGCTTCAAACTTGCATTATTATCTTGGTTAACATTAAATTTTTTTGGACAAAATTTTAGACTTGTCCAAATTGAAATTACAATTGACAAAATCAGACTGCATGGATTTGTTCTTCAAAAGGAAGAAAACATAGTGGGGAGAAAAAAAAGGAGAAGATGCTAGTATTCTCTCTTATTTGCTTTTACTCGAACATATTGACATGAAATAAATGACCTCTGTTACCATATATTACATGCTTGAATTACTATCTAATCATCACTTTCAGCTATTGTCGTCCAATTGCAGAACTATGTGAATTAATTTCAACTCTTTATGCGGCTAATAGATTTATCATATCTCTATAGAATACTTAAGATACCGGAAATAAACATGATTTTGTTGGTTTAAATTGTCAAGACATGGCGGTTGACATTGATATAAGATGAACTTTCTATGCAGTTTGATCTTAATCCATGTAATCTGTAAAAGTGTCTTATTTTGACTAGGGCACTCAAAGGGTCAAACACGACAACTACCTATACTAGAATTTCTGTACCATTCGACTATATGTAATGATAAAAATATTTACTCTGTAATAATTCTTTGCATAGAGGTCAATTTCGTGTCAATGTGTTCGAGTAATACTATGTTTTCAAAAGCTCATTCAAATTCGTTTATTTGGTAAAGGGTTTAAAGGCTTAATGGTGTCTTCATTCAGTTTATAGTTTCATGTAAAAGGTAGACATGATCTATGGTCTGTGTTACGGGAGACCACTCCTTCATGCATGGCTTTGTCTCGATTTAAATACAAAACCAAACAACTGTGTTAGAGAGATGTCTCTTTAGCTCAGTGGTTACGGTATTGGTCTTTCAAACCTCGAAAAATGAGGATATTTGCCCGTCGTGGGTTCGAATCCCGCCAGAGGCGGTTTGTATTTCAGCTATGCATTTGTTGCAAACTTTCATGTTCATAAGATGGGGGCTTGTCTGGGATTGGCCATTGAGCCATTTATCCCACTTGTTGTCCAAAAAAAAAATGGACTGTCTGCCTAATAAGGCTTTGAGTCATCAACAAATGATGACTTTAAGAGGGGGTGTGTTACGGGAGACCACTCCTTCATGCATGGCTTTGTCCCGACTTAAATACAATACCTAACTACTGCGTTGGGGAGATATCTCTTTGGCTCAGTGGTAATGGTATTGGTCTTTTAAACCTCGAAAAATGAGGATCTTGTCCGCCATGGGTTCGAATCCCATCAGATGCGCTTTGTATTTCAGCTTTGCATTTGTTCATTTGTTTCTTTGTTACGGACTTTGTTCGTAAGATGGGGGCTTGTCCACGATAAGCCGTTGAGCCATTAATCCCTTTGTTGTCCAAAAAAAATAAACCGGACTGTTTGCCTAATAAGGCTTTGAGTCATCAATAAATGGTGACTTTAAGAGGGGGTGTGTTACGGTAGACCACTCCTTCATGCATGGCTTCGTCTTGATTTAAATACAATACCTAACAATGGCGTTAGAGTAATGTCTCTTTAGCTCAGTAGTTACGGTATTGGTCTTTTAAACCTCGAAAAATGGGGATATTTGCCCGTCGTGGGTTCGAATCCTGCCAGAGGCGGTTTGTATTTCAGCTATGCATTTGTTGCGAACTTTCATGTTCATAAGATCTGGAAAAAGGGGGTTTAATGCATATCTGTGATCCATTATTCCAAGTTAGTCTTCATATATGTAATTATTTATCCATAAAATCCATTTTGTCTGAAAAGCAACTGAATCATGAGATCCTTGGACTAAAGACTATTAACACAAATAGCAAAAATTTTCTACCCATGTAAGCTTGAACAGACTGCACAGTCTGACCGGGTTCAATACATTTGGCAGAAACATCTAACCCTTTTTCACAGAGCATGGCTCATATTTTTCTCAAGAATCAGAATTTTATCCTTGGTGTAGATATAGGTGCTGAAAACAACCAAAAAGAAACCGTCTTCAGGAACAATTTTGGCCACTGTAAATCTTGAATCTACAGATTGTTAAAGTGACAATAGCTGCCCCAATTAAACAAAGTGCGTGTTAGAATGCATTTAAATTTAAATTATACCATTTAAAAGTATGGAAATTATTGTGAAGATGACAATGTGTTATTGTACTGTTGGTCCAAGTGTTCACTGGCAGAGTTACTAACTTCAAAATTAGGGTAAGATATGCCAGGTCACTTTTTTTTAACTTTTTGCCGGATTGTAAAATTCATTCTTTCTGCCAGCAACTGACACTTGGACAGACCACACTATAATAGATTGTCATCTTCACAGTATTTTCCATTCTTTTAATTGATACGATTTAAATGTAAATTTATGTATTTTAACACCTTGATTGATTTTTGGCCACTATTGGGCCTTTAAAAGTTGTTTGCTACTCTGAGTTTGGACCTGTTGATTTTAACACCCTTCATACTATTGTGATGATGATTCAGTAGTAAAATGATACAAGCTATACTCTGTGAAAAGGGGTTTAATCCTTTACCACACAATCCCGACTTTTAACGGCCCTCAGGAGGAAGCCTTTTGAAAACATTGTGGGAAAAGGAGAAAATGCTGGTAACCAGCATTTTCTCCTTTTCCCACAATGTTTTCTACCGTTACCAGCATTTTCTCCTTTTCCCACAATGTTTTCTACCCTTCCCAAGTCAAATTTCAATTTTTGAGGCACATTTATGTTGTCATCTGCAAATGCTTTCAAATTGGATTAGTCTAAAATTTTGTTGTTTGGTAATAAGTTAATGTATCTGCTAAAAGTATTGACTCATATCAGCTTATGCAGTCTATGCAGGCTGACACAAGTCAAAACCTTGAGCTTATTTGTAAATTATCTCCATATCCAAGGAGGATTCTAGCTCAAGATTAACTTGCTGGTAAGACAGAATGGGTTTTATGGATCTCATAATGGCTTACTTGGTATAATTCATCAGAGAGACTCATTAAGCCCCTGTTTTTTAGAGCACAGCCCTCACACACACACACCTATAGATGCATGTTTGTTTGTGTGTGTATATATGATAAATATAACAGAAATAACAGGGTCTTGTAAGAAAGTGCCCACATCCTTAACATAGAAAGTAGTTTTAATGGAAGTTTCTGAATGCACTAGTAGATGTCAATTGTTTATAAACATTGACAATTTAATATCTTGTCCTAATTTAGGCCCCACATTTTCTGTATTTTCAGTTATTACTTTTTAACTTCAGCTTGCTCACAGTACATCAACTTTCATGACCAAACAAGAATTTGAAGCTCAGTGGACATATTTAGAACAAGTAAGAATTTATCATTGAATCTGTTTCTAAAATTTATGTGACAAAGAATGTAGTGGCTTGGAAAGAAAGTTGTGTGAAGCGCTGGTGAAAGAAACTCCATGAGCGCAAGTCCAAGTGCACAGGCTGCAGTGATCTGAAAAAATACTGAACATGGTATTAAACATCAAACTTGCAAATATGTTCCATACTGTGTATTTCAAGACAAAGGAACAACTAGAATGAGAGATATGATATATTCCAAAGTTAGTTAATTTTGTGTTACGCATTTCTTTTCTTTGTTGCAGTTATTTTGCTTGGTGTTTTCTAAAACGCTATGATTTAGATCACTACCAAACAGCCTTATGTCATGGTGAACAAGTTTCAACCAACACCTGAGTAAGACAACGCACTTGGGTGGTAACAAAATACTGGTGATTGCTGGAAAACGGCAAAGACTCAAGTGCCTGTCCCAAAGTGGATTGGGAAAAATTGAGCATTCTGCATTAACTAGATATATGCAGCATGTAAACCTAAACTTTGTCAATTTTTTATTTCTAGTATGCTGTTTGATTTTGGAAAATTATTGACCCATATGTTAGGTTCAAAATCTAACCCAGAAAACCATTTAATCATTGATGTAAATATTGATCACAAGAAACATTCTACATAGGAATTCATGCACAACTGTTTATAAATTTCAAGAGAAAAGGTATTGTTGCCATTAGTAAACCCTGTTTCTGTTTAACATCTGCGTTTCACAGACTTAGTATGTTTGTTTTTGAAAATGGACAATGATAAATGCAGTCAACAATACGGAAGTCAGGTATGTGTACCAAATTATGGTTATGATGGTTTTCTTGACTGAGTTTAGAGTTTGATGTGTCCATGTTTATACGTAATGAATACTGGTCCCAATATAGGGCCTACGTTCAATAGTACATCTTTCCTAATAAGCACAAACTTCATGAGAAAATGTTTTGTTAAGTAGGTTAATTACATCTTAAAACCAACCAGGAATAAGTTATATTATTATGTCATAGATGCTTTTTTGCATAAATATATGTAAATCTTGCTAATATTTAGCAGTTTTAGTGTTCACATAAGTTTTTTCAAGTTCAGTGTGTTGCACTTACTGTGTTTGATGGTCAGGTATGGAAAAGTGATTGTGCTGTGAAAACAGCAGATCGTAAAGTGACCCCATTCATGCTTCCCTTTGGGCTTGGGGTTAGTGAATGTTAAAATAAAGTTAAAAATGTGGAAATAATGTGACTCTTACTTTTGATCATTTTCATGAACTTGCTCTTTTAACCGACTTTGAATGAAATGGTAAAACGATAAATTTACCAGTGATTGTATGATATTTGCTCACATTTTTAGCTGTACAGGCTGAAAGTCAGCAGAGCTTATGTCATGGTGGGTTTCCGTCATCTGTCGTCCGTCTGTTAGTCTTTTTCTTGTTTACGCAATAAAGTCTGCATTTGTTGTCAGATTTTTGTGAAACTTGCACAGTTTGTTTATCTCATCAATAGCTTCAACCCTGTTGATTTTAAAAAAATCCAACAAACAGTTTGGGAAAAGAAGCCATTTCAAGTTGAAAATTTCCATTCTTGTTTATGCAGTAAAGTCCACATTAATTTTGTGGTCAGATTTCAGTGAAACTTGCAGAGTTTGTTTATCTTATCCTATTGATTTTGAAAAAATTCCAACTAGCAGTATGGGAAAAGTAGCCATTCAGAGTTGAAAATTTCCATTTTTTGTTTAGGCAATGAAGTTCACAGTGTTGATCCAATTCTTTTAAAACTTGCAAAGATTGTTTGGTTCATCAAGGGACTGAACTCTATCAAAAGAGAAGAAACTCTAGTAAACAATTCAGGAAAAGCAGCCACTTGATGACTTAGTATCGTTTACTCAATAGAGTCATTATTAGTCACATTTCTTTGAAATTCATTAAGATTGTTTAATACAAGGCGTACTGAAACCCTATCAAATTTGGCTGGATTCCAAACATTTAGTTTTGAGAAATTGCACTTCATTTTTTTTCACTGTTTGTTCAATTCACCATGCATTCCTACTTGTGCTGTCTTAGTGGAATTAAGCCCAGTTGCAAGAACACACTTTTGTGTTTTTTGTCTTTTTATCTTTTTGCATCATGAATTCATAACATATGTTAGCATAAAAGCAAAATCACTCCCAATTAAGTGATTTCAGGCCCTCAAGGGCCTCTAGTTTGCTCATGGAATACCATTGAAATATTTATCTTGATTATATCTCAGACAAGTATACATATGTATCACTTCAGTTTAAAAAAGCTAAAATAGCCTTAAAATAACAACATTTTGGTCTTTCCTTATTTTCATTTTGTGTTCTTAGGGTCTATGAGCATAATATAGATTTCAACAAAAGTTGTTCAAATATGATCATAGGTTTTTTAATACATCAATTTTTGTCTGGTGGTTCCTTTGTCAAGTATGTCCAAATTAGGCCCAAAAGTGGCTCCTGTACATGTGCCAGATTTCAGCTCCACTGGCCAAAGGTCAAGGCAAGTTATATCATGGCCTGGTTTTTGTTGTGAGTTTTCCATCTGAGAATCTTAAAAATATTTTATACACTACATGTTGGAATTCTCTGCAAATTGGTATAAATGATCATCAGGAGGGCCTTTTTCAAATGTTTTGACAGAATTTTGATTGGTCTAAATCATGGCAGCTGAGGGCATGGATTATTTTCATTTAATAACAAGCTATTATGAAGTTTTATGATGGTCAGTGGAAATTGAATTCTCTTTTAAGCTCACCTGAGCACAAAGTGCACTAGATGAGCTTTTATGATCATGCTTTGCCCATCCTGCATTGTCTGTCTTGCAGCATGTGTCATCAATTCTTAGCTTATGTAGAGACCAACATTTTTAATACCATGCTCATGAAACAAGGTCAGATTGTTTGTCCTGATAATATCTCCAATGAGTTTGAAAATGGGTTACATTGTGTTAAAAAAATAGGTCACTATTTCAAATCTTTGGAAAACCTTTCATAGTACTAGAGGCCACAGTTTCAATCCAGTGCTAATAAAACAAGTTAGAATGTTTGTCTTGATAATATCCATAATGACTTTGAAAATGGGTCATGTCTAGATATCAGGGAAAATCTTGGAAAAAACTCTTGTGCACTCTAGAAGCCACCTTTTCAATCCAATACTCATGTAAGTTTGTCAGAATATTTGTCTGATAATATATTACGCAAGTGAAAATAGGTCCTGTGTAATAAAAAAGTAGGTCATATCTTAGGAAAACCATATTTACACTCAAAAGGCCAAATTTTCGATTCAATACTGATTAAGGTTGGTCAGAGTGCTTGTCTAGATGATATCTCTGACTTGTTGCAAAATGTGTCATGTTAGGTTAAAAACTAGTTCACCATGTCAGATCTTTAAAAAACTTTATGTACACTCTTGAAAGCACATGTAAGATGGTCAGAAAGTTTCTCTTGATATTAAAAAGAGATTGGTAATGGGTCATATCAGGTCAAAAGGCTCAGGTGAGCTTATGTTACACCAGTATATCTACAACGGGTGATTGATAAGTCTGTGGAATCGATTTATCACTGAAACCTGAAGTAGAAAATGAATAAAAAAAGAAAATATCAAGAGATGCGTTTACTCATACTTGACATAGAGCTAAAATATCTTTTGAATACATTGAACGATAAAGTTTACATGAAACATTTGACAAGAGTAATCTGTAGTACTTGAAGCATGCAATGTCAATTTTGGGTCAGGCTGACACTTATTAAACAATTGCCTTGTTCTGTATGACAACAAGGTACCCATCTTATAGACATATTTAGCTTGCCTGTAAGAATACCTTGCACTGTGTAATACAAAAGAGATAGCTCCTCTGTAATACCTTTCATTAGTACCACCTCTCAAATTTCCATGAACAAAGGCATGATTGTGTAGAAATCTATAGATTCTATGTAAAACAGACTTTTGGCACCTCATTTTCCATTGAAAGTATACAAGGTCAGAAAAACAAAAACTCTTAAGTTTCATACAGATAATAAAGCAAAAGTCTTCATAGATACCCACCTAATATGTACTATGGGTTATATTACACATTCACATAACTATGAAGTGTAAATGAAAATCCATGGATTTCCACATAAACAGAATTGAGTATACATACCTCAGATTCTATTACATGTAGGAGGTATGTCTGTAAAGTTCGTGAACATTGCTAAAAAGTTAGCAAATTTACAAATGAGACACAGGAAACTTATTTCATCATAAAGAGCAAACTTTTCTCAGTGGACATGTGAAAAAACATGCTGCTACTATTAATAGTATTTCGTTTATAGCCTGTGCATACCAAAAGAACCCACGACAGGTGTCGACATTGTTTTGACGTGGCGATATCATTTTCTGAAATTTTATTGACAAGATGTCACATGCTTTACAGTAGAATCAAAATGTGATTGTGAGATAATCAAACACAATTCAGACCTTGTAGAAAATTTTGCCTTTCACTACAACCTCTTTTTGGTCACGCAGTTCCCTAATGCTGACCTTACAATTCTCTCCAATCATCATACACACCAAATACACCAAACCTGTAATAATGATACCTGGCTGCACAGATAATTCATTATCATCCATTGAATTTCCAAGTCCAAAAATCTCTTGTGCCACCTGTAAACCTGTGAGGGACATACAACTGGGTTTCCTGTAGCTTCAGACAACCTTTCCATGGTATCTATTGGTGAATATCAAAATTTAAAGATGGTCTGTTATTCTCTGACATTAAATCCTCCTATTTTTGACAAGAACAACTTTGTAGTTCGTACAAAGTTTGAACGGCTATGATGTCATCATCTATATTTTCCAGAAATGATGTCAGCTTCATCTGTAATCATTGGATAAAATATGAAAAGAGTCAGATTATTTATAAACTGCATATACATACAACTTGGAAAATAAAACTCACAGAAGTGCGTTAGTTTTATAAATGTTTGCGTTGTCCACGAAACTACAGTCACTTGTTTATGGCTTTCTTGAATGGCTTGTTAATGGCTAAATTGAGAAGGGAGTAATGTCATTGCATCCTCAGGTGTGTGGGGGTCAGGTTTTTATAAAAACAATGCTTCGGGTGCATGAGAACCAGAAACGGTATGCATATATATGGAAAAATGGGTCACATATGACACAAGATGGGATCAGGTATAAATAGAAACGACACTCCGGGTGGGTGAGAGCCGGCAACGGAATGGCCATATATGGAAAAATAGGTCATAGATGACATGAGCGTGGGTCAGGTATTTATAGAAATGATGCGCCGGGAGCATAAGAACAGGAAATGTTGTGCCCATATAAGGAATAGAGGGCCATAGATGAGGTGAGCATGGGTAACGTATATAGAAACGTCGTGCCGAGTGCGTGAGAACCGGAAACATTGTGCCTATATAAGAAATAAAACAACACATGCCTGGAGTCAACATAGAGAGTAACATTGTGAATGGCCCAAAAAAGAGGGAAATGTTTTATCCATATAAGGAAAAGACCAACTGGGTCAAGACAATCATTCGTTGGAAAGCGCCTCTGAGGAGCATATAAGATCAGGTGACGGGCTTTGAAAACTCTTTCGAATCTTCATCTAGAGCAAATTTTTAAGAGACTGATAAGATCAGACATTTGTCTTCTTTCACTACTGGGAAGGAAACTATACAAGAAAGGTTAGATTTTTTTCTATGTTCATTTTCTTTTTTTTCATTTGTCGAAAATTGATCTAGAGTTGCACTTTGATCCTAGCGCTAGATCTGGATCCATAATTTTACCACAATCAAATTTAGAGTAGTAGAAGAAGGAAAACAAAAATAATGCAAAGTGTAAATCAAAGTGTAAAGGGTTCAAGAATGTTTGAGATGCGTGGAAAATACCTAAGCGACCCATAACTCTATCCCGCGAGATCGTGTTACGTCGAGCAAGATACAAAACACAGGCGAGTTCTTGTCAGGCAATACGAATAAACTGAATGTAAACTGAAAATATTTCGAGCAAAAGTCTATTAGACTCCAGTCAAGAAAATCGGTCTTTTGTCGAGTAAAAAAAGATCAAAAATTGTCAATTTGAAAATAGCATACTATAAAGAGTGGGTGCTTTCTTGCTGTATCACCCACTTGCGGGCAGAGCAAATCCTTTCCCACTTTACGCTCCAAGGACATATTTTTTCGGCCTTCTACTTTTTCATTTTGGAAAAAAGTGGTAGTTACCTGCAAACCGATGTTGAAGAAGAGTTCATTTTCCTACAGCACAAGAATGACAGCGATATCTCTCCCCTGAAGCCAGTGCTACCAGGTGTAAATGACAGATATATCGCTGAGTGGGGTCAGAGGCTCAGAGAAGGATCGTAATCTTTAGAAATGTATGTGTTTAATATTCAAGAAAACCTTTTCCCCTAAAATGCAAGATATGAAGTTGGCTGTTTGACATTTAATCATTTCCTTTTTACATCACCCAGTGTACTAATATTGAATTTATGCTAATCCAGAATTGTTTTTTATCAACCAGGTTTACTTCCCCCAAAGATCAGGCATAAAGATAAGTCTTACCTTTTCTTTAGTGTGTGGGTAATATTCGTAATTAATTTTCTTTAAATTAAGTTGATCCGCCCGCGAACCTATGAAAGACAGTGAACAACCACAACTTATGAAAGCTACAGAAGTCCATAGAAGAAATAACACTCCTCAGATTGCCTTTGCAGTTACGTCTTGCAGCGACTGCAGATCTCTGCTCTCGGATATGCACTACCTACAGAAACGTGTGAAATGGTATTGTCCTGAGGTTAAAGATAAACTATCAGAACATCAAGCGAACTCAAATCTAAATTAGATATCTGTCTATGATCCATTTGAGGACAGTCAATCCAATGGCGATGACCAAATTGTGGATGCCGATGACAGGAGTGGTTCGGAGGACAATGATCCCTCTATGGAAAGTCAATCCGAAGATGACGACGATACTGTGGACATGGATGGTATTGTCGGTAGCAGTGACCCTGTGATTGATGATGTGGATTATGAAAAGTGGAAGAATCATTTCTAAAGCATGGCTGATGGAAAAATAAGGCCGTCTCAAAATGGTTCCTTTGCCGTAGAACCTTTACAAAAGGGTGGTTGGCAAACACTGGTCAAACGACTATCAAATTCCTGACACCTGTTGAGCGAGACTTAGCTTTGGCTAGGTCTCAATTGAATATTATAGAAAAGAAGAGAAATCCTGAAAATACTATTCGTGACACTATTGCTCAAGACGTAGAAAGGGCTACAGTACAGTACAGTACAGAGGCACTAAGTGAAAGAAGTCTAGGCGTTAAGACGAATTTGACATGCCAGCACACAATCATGAAAGGTAATTTTCCATTAGGCCACCCGGCATTGGCACAAATGACGTGCATCACACTTCTACTACCAATGATTCAGGACAGTGTTAAAGAAAAATGGACCTCGATATGTGCACAATGTACAGTGCAGCCGTCTGATACAGCTTGTTCACTTTATTGCGTATATTATGCAAAACTGCATTGTCATTGATGGACTAAAAACAAGATTGTGTCATCGTTGGAAAAATACTCAATTCTTTTCATAGACTGTTACTTTTGTATCTAATTATGGCATGCTATTTGTAAATAGTAATAATAATGAAAAAAAAATCAAAGCTACTTGTAAATTAAACAACAACAACAACAAACATATTTAGTTATTTGATTTCGCCCTGCTCAAGTCATCTGTGACCGCTTTTCCTCTTACGGACATGACGTTTCTGGTTCATGCACCCGGTGCATTGTTTCTAAAAGCGCTTGCATCTTTGATGCATTTTTCCATAAATGGATATACAGTTTCTGGTTCTCACACACCCCGAGCATCATTTCTGTTAATACCTGGCCCCATGCTCCTGTCATCTATGACGTCACTCCCCTCTCAGTTAAGTCATTAAAAAGCCAATAAAGAAGGCCATAAAAAGTGACAGTAAAGTGGCCCAACTGTAGTCACGAAGAATGGATATCCATGTAATGTAACATGAATTTGAGTGTAGATTTTACACTAATTACATATGTAAAGCACACATAATTCCATTGATATCAGTTAATACAGACATGGCAGTTCAACTTTTTAACCTATGTTGTCACAGGAGACCACTCCTTCATGCATAGCTTTGTCCCAATTTAAATGCAATACCTAACAGCTGCGTTAGGAAGATATCTCTTTAGCTCCGTGGTTACGGTGTTGGTCTTTTAAACCTGAAAAACGAGGATATTTGTCCGCATGGGTTCGAATCCTGCTAGATGCGATTTGTATTTCAACTATGCATTTGTTGCAAACTTTTATGTTCTTAAGATGGGGGCTCGTCCGGGATTGGCCATTGAGCCAGTAATCCCATTTGTCGTCCAAAAACGGACTTACTGCCTAATAAAGCTTTGAGTCATCAATAAATGATGACTTTAAGAGGCCTGAGGGGGTATGTTACGAGAGACCACTCCTTCATGCATGGCTTCGTCCCGATTTAAATACAATACCTTACAGCTGCATTAGGGAGATATATCTCTTTAGCTCAGTGGTTATAGTGTTGGTCTTTTAACTCATTACCAAACAACAACATTTTAGGCTTGTCCAAATCGAAAGCATTTGCAGACGACAAAATAAAAGTGACAGAAAATTTTTAATTTGTTTTGTGAAGGGTAGAAAACATTGTGGGAAAAGGAGAAAATGCTGGTAACCAGCATTTTCTCCTTTTCCCACAATGTTTTCTAAAGGCTTCTTTCTCAGGGTCGTCAAAGTAGGGATTGTGTGGTAATGGGTTAAACCTCAAAAACGAGGATATTTGTCTGCATGGGTTTGATAGTTCCATAGTCAAAATAAGGAGCCTTTGCAGATGACATAGATCAAGATCAGACTGTACAGAAAGTGCATCTTAGATCTATGTCACCTGCCACGTTAAATAAATTCAAACTAACAAATTCATGTTTATTTCAAGTATTTTAAGTATTCGTAATAGACACGATGAATATATAAGCCGTTGAAAGAGTTGAAAAACTTGCACATAGTTCTGCATGCAGTCGACACAAGCCGAAGCCAGGTTTGGACGATAATTCAAGTGTGTAATATATGGTAATAGAGGTCATTCTTTCTTGTCAATTTGTTTAAGTAATGCAAGTCAGAAGACATTGTTCATCAGAAATATTAGTAATTTTCAATATGGTGTACCCAATTACAGTTACATGGACAGAAGTTAAACAAGGCAAAAGCTTAGCAGTTATGTACCAGAAGTGAGCCAATACACCTATAGGGCAATATATTGTTTCTGCAGTAACTTGACAGTAACAATAGGAACGTGGTTGGTTTCCTATTTTTAGTGTCTTTAATTTTATACTGTCATTTGTCCTGGATACTTTTGATTTCAAAACAACGGGCCTTTGAAGCTGCATTGGTCTATCACAGAACACTAAAATTTTCCTTGGTCGACCATCAAACACTTACAGCACATTGGTGCATCGTCTGTATATTATGGAAAATTTTCATTTACACCATTTTTATAGCACATTGGTGACTGCCTCATTCCTATAAAGATGGACTCACCAATGTGCTATTTATAGTAACTGTGTCCGATAGTGAAAATTTCATTATCCCATAAGAGACCAATGGGGTTTCAGAGGCCTATGCCCAAACATAAAGATTTTCTTGGGATCTACTAAATTATATTCAGTTAATCACAAAGCAATGAGCATGATTGAATTCAGGCATGCATGCATAAATTTACATGCAGATTTCATAGGCATAGCCAGGATTAAAATATATGCATGCACATGTAAAGTGCAGTCACCATTGCTTGTGACAGGTCAAGCGTTTTCATTCAGCTTTGTTATTTTGATAAAGGGTTAAAGACTTTATGTTTCAAAACATTAATTTTGACCTTAAAAGTCATACATTTTGATGAACAAGTAACAAGTCTATTAATTTTTAGCTCCACTGGCCAAAGGCCAGCGGGCTTATTTCATGGCCCGGTGTCCGTCCCATGTCCATGCATGCGTGCGTTAACTTTTATTTCAAACATCTTCTCTGAAACTCCGCATCCAAATTTGATGAAACTTCACAGAAAAGTTCCTGCCTCTTCAGAATTTCTGGAAAGAATTTGATTCCTTCAAAAACTCTGGTTGCCATGGCAACAAAACTGAAAAATTTTGAAAATCTTTAAAAATCTTCTTGTCTGAAACCATAAGGCTCAGGGCCACCAAATTTGGCATGTAGCTTTATCTAATAGACCTTTACCAAGTTTCTTCAAATTATAGCCCTGGGGTCAAATTTGGCCCCACCCTGGGGATCACAAGTTTAGCATGGGCTTATATGGTCACTTCAATTTAAATATCAATGAAGGAAAATAACTCCTGTTATAGGAGATAAAGTTTGTTACTATTTACGTACCTTGATTATCAGACTGCAGTAATCCATGACTCGTGTTAGGTTTTTTAGTTTTTTTGATAGAAAATGTTCTGTTTTCAGGGAGAGTGATTCATCCTGATGTTAATAGTTATGCTCATATAAGTGGAATATTTAATTCAAAGTGAGGTGTCTATCATTCAGGTTTATTTTCCAGAACTTTACCTTTCATGCCAATGAATAAACCTGATTGTATTTACTGACAATGTTCATTGTTTACAAAAGCCTTCTCTTTCAGTGTCTTCAACACTTTGATTTGTGTGGTAAAGGGTTAAAAAGCAAGTGGAGCGATACAGGGCCATCATGGCCCTCTTGTTGTTGCAAATTTATATTTCAAGATCTTTTTCCATTTAAAAAAAAAAGAATCACAATTTTGATATCTTTTGATCTGAAAGTATTTTTATGCCAGACTTTTACAAGAAACACACATAAAGATTTCAAGCATTTACACAAAGGAAAATCCATGGATTTCCATGTAGGGCCCTGTCAGCAATTGTCGGATACCTTAAGAGTTAATATGAATAATTCAAAAAGTATTCAAATGCCATGAAAATACTTAGGCCGGTTATCTGGTTAATCTTTATACCATGGATTTTGTCTAGTGTAGACATTGTACGCTTCAGAAAACAGCAAAAAATGCCAGGATCCCAGATTTTGGCAACTACAGTTAAAATTGTTGTTTGTTGTCACAACAAAAAAGTGTTTACCTTGTACGATATATTTTAACTAAACTTTTTATCTTGAATAACAGATATTCTTTTATGTCTAAATACCCATCAGCTTCTAACCAAAGATGGATATAGATCTAGATCTAATGTAATGAAAAGAGTATGTAAAGTCCAATTATCAAGCCATTTTAAAAATACCTGGCAAGATTATTAAAGATCTCGTACGTACAATTGCATTTAAGTGTAGAAATCAACGATAGATGATTAAACAAAGTGACAAGTATGTAAAAACACAATATCCGAATGACCATACTGTATAGTTTAGGTTGGCTTCTTCCAAACATATCTGGATGATATTTAAATCATTTAAATACTTTTATAAGTAAAAGCCTGCATTCTTTTATTGATATACTCTGGTACTGGCTTAGAAATCGTTTACATGACAGTGGAATGAGAAAAGGTTGAAACCATTCTATCTTAGCATACCATGTGAGAAATATGAGTTGGCTTTTACCTTTCAAACAGAGTGGAATTTCTTGACTCTTTAGAATTTCAAGGACTTCAAATTCTCACATAAGGGAAACTGGAGTTCACTCTTTTAGCACATGATCATGTATTAGTGATAAAGTACATGTTTATAGAATTAGGACTGATTGATTTAAAGCATACATATGGCATTGTATGATATTCTGAATTAGACTAACCGGCGCTACATTCATATACATAGATTTCTGTGTTAAAAGTTTGGTATGTTTTTGTGTGCTCGTATTGTGTTTATCACCATTTAAAACAATATTCAACTCGTATTATAGCAGCCATTGCACCTATTACTTTCTGGAGTTTCTTTGACCAGTGCTTCACATTATTTTCTTCCCAAGTCTTGCTACTTTCCAACACAACCAATGTCAAAAACAATGACCAGGGGAGAGAGGGGAATTAATCATGTTGCAATGGCATCCATTTATCCTTGGAAAGAACTTTGCATAGCCAGGGGTTCAAATAAGTGATCTCCTGGTTTCAAGCACTGTATGTTACTAACTGGTCTTTGCTTAAAAAATTTTGATGTGCATGGATTTTCATACTTAGTTATACGGAAATCCATGGCAGTTATAGATGACCACATAATTAAGAAAAAACTATTTTTCAACCTCAAAATCTTAGTACATGTACTTGTGAAAAAGTGTAAGTCAGATTGCTATGATATTTGAAATGAATGGTCATTGAGTACACCTCTTGTGTGATTGCAGACATCATGTTGTTAATGGGGAAACAAAAGAGTTTTTTGGGCTAGCTTCATTCTGATAGAATATCATTACAATATATACTTCTAATGGATTAGTGTCACTGCCAACCAATCTTTACTTACTTGTTCATGAGGCTACAAACCAACACATGGCAGACATGACTTTTGTTCATAGAATTATAGACATTGAATTTCATATTCATGAATAATAGATGCTGAGGTTTCTGGTTACCAACTTCATTTTGTTCCTCTGAAAAGAAAAAAATAAAAATGTATATACATCAATATACTTCCCAGGTTTTGGTACGCCTAAGCAGAAATATTCCAGATTTAAAAGAAAACATTGACAGTCTGAGAGAAGATTCTATTGACCCTGAGAGAGAGAAAGAACTTACGGAAATAATAAAGATGTGGGAAGACTTGGACAAAGCATTACAAGAGGAGATACAGGAAGTCAAATCAAAAGTCAAAGAACATGACCAAATATTAAGAAACATACAAAGTGACAGTCACACATTGAAAAAACAAACAGAACAAATGCAGACAGAAGCCGGGAATCTTGCTACCCAAGTATCCAAAGATGCAGACAAAATTAAGAATATGGAAGAAGATACAAATAAGTTGCAAAATCAGATGATGTCACATGATCAAAAAATACAGAACCTGATTGTGAAGCAGATGGAGGTTGGAAGTTCTAGCAAAGAACTAGCGGAGCGAGTACACAAAACTGATGCAAAAGTAACTAAACATATATGTGACAGTGAAAGTCGCCTGGAAGCCCTAGAACAATCTTCAAAAGATAGAAATGATGCATTGAACAATTTGAGTGAGAAGCAAGGTGAGTCACTGTTGTTGTTGACTTCATGAAATACTCTTGTTTTTAAAACAATAAATTGTACCATTGGTCTTTCGTTTGAACTATTTATTGGAGCATAAATAAGTTGTATGCTCAATCTCATTTAATTCAGTTATTCCAATTTTGTTTTTCTTTGTGAAGTTTTCTCCAAAGGGAGGTAATTACCGACTACCTTTTTAACTCTTTACCAAACAATCCCTGATTTTCATGACCCTGGAAAAGAAGGCTTTTGAAAACATTTTGGGAAAAGGAGAAAATGCTGGTAACCAGCATTTTCTCCTTTTCCCACAGTGTTTTTTACCCTATCAGAAACCTGAAGCTAATTTATACCAATTCTGAATTTGTTGTCTGCAGATACTCTCAGTTTGGAAGAGTCTTAAATATGTTGTTTGGGAAAGGGTTAACCCTCTTTGACCTTTTGTGGTCAGTGTAGATCAAGATCAGACTGCACAGACTGATTTTGGATCTACCGGTACGGTTGTCCAATAAGAATTTATTTTTCAACCAAAAAGTGAGTTTGAAATAGGAAAACTTGGGTTTACTACTATCAGCCTGAAAGATTCATTTCACTTATTTAGCAACTTAAGGTAAAACAAAGTAGGGTTGTTATTTACAGTTAACTCTTTACCAAACGAGAAAATTTTAGATTTGTCCAAATTGAAAGCATTTGTAGACAACAAAATAAAAATGACTCAAAAATTGAACCTTGACTTTAGAAGAGTAGAAAACATTGTGGGAAAAGGAGAAAATGCTGGTTACCAGCATTTTCCTCTTTTCCCACAATATTTTCAGAAGGCTTCTTTCTCTGTGTCGTAAAAACAAGGGATTGTTTGGTAAAGGGTTAAATGATACTACAGTTGGAGTCCAGAATGTGGATTTAGAAATTTAGGTTAATATAATAATCTTAAATTTCACATGTAATTGTCTCAAATTCTTTAGGATGCTATTATTACAAACATAGTGGCTCACTGTTATCTATGCCTCACATAAGGTTTTTCCATGATTATTTTTGAGATTTCAAAATTTGAAGTTTTCGGTATTGAAAGCACTTGCAGATCACGAATCCAATGTTGCTCAAATGATGGATTTTTGCTGTCCTAAGCATTAAGCGCTTACTCTAACTTATGGACCGATCATACAAAAACAGATACTCAATTTCACAATAAACTCTATACTTTTAAATTCAACACCTGCACTCATTACTTTTGGCCGCAACTGGGCCTATGAAAAACAGCCTCTAGGGTCCTAAAAGTGTGGTACAGTATCATTAAGTGAAGTACATGTTTAACCATTTTAATTGTTTGAAGGAGATTTTTTAACTCTTAAATTGCCTTTCACAAATACAGTTTCCATTGTGTATTAGATGACATAATGCACAAAAAATTTAGCACAGATTTATTTCTTTCTTCATGCATTTGAATGGCCACACTGTTTACATTTCTGACATACTTGTGCCACCTCACAACTTTACCTACCATAGATTGCAGATTACAGAAATCTTTACAAGTGTAAATTTGCAAATTTGTGACAGTGTAATAATTTTAACGGATTTATGATACATAGTTCTGTGTTGTAAAATCTGAATATATGTATAATCTTACTAGTATTTGTAGGAATCCTGAACATTTATCTTGTTATTCGAAGTTTCAACTGCTAACCCTTCTCTCTAAATTGAATTTTTTACTAGCATCCATGGAAGAAGACACAAAGATGTCTCAAGAGTTGAAGAACCTTACATGTATGTATTCATTCTAATCAACAAAGTATTTGTGTTTTTGTGTTTTAAAAGCAAATTTCTGAGTTTACATGTTATGTAAGAATTGTCACTGAAAAATGGGCAGAAGAAATGAAAACATACTTTTTATCATTACAGCCATCACCAAAATGTTTCTAGATCATGACACTTTGTCTGATGAGTTGTATGTACATACTCAACAGCATGAAGAAGCAAAGGAAAAACTATTGTCTAACAATCTAGTAGTATTGACTGGGCACCCTGGTGAAGGCAAAACAACAATGTCATTGAAGTTAATGCTAGAAGTCACAACAGTAGAGAAATGTTTGAAACTAGCTGAGCCGTCTGATTGGAGACTGGTAGATTTTACCAAGTTTGAAGTTATTTTTATTGATGACATATTTGGACCTGGGGTCCTTGATGAAACACTGGTAAAGAGTTGGGATAAGTATCTGCCAGAAATTTGGAAAGCTGTCAAGAGTAAAGAGATTAAATTAATCATTGCTACCAGGCACTATATTCTAGAAGAAGCTCGACAGACATTTAACAGATCGTCACTTTTTAAAAAAGAGCATTTGCAGTTCTTATCATCAAACTACCTTTCCATAGACGAGCGAACACTCATGTTGACTAGACATTTGCAACATGATGGTACAGATACTGATGACAACACAACTTTAATCAATGCTTGTGTAGCGTTTTCTACTTCATTTCTGAATAGTATTCTCACTGGAGAACCATCATTCCTATTTGGGTTTCCAGAATGTGTTAGCATCTTTGTCCAGAACAAGGATTTGCGTGAAAGAGGTGCAGAGTTCTTTGGCAGGCCACATACATTTTTTCGAAACTGTATAGAAGATCTCAGAAAAGATGAGAAGAAGTTTCTTGCTTTGTTGATGATATGGTGTAAACCAGGGAAGACACTTTTTCAAAGTGACCTTGAACTGTCCTCTACTTCAGAAGATATTAAGTGTGTCCTCCGAAAGTTTGGATTTAAATTAAAGGGAAAACTCTTGAAGACACTGAGAATGTCTCTGAAGCACCATACCAATGGCTTTTTGAGGTATTCAACGTCATCAGGGTCCTATAAATTCAGCCACAGTGTAATTGGTAATATGGTTGGTCTAGTGATCAGTGAGGACTATCCAGAAGCTTGTCTGGACTTTGCTGATAGAGATTTTGTATTAGAATATGTAACTATAAAAGAAAGGGAAGAGACTGAGTTCTGCTTCTTTGTGGAAGAGTGTTTACAAACAAGACTAATGGAATCTTTTATCCGTTTGGCAGAGATTCCATCCAGAACTTCGTTAATACTTAATGAGTTAACGCTGAAGAGAGGAGGTCATCGTCCGAACAAAATTCACTCATATTCAAAGATGGATGTTGGGATTTTCTTACATGATGCATTTTCTGACCAACAATTCACATGCAATTTTGTTAAACGTCTTTCCCAAACTGGTAAACTTGATATGATTAGTGAAAGCCCAATCATGAACATGTCTGGTTTCTTCCTTTCCTATGGAGTCGAACTACAGGAGATGGATATCTATCTTCCATCTTACACTCTATTCCATAGTGATGGTGTCCTGTTTCTGGAGATGTTAAACCAGGGTGTTTTGTCAAACAAAGATAATGGGGAATGCTTAAAAGATGAGATATACCTGGCCATGCTAATTTCAGCACATTCAAATCATGTTGATGTCATCAAAGCTCTACTTAGCAACAGATTTGATGTGTCAGAAGAGGCAATTTATGTTGCAGCCATTAAACAGAATTTAGAGATTTTGGAGGTTCTTTTAAATAGTTCAGCAAGAAAGATTACAAGATGTACATTTGAGCAGAATAACAACGCATTAATGGTGGCTTCCAAAATGGGACTACTTGATTCAGTAAGACTTTTGGTCAGCCACACAGATTTGTCACTGCGAAATGACTGTAATGTTTCTGCACTTGACAAAGCTGTTATATACAAACAGGAGGATGTATCCAAGGTTCTGATTGAAAGTGGTGCACCACTTAATGAAAAAGGTGGAAAATTTAAAAGAACCCCACTACATACAGCTGTAGATATGGGGCTTGTTGCATTTGTAGACATGTTATTGAAAGCTGGAGCAAGGACAGATATTAAGGATCATAGAGGTCATTATCCAATACACTGTGCAGCAATACGAGAAAACATCGACATTGTATCAAAGCTGGTGTTGCATAATCCATCTCAAGTTAAACAAAGGGTTGCTTCTTATGGGAAATGTTCGAAAATCAAAGGCATGACAGTCTTTCACATAGCTGTTTGGAAAAATAACAAAAATATGATGAAAGCTTTACTTGACGGAAGTACAGATTGCAATGTACGAGACTGGTATGGGCGTACCCCACTCTACTGTGCATCTTTTGAAGGTAAAGAAGAGCTTGTGGAGATGTTGCTGCCATTTTCACTTATTGACCAGGCAGATAAGCAGGGATATACACCACTGCATGCAGCAATACATAAAGGGCATGGAACCGTTATTCACCTGTTACTACCACAGAGTAATGTGAACGCACAGGATAAATTTGGTTGCACCCCTTTACATGTTGCATGCAGGAGAGGTTATGTTGATGTAGTAGAACAGTTATTAGAGTTGAAAGCAGATCCACACATGATCACTAAAAAAGGAGAAACAGTTTTGCATGTTCTTCTACATGGTAAAGTTAGCATATCAGTCTCATTTCCTGCAATAAATGAACCAGAAATTGATTTTACAGCTTGTGTGCATGCTATCTATAGTCACAGTCCATCGTTGATAGTGATGAACAAGCCAAAGTAAGCTTTAAATATTGGTACACTTCTGCTCCTAGAGAGCTGAAGTAATAAAATCAATGATTTTGCTGACTGAGAATACTAAATTTTCAAATTCAATCCTTTACCAAACTATCCTTTGTTTTATCACGGTCACCCTTTAACCCTTTACCAAATGACAAAATTTTAGACTTGTCCAAATTGAAAGCATTTGCAGACGACAATTTCACTGTGGCTCAAATAGTGCAAATTGTATTTGATAGGGTAGAAAACATTATGGGAAAAGGAGAAAATGCTGGTTACCAGCATTTTCTCCTTTTCCCACAATGTTTTCAAAAGGTTTCTCTCTCAAGGTTGTTAAAAGTCGGGATTGTGTGGTAAAGGGTTAAAAAAGGAAGGCATTGGAGCTTACCGGCATTGAGGGTAAAGGGAAAACTGTTGGTAATTGGTACTTTCTACTTTTCTCTTAATGTTTTCAAAAGCCCCTTACTCAAGATCATTAAATACTGGCCCCTCTTGTGAAAAATTAAGAACTGAAGTTGTCCCCAATATTATTAAGCCACATCAAAAATGATTTTGATCTAAAAAATTTTCAGGAGGAGAAAGTTGATATTTTGTAAGGAGAATCCAGCAGGCCATGACTGTTTATCCTTAGTTGGATAAAATGAAAAAAAAAAATCTGAAAAATTTCTTTCCAAAGGGACTCAAACACATAACTTTGAAAACAATAGTTGGTGAGCACAGCTGATCAATGAAAGACTTGTTAAATCCTCCTTTTTAAGCTTGTCTGGGCACAAAGTGCTCAGGGTGAGATTTTGTGATCATGCAATTTCCATCCTGCATCATCCAGGTGTCCACAATTCTTTCTGTGAAGTCTAGACACAACTTTTCAGTCCAATACTCATAAAACTTAGAATGTTTGCCTTGGTACTACATGTATGTCTGACATTTTTAAAATTTGGTTACATCAGGTCAAAAAAAGTCACTTGGACAAATCCCAGGAAAATCTTGTGCGCTCTATGAGGTCATATTTTCAGTCCAGTACGTTGATAATGTCACGAGCAAGTTTTATATTAGGTCACATCAGGTCAAAATTTCGGTCACAGTGACAAATCCTATAAAATCCTTGTGTGCACTCCAGGGGCTACATTTCAGTTCAAAACTCATGAAACTTTGGATGTTTTTCTTGATAATATTTCTGACAAGTTCCAAATTGGATCACATTTGATCCAAAAGCAGGTCACTGGGACAAATCTAAGAAAAACGTTGAGTGCACTCTCAAGGTCATATTTTCAGTACAATACTTGTGAAACTTGGTAAGAATTTTAGTCTTGATTATTTCTAGGATAATTTTGAAATTAAATAAGGTTGGGTCTGAAAGAATGTCTCTGGGACAAATCTTACAAAAACCTTGTGTGCATTCTAGAAGCAACAATTTCAGTCCAATACTCATGAACCTTGGTCAAAATGTTTGTTTTAAGATGATACATGTACTTTGGACAAGCATGAAATTACATCACATTAGATGTAACTTAATCAGAAAAAAAATCAATTTTTTAGTCATATTTACGATGTAATTCTTATTTCTCGTCTGCATTTGCTTTGAATATAAAAAAGTCTACACTTTTGTCTTTTGATGCAGAGGTAAGAGGTCACATTTTCAAAACTATATGAAGGATTCATTCATATTTGGGTGTATGATAGATATAAATCCAAAGTTTCTTTCATTAATAACCCCAGCTCGTGCCCATGATCTTAAGGTCAAGGTCATAGACTTTGATATTTAAAATGAAAGTTTTAAGGTCAAGGTTTTGAAAAGCTAATAATTATATTCCAAACTAAATGGTGGATTTGGTTTATATTTGGCTCGATGACAGATACAGGTCCAAAGTTTCATTGAGCAATACCCTAGCCATGCCCATGATCTTAGGTCAAGGTCACATATTCAAGTTTTTCTAGAGCTCCTATTTACCAGACTAAATGATTGCCACCCCCAACAGTAAACTTTTCCAAGCGAGCTGCGCAGTCTGGTGACAGCTTGCATTCCTCAGGGTTGTTAACCCTTTACCACACAATCCCAACTTTTAATGACCTTGACATAGAAAACTTTTAAAAACAATGTGGGAAAAGGAGAAAATGCAGGTTACCAGCATTTTCTCCCTTTCCCACAATGTTTTCTACCAGGGCTATCAAAGACAGAAATCATCATTTGAGCTACATTAAATTTGTTGTCTGCAAATGCTTTCAGTATGGTCTAGTCCAAAATTTTGTCGTATGGTAATGAGTTAAAACAGGATTGTTTGGTATAGGGTGAACCTACTAGAAAATAGAAATCCAAGTTGATCCAGTTGATTTAAACCTTTCCCGCACAACATATTTTAGACACTTTAAAATTAAAAGCAATCTGCAAATGACAGATTCAAAACCGATGCAAATGAATCAAAGTTTCCTGAAAGGGTGGAAAACATTGTGGGAAATGGAGAAAATGCTGGTTACTAGTATTTTCTCTTTTTTCCATAATGTTTTCAAAAGGCTTTTCCTTCATGGTTGTTAAAACTCGGCATTGTTCGGAAGAGGGTTAATTTCTGTATGTTTACAATAAAAGGTCCTGCAGCTAGTCTGTCACAAAGCAGGCAGTTGCAGCAGCTGTTTAACTTGTGTAGTATTTTTCCCAGTTGTAGAGATTGTTACTTTAAAACCTTTGAACATTGAAAAAAAAGCATATATTTTCCGTGTAGAATTAACTCTTTCCTTACTGCTGAAGACACAAAAGGCTTTTCTGGGTAGTGTAGATTAAGATCAAACTGCACAGAACAACAGCACAAATTGTGGAGTCTGACCTTGATCTATACTGACTGCAAAGATAACTGAAAATAACTTCTCTTGTTGCAGGCAGGGGAACTGTATTTGAAACCATTTAAAAACAAAACAAGCTAGGTTATTTATGTGAAAGGGTTAAAACCAAAATAATTTGCAGTTTCAAAGTTTGTTTTTGTTCAGAATGTCTCAGCAAAAGAAGAGGAGAACATGCAAGATCAGACTTCACAATTTGTGCAGCACAAAGGCTTTTCTGGGTAGTGTAGATTAAGATCAAACTGCACAGAACAACAGCACAATTTGTGGAGTCTGATCTTGATCTATACTGACTGCAAAGGCAACTAAACTTTTGTAAGATGCAGCACGGGTCAAAGGTGTCCAATTTTGTTCGCTGTGCAAGAAAGTAATCAATTAACTCCTTACCACACAATCCTGACTTTTAACGACCCTGAGAAAGAAGTCTTCTGAAAACATTGTGGAAAAAGGAGAAAATGCTGGTAACCAGCATTTTCTCCTTTTCCCACAATGTTTTCTACCCTTCACAAATCAAATTTCAAATTTTCAGTCACTTTTATTTTGTCATCTGCAAGTGCTTTCAATTTGGACCAGTCTAAAATTTTGTCTTTTGGTAAAGAGTTAATCTTATCTATGTTTGCAGTGGCATTTGAATTTGCAAACTTAGATGAAATCTTAAGAACACTGTATACATGTACCTTTTGTGATCAGAGTAAAGTAAAACTGATTCATTTGTTTTATGAATGGTCTAAGGTGAAACAATGGATTTGATTTACTTCTTAGATATCTTAACTTTTTATTCAAATTTAAGTCTAGAAACAGTATGATTGTCATTCTTGGAGCTATTCTTTTAAGTTTGATATTGTGTTGTCAGGATTGTTTTTCTTAACTTCATTTTGTCTTTGTCAACTTCTTTTGGTTGTCCTCTATTTACTTAATCAATATGCCAAATGTTTTATTGAAACCTTTGTCATCATAGGCAACATTATTTTTACCAACTGCAGACAACTTTTATCATTGTGCCTTAGATAAATTTTAAATGCACTGTGGCAGGAGGAGATATTGCTGGTGTTGAGCAATTTCTCCAATTGCCAAGTTAATTACTTGTATTTATATGTGGCTGTCACATCTTAATTCAGGCTGACTATCGATCCTTACCTTTGCCAGGATGTTTCTAGGGTCATCTGCTGCAAATTTGTTTAAAGAATTCAGGCTTTATATGATGATTATTTCCGCCATACGACAGGCAGTTTGAGAACATTGTGGTATATACTGTAGTTATTTATTTTATACCTACAAATTTTCCAGACTAATACATACATTGCATGCAGATAAAATCAGACATGACCACTAAAATAAACTGTATCTACAACGTGTAATATGCTGTTCCAAGTATGGTATTATGACGTAACCCATGCGTGGCTTGTTTTTCCATTTGATTGGTCAGTATGTTACATCACAATACTCATCCTCAATTCATAAAAAGAAATTGTTACTAACTAAAGCTGAATTTGTTTCTATTTCCTATTCTGTTTAAATAACATTGTCAACAAGTTCAATATTTTGCTGTTGAAAGTTGTAGCTACATATAGATCTATAATAAAAAGAATATCATGTTGTAGTAACTTTCCTGATGCTTGTATTGCTTCAATCTACATAGGAAAATTTTGACATTGTACTCAACTTCTGGTCTCACGAGACATCAAATTTTCCCCCACAACTTCAAGTAAATACAAGCACCAGGCAAGTTACCAGAACCTAATGTTCCACACAGATTGCTTCTGATAAACAGTAACTCATTCTGCCACATTTTTGTATTTTCATATGTATATGTATTCATGCGTTTTGTTACTAGTTTGTGATGATTATCCATATTTAAATTCACTAGAAACTTTTTTTCATGCAGAATGAGTTTGCACATAGAGTGCTAAACATAAACAATGTGGTTGGAGACAATACAGCTCAGAATCAGACTACCGTTTTTCAAGCCAAGTTGATCCCAATCATACTGCTAACAATGTGGTTCTGGAGCATACTTCACAGAAAATGTGGTCTGATCTTTGATTTAGTTTAACCCTTTTCCACACAATGACGACTTTCAACGACCGTGAGGGAGCCCTTTTTAAAACTTTGTGGGAAAAGGAGAAAATGCTGGTAACCAGCATTTTCTCCTTTTCCCACACAGTTTTCTACCCTATCAAAGAAAAATTGTGTCATTTGAGCCACTATGATTGTCGTCTGCAATTATCGTCTGCAAATACTTTCAATTTGGACAGGTCTGAAATTTTGTCATCTGGTAAAGGGTTAATATTAAGGATAGGAATCCTTAGAATTGCATGTATACATATTAGGAATAGATATGATTTTTGTGTGTGTTTGGGTTTTTTCTTTTTTTGGTTCATTTCTTTGTATGTCTGTTTGTTTGTTTGTTTTAACCCTTTACCACATGATCCAAAGTTTTACAAACCCTGACCGAGTCAGTTTTTGAAAGCATTGTAGGAAAAGGAGAAAATGCTTGTTACCAGCATTTTCTCCTTTTCCCACAATTTTTTCTACCATTTCCCAGACAGACATCTATGTTTGGATCACAATAAAGTTTAGTCTGCAAATGCTTTTAATTTGGACAATTCTCAAATTAAATTTTGTCCTTAGGTAAAGAGTTAATTGTTTTAATCTAGATGGAAAAGTTTGCTCGGTCTGTTTTTACACTCAAGGGCTTCTTCCTCAAGGTCATTAAAACTTGAGATTGTGTGGTCAGGGGTTAAGCAATATCAAGATCAGGGTCAGACTAGGCAAGATTGTCTTTTATTTCTATATTTAACCCTTTACCAAACAATCCCTGGTTTTTACGACCCTGAGATTGAAGGCTTTTGAAAACATTGTGGGAAAAGGAGGAAATCCTGGTGACCAGCATTTTCTCCTTTTCCCACAATGTTTTCTACCCAGCTGGAAACAAATTTCAATTTTTGAGTTGCGTTTATTTTGTCGTCTCCAAGCGCTTTCAATTTGGACCAGTGTAAAATTTTGTCGTTTGGTAAAGAGTTAAGCACAAACATCTTTACCCTTCACACACAGTTCTTGAGTTTAAAAGATTCTGACAAAGAAAACTTTTTGAAAACCTGTGGGAAAAGGAGAAAATGCTGTTTACCAGTAACATTTCCTACCTCTTTACAGACAAACCTCTTAATGTTGAAAAATTTATGCTTACAGTATCTGTATGTCTAAACTTTTGTTATCTAGTAGAGTTTATCTATAGGGCATGTCCTTAGTCTTATTCTTCAGAATTTTCTAGTTTGAATGTAACACAGTTTCTGATTGGCTAAACCATTTTTGGCTAAACCAAATGGTTTAGCCAATCAGAAGTTGTTTTGCCTTCAAATTTAGAAAATCTCGGATATTAAGACCAAGAATGTTCTTAAGAGTGGTTGGTGAAGACGGACCCTGATTACACAAATTGGTTCATAGGAGTTGGTTAAATCAATGAATTTTGCAAGTTCAGAGTTGTTTTGTTCAGATTATGTTACTAAGTAGTGGACAGGGTAGTTCCAAGATTAGACTGCAAATTCTTTGGAGTCTGACCTTGATCTACACTGTCAGCAAAAGCAACATTATTTTTAAGTAGCATGTAGCACTGTAAACCTATTATTCTATGTTAAGGTGCCTTTCACTTGATCTTTACCAAAAGATAAAATTTTGGACTCTACCAAATAGCAAGCATTTTGGATTTCCAGGGAACAAATAAAATGCAGCTCCATTGATGATTTCTGTCTCTGATAGAGTAGAAAAATTTTGGGAAAAGGAGAAAATACTGAATACCAGCATTTTCTCTTTATCCCACAACTTCCATAAGCCTTCTTCTCTAGGGTGATTAAAAAATAAGAATTGTGTGACAAAGGGTTAAAGACAGACAGGGAGTGTAAGATCTAGATCAGACTTTATAAAATTTGCTGTTGATCAAGGACCAAACATGATGAAGATTTTTAGTGTTTGTTATGCTTTACATTGTTAATATATCTTTTGCTTTATTCTATTAAAATATTTTCGGTGACACTGATTTAGCAGAATGTTTACTTAACAATACCCTATACCAAGCTGTCCTATGTTTTTAATATCTTGAGAAAAAGGCCTCTTCAAAACATTGTTGGAAAAGTCGAAAATGCTGGTTACCAGCATTTGCTCCATTTTCAACAAAGTTTTCTAGGTACCTTGTCTGAGAACTTGTGTTCATTAACCCTTGCGCGACTCGCTGACCATTTGCATACAGTGTAGATCAAGATCAGAATTCACAGAGCGTGCAGTCTGCTCTTGGATCTACACTGTCTGATATGAAGATGTCCTTACCCTTAACATAAGATTGAAATAGCAATATATTACGGTTTTTACCATTGAATTAAAAATTTCATTTTAGGTACTCAGCAGGATAAGGTTGAATTGAATGCCAGGTTTGAATTTGTCAGACACAGATGCTTTCAGTTTTAACCCTTTACCAGACGACAAAATTTTAGCCTTATCCAAATTGAAAGCATTTGCAAACGACAATTTCAGCACGGCTCACATGGTACAATTTTTCCTTGATAGGGTAGAAAACATGGTGGTAAAAGGAGAAAATGCTGGTTACCAGCATTTTCTCCTTTTCCCACAATGTTTTCAAAGGGCTTCTTTCCCGGGGTCGTTAAAAGTCGGCATTGTGCGGTAAAGGGTTACAGAAAACAAAACTATTTGCTTGGCAAAAGGTTGCTTCTAGTACCATCTACCAAAGTCTACAAATTATCCTCCTTCCATTCTTGCAGTTGCACCAAGAAAAGCCAACAAGAAGCAAATATCACAGCACAGTATCCTTACTGTCTTCTTGTAGATTGGTTACCTCCACTGGTACAGCAAAGCGTATGGTTAACTTACGATATCTGTATGTGTATTATGTACAATGGGGACCAGTTTACCCTTTAAATCCGGACCTTTAACTACCCTGGGAAAGAAGCCTTCAGAAATGTGGTCTGATCCTCGATTTAGTTAAACTCTTTACACAATGACGATGTTTAACAACCCTGAAGAAGAGGCCTTTTGAAAACTTTGTGGGGAAAAAAACATGTGTAATAACTGTAGGAAAAGGAGAAAATGCTGATAACCAACATTTTTCTCTTCTCCCACAATGTTTTCTAACCTTCACATATTCAAAGGAAAATCCAATCATTTTAACAACATTTAGTTTGTTGCCTACTTCTAATTTGAACAAGTCTAATTTTCGTTATTTGGTAAAAGATTTAAAGTGTCGTGCAACTTCTCGCTTTGTAAGTTTTATTTTAATATAAATGTAAAATTTCTTATCCTGTATGATGATTGATTAAATGGTACTTAACACTGTTTTCAACATTATTTCAGTTATATTGTGGCAGTCAGTGCATATTTCCAAGGTTTCCTAGAGTTTCTGTTACCAGTATGAAACACAATATTCTTCCAAAGCCACTGGCTGCTTTCCAGCGTACAAGTAGCCATCGTCCAAAGAAAGATAAGTGGTTAGAAAGGAATAAATCCTGTCTCAATGACTATCATCAAACCTCATAAAGAAATTGGCTGAGCTGGGCATTCGAACTACTGACCCCCCCCCCCCCCCCCCCGATCTGAAGTCCTGTATGCTACTGTTTGCGCTACAGGGGCTCAGCATCCTGTTTGTCCTAGCTGCTGTAATAGTGTCTATGAGTGGATGAAAATCTCGCAGATTGCTCAGTTTGTACAGCCCTTATGCTATAGTTTAGCCCTTTACCACACAATCCCAACCTTTTCAATCCTGAAGAAGATTGCCTCTGAAAACACTGTGGGAAAAGGAGAAAATGCTGGTAACCAGCATTTTCTTCTTTTCCCACAATGTTTTTCTCCTCATTCAAAGACAGAAATCATTTAAGCTAAATTCATTTTCATGTCTGCAAATGCTTTCTATTTTGTTGAATCCAAAAGAATTAGTAGATCTAGATCTAGTTTGGTAGAGGGTTAATGACCGATTTGAACCCCAGGGATCGTAAATAAAAATCAAAGTACTGACAGCACTGAAAAAACAGCGAGCCGGGGATTAATTATTTCTTGATAGGTTTCAAGCGATAACTTATTCAGGAAAGAGTGTCTTAATTCATCATAAAATTTCATATTCATCTGGACCAAGGGAAACAGCTTAAAAAGAAAACGTCCAAGAAAGGAGAAATGCTAGTAATTCTTATATTTTGATATTGTGGTAGTGGACCCGTAATAGAAAACAGCTATTTCCACTATAATATTATCCTACAAAATTTGCTATGATTAAAAATGAGTAGTATTGTACTACTTTAACCGAGCCGTTTTTTCCTTTTCTTCCTTCTTTTAATTATCATTTATAAATCTAAAACCACTATATTCTCATTACAAAGGGAGATAATAATTACCTCCCTTTTCTAGAAACTAACAAAAAAATCAAGAAATAATTTCAAGATAGACATCAAAGGAATTTCTGGTCGTTTAAAAATGTGCAAAATTATTATATCAGTATAATTCCTTATTTATCAACTATCAAAAAATGTTATTCCATGTTGCACTAGAAGCGTTAGGGGTCAATTACCTTAAAGGGTAAGTCTAGGCCAAAATGTTTATTTCAAAATCGGATAAAACTATACTAGAGTATGTTAACAAAAAAAATCTTAGCGTTCTGTGATGTTTAGTTCACGAGATATAGAGGTTTAAACTTCGGATTTTCACCTGTCTGAAAGTCGCTAATTGAAAAAATCGTGACTTCCGGTAGTCTGCCGTGACGTCACAAGTGTGAGAAGATATGGTCGGTATATATGAACTAACACAGAAAACTGAGAAAACTGCATGAAATTTGCAAAGATATAAATCGCTTTATCGCGTTTCAATCACTTGTGTACTGCAGAATTTCAATCTCTATCGCTCTTACATCTTACTACAATAATAGGAAAGAAATTTTAAATGAATTAGCCTAGTGAAGATAGTTCTTATGAAAAGGAAAAGTTATTCTTCTAGTGGGTAACAAAACTGTTTTGAAATTCATTTCTTGAAGTTATTTCAATTATACCACAGTCGCATCAACGAATTTTGATAGATAAAAAAAAAAAGAAATAATAACTTAAGATAGTTGAAATATGCCAAAAGTCTCTTCTACTAAGTGGTAGAAGGAACGTTGCAATGTGTAAAAGAATCATTCGAGTACAGTTCTAAGGCTGTTTCTACCAAATATAGGACACCGTCGATCATTGAACGGTCTACACATCCTGTGCAGTCTGATCTTGATCTACACTGTCAATGTCAGCATTTTACATGTCTCCTTCAGCTTGGGAAGAATTAAAAGCCTTGATCTACCTTAGAAATCGTATCCTCTCTTTAACATTCACAAACAACATTAAATCCAGCACACATCCTAAATTTGCCGTTTAAGTTGAATCCATTTTTTCACTCGATCTTCATTTATTTTCCTACGTGTTATTTTCACTATTTCATCAACAACAACCTTAAAAGATTGTCTGAATTGCCTCCTGCCTTCCTGCCCTCCATATCAAGCAGTAAGCGTTTTTGATCGTCTGCAAAATACAGGGTCAGTCCATTGCCTAAATACTGAGACATGTTAGGCGTAAATTTAAAAGGAAATATCAACGCGGACAACTATTATTTGACTTTCTTTTTCCGTATTTCTCGCTGTAATCACGTACGAGATAACAGATGCTGACCATAAAAAATTCAGGGTACATTAAAAATTTATTACAAACTTTACACAAAAGTTTAGTGCGCCAACCTTTATTTTGAGAAAAGAATTTTGTGTTCCATCAATGTAAAGGGGCAGAGGGTTAATTCGGCGCCACTTTGATGTTGGTATCGCACCGTCGTGGTCTCACATTTTTTTTTTTTTTGAAGCTGGAGGTTAACAAGCACGTGCCATAAACATTGTCATGTACAAATTTACTCTTGTTTTCACGACCATATTGAACCCTTTTTCTTATAAAATGTAAATGGAATTTGGAATTTTACACAGGTTAAATGGGTAAGTCGAATGTCATAACTTTTGTATTTCCTCATTCATACGATCTTAAATAAAAAAAAAAATACCATAATCTGCTTGTCGAATTTCTATTCTAACAACCCTCCAACTCTCTCTCTCTCTCTCTCTCTCTCAGTAATATGAAAGAGATGGATAATCAACAGTGAATTTACCTTTGATTTCTTGCCCCATTTCAATTTCTGTGTGGTCCCAAGGCTGCTGAGCGCGACTCAATGACCTTTTGCGAACAATGTATATTAAAGGTGGGTATTTAGATTTTTCACATCTCACCAAATTAAAAAAGATATATATCACTGAAATTTATATAAAAAAACAATACAAATCATCAATAATTGAGAATCATAAAATTACAAAAAAAATTTTTTTTTGATGGTGTTCCCTTAAAAGGCTACGTAGCCTCTTAAGGTTATTTTTAGATTTCGCGCCAGAAATCAAAAAAGCATCGTGAGAATGTCAAGTGACTGGCACGTGACTAATGACGCTTAAATTCCATAACATAACGAACATGAAATTATTTTCCATAATGTCTTCTTCGAACGCTATGTTTGAAGCTTCGTCTGTGTATTTCCGGTATGTAAATGAGCGAGTTGCTCATGTAAAAATAGACCGTGTTTCCCGTCGGTGTCGACCTGGGCCGTAGTAAATCTCTAATTTCGCTTGTTGTCGGATGGGTTTCGGCTACTGGGGTTTTATGAATGAAAATTAAAAGGCTTTGGGAGAATAAGGATGATTTTTTTGGATTTTTGTAAAATTTTCGCCCCAGAATCTGAAGGGCCACCTTTAACATCAGACTGCACAGAACGTGCAATCTGATCTTATGTACAGTGTCTAATACGGAGATATCTATCTCCAAAAACTAGCAGTATTCGAACTTTTGCAATCGGCATAAAGGTTTATTTAACCTGTTGAGGATTAATGGTAGATCTGATATTAAGCCACGTCATTCGGCTTAGACAGACAGACACAGCAGACTGACGAATAAATAGTCATCTCCTGGCTCTAAATAGTGCTTAAAATCGGCACCCGGTTTAGGATAGGGATTTTTGTGACCAAAAAAAAAAATCGTCTCCAGACATGAGGGAGGATTAGGCTGTGAGAAAAAAGTCAGTATCAGAGCAAATTAACAGTACACAGAAGCCGAAATAAATATGTGGGTCACTCTTCCTACGTCACATCCGGTTTATCGAAGATTTCACAAACTCGCACAGGTGTGCAAACCACATTTTCGCCAATAACTCTCTTTTTACGAAAGACATTGAAATATGGTTTTCAATTTTAAGATTGTTTTCATTTAAGGATTCTTATATCCAAAAATAGCTTTGGTCTGGAGTTACCCTTTAAGGTACTGCTATCACAACGCTTCTAGTGCAACATGGAATAAAATTTCTTATTGGTTGATGAATAAGAATTTATACTGATATAATATTTTTGCACATTTCTAACCGACCAAAATTTCCTTTGATGTCTATCTTGAAATTATTTGTTGATACTTTTGTTAGTTTCCTGAAAAGGGAGGTAATTATTAGGAGGGTACTGCATTAACTATTTCAGAGGAGATCAGAACATGAGGGCAATATTTTTTGCTTTCAAGTACTTTAAAAACGGACAAGTCTGGTTTCTTTTGTAATAAAAGAATTCTACCTTGATCCTAACTGAACAATACACCATGCTACAAATTAGGCATGAATATCTGACAAAGAATACACGGTACCTGCCCGGTAATTTTGCGTTTGAATGGTGCTGCACACTTGATGCTCATTTCGAAAGAGAGAGGGAGGGAGAGAGAGAGAGAAAGTCAACATTTTTCATCTCATTTTATTTACTAAAACTGTTAAACACACTATCTCTTGAAAAAGAACCAAAATGTATAATCTGAAGTGACGTTTTTTTTTAAATAAGAAATTGCGAGCTGTACATATTTTCTGTTTGACTTACACAAGGACATTCAGACAGTTTTTGCATTATAATGTTCCTAAGCCACTAGCTTTTCCACATTACTATTCCTGAAACTATGAGCAAATGGCATTACACAAGAAGGACGATTACAATTTTGATTAAATTGCTTTGTGCTGCTCTAAGGAAACGGCTGCGTTTTTTTTTTTACTGTGATAAAAAGAAATATGAAATCTTGCTATATTTCAGCTGATATTGAACATGTCACAGGCAATCATATGACCAAGAAATCCAACAAAGGTTTATGAAATGTAACCTGTATACCAAGAAGAATGACATCAGCGTGATGACTTGTCAAAGGTAGGTACTTTATGGCTCAGCCATAGATGATCGTTTAATGTACCTAGGTATTCAACACGCTTGGAAGAGAGCGTATACGTACATGTAGTGATTAAATTTATTTATCGTCGCCACCGGTTGCCCATATGGGTGATGCCCCTGAAAGCTGTTAGTATTGTTACGGGGAATAGTGCAGATACAGGACAAAACCCATCTTAAGTTACCCTGGTTCTTTTATGTGCTCGGTGTATAGCACCGTCACACGAGACCTCGGTTTGACGTCTCATCTGAAAGACTATTAGTAATTTTAGATGGCCAGCCGTGGGGATCTAACCAACACCCTCAAGTGACTCGAAACATCGCATTCACGAGTGCTACGCTCTACCAACTGAGCTATGCGGTTTGGTCAAGTACAGTTAGTTTGATTGAATTCGCGTTTATTTATCATCGTCACCGGTTGCCCATATGGGCAACGCCCCCACCCCCGAAGGCTGTTAGTATTGTTACAGGGGATAGTGCAGGTACAGGACGAAACCCATGTTAAGTTACTCGGTTTAACGTCTCTAGTAATTTTAGATACTATTAGATTCGATTGATTTGTAGGTTTATAAGGTCCCTCCGTGCTCTAGGCATATTTGGTATGGACCCCAGGATGCAACCCATCATCCCGTTAAAATGTGATTTAGATCATCGAAAGGGGTTGATTTTTTTTTATTGGGAGTTACATGTATTTTCCCTAAAATCAAGTTCAATACTCTAAATTTTGATTCCAAAGATTATGTGCACCAATGGCAATTCCGCCAAAAAAATGGCGCACATAAGGAATATTGATTAGTGTGGTTTGATAGTTGAAGTCAGATCCAACTATCAATTGACGATTGACTAAATTGTCTATATATGAGGCTATCACATTGATCCGCATTTACTTTTTTCCCCTTGAAATAGCTTGCGTACTTCTGCTGTTTTGATCCAAGATTCCAACCCTTCCAGACAATGCCATTATGTACATGAGCAAACAAACAAGAACACTTCACAAGCCTGACAACATGAATATAATATAATTATATACATTTATATACACCTAGTTCTCCGACCCCACAACCTTAAACATACTGTACGTGTTATTTATTTATTCATTTTATACTTTTTTTTTTTTTTAATTTTTTTTTTTTCCATTTATTTATTTATTTTTTTTTCCAGATTATTTTTCAATGATTGTGTTTACATTTTAAGATGTTATTTACACAAGTTTTGTTTTCTTACCTTTATCTACTTTTTGTTGGTATGATTAATGATATTTACACTGCTGACATACATCAACCTTTCTAAATTTTAAATTCCCTTTATATCTTTCTATCTTGGCTTCTTATTTTCGGCATATTGGTATAGTTTAATGAAAATTACATGATATTGTTAGGCTTGTGTACTAGCTACGGCTGACGTCAGGGATTGTAAATAAAGATCCCTGCTAATATACAACAGCCCAACTTCCTGAAGTTTCAATTTGTATTTCATCTCTTTATCTTAGCTCCTTATTTGATTATTTTACCTACTGTTTTTTTGGGGGAAGTTTGCCGTAAATTTTGATGAAAATATTATTGCCAGGCTGTGTACCAGCTACGCTGCTGACATCAGAAATCGTAAATTACGATCCTTCTTATACATCAGCCTGACTTTTTACTTTTTCTAATTTCTATTTTGTCGTTTTATCTTACCTTCTTATTTCCATCTTTTCCGTATTTATGTCTGTGGGAAGTTTGCAGTAAAGTTTAATGAAAATGTTATGTTATTGTCTGGCTGTGTACCAGCTACGCTGTTGCCATCAGAAATCGTTAATTACGATCCTGCTACATACATGAGCCTGACATTCTTTTTATTTTCCATTTTGTCTTTTTTTTCTAAGCTGCTTATTTCGATCTTTTCCGTATTTTTGTCAATGGAGAGTTTGCAGTAAAGTTTAATGAAAATTTTATCGTCAGGCTGTGTACCAACTACGCTGCTGACATCAGACATCGTAAATTACGATCCTTCTTATACATCAGCCCGACTTTCTTTCTAATTCTGTTTTGTCTTTTTATCTTACCTGCTTATTTCGATCTTGTCCGTACTTTTGTTAATGGGAAGTTTGACGTAAAAAAGAAGAGGGGGGGGGTTACTTGCGCGGAATAGTTATAGCGTGTTGATGCGCCCGATACTTATTAAGTAAGTAAATACGGCAGATCTTACCGCAAGAGCAAATTTTGTCTCCGGGAATAGCAAGGTACGTCCGTTTATCACTGGGATTTCTAACTTTTGAAGTTGGTCTCTGAAATTTATTCTGTGGTCTTTATAATGTGGACACTCAAAGAATACATGATCAAATGTCTCCATGACACCACAATGTACGCAATTAGTTTGGGGATACCTTTCTGCTCCTAGTCGACTTACCTTTAGTCTTAACTTTGTATACACTGTGTCACGAGTACGATAGTTGCTGTATACTGTTAGAGATGTGGGGCAAACACTGTATTCATAATTGTTTTTATATGGTTTGAGTTCTACTTCTCTAAGTTGGTATTTAATCTTTTGCTGAATCAAGTGATACATTTCCTTGATACTTAATTTGATATCAATAAACTCATCAGATCTTGATCCGCTTTTAGCCGTCTGATCCGCTATCTCGTTTCCGATAATACCAACATGGCTCGGAATCCATACAAATGTCACCAGTATACCAGATTCGGCTAATACTTTGATATATTTTTGAATCTGAATCAGAATTTCGGGTCGTGTGTGGGATTTTCCTGATGTTAAAGACTGTAGTGTGCTTAGAGAATCCGTGAAAATGGTGACATTTGTTGATGTGAACATTTCCTTGCTCCTGGTGGATAGCCACTCAAGTACTATGTTTACGGCGGATATTTCACATGAATAAATTGATACTCTGTGATCGAAACTGACTCCTTTTCTCATGATAACTGAGTCGTTTTCATCGAATATCACCATTCCAGCGCCGGCTGAATTTTTATCTGGGTCTTTACTTCCGTCTGTATATACCTTGACGGAATTCTTAAATTTCGATATATGTACTTCTGCTTTTCTGAGATTTTGATCGGGATTGTCTGTTTTAGAAATAATATCAGTTAGCTTCAAGTCAATAATTGGCGCGTTTAGATTAAATTCATCTTTAAAAAACGGCTTTACGATATCTTCTTTATCTAAATTATATTTTGAGGTTAAGTGTTGGATTTCCTGAGAGTATGGATTTTTGACCGAATTAACACGTTTAGGATTAAGCTCGAAAATGGGGTCTTTTTCTGTCTTTCAATTGATGGGTAGTTTAAGACCATGACCAATTGAACGTGCCCAATATTTTAACATATTCATTTCTCTTTGAAGGTTAAGTGGTAGATCTCCACATTCTGCAATTAATGGTACCGATGGTGTATTCCTCGGGCAGCTGGTAATTACTTTCAGAGCTTTGTTCTGAACTTTTTGAAGCTTCTCTAGCGTACCATTGTTTGCCGAGTTGTAGACTACAGAACCATAACTGAGCTTAGATTTAGTTAAACTTTGGTATATAGTAAATAGAGACTTTTTGTCTGTGCCCCAGTTATTGCCTTAGACTGATCTAAGGAGGTTTATATCTTTGGTCACTCGCTTAACTAGGTTGTCTATATGCATATTCCAGTTAAGATATTTATCGAATGTTACCCCTAAAAACGTTGCTGATTCACGGTATTGAAGAATATCATTACCTAGTTTTAATTTTGGGAAATGTGTATCTTGCTCAGGAGGAGATAATTTACATCGTAGGTGAAATATTACAACCTGTGTTTTTATAGGATTTATCAAGAAACCATATCTTTTACTCCAATTATCTACTGTTTCTAGTGCTTTTTGCGCTTTCTTAACTGCAAGCTTTGGATTTTTAGACTTGACCCAAAGAGCGCCGTCGTCAACAAATTGGGATATTTGTACATTATCAGAAATATTTTCAGTCTGCTTATTATGTCTGAGGATTGCTTCGTTGAAAGAATTCATAAGTAAAGAAAATATGATTGGTGAGAGAACACTTCCCTGTGGGCATCCGTTTTTGGTTTCTACAATTTCGGAAACTTTTCCCTGATATCTAACTTTAATTTTTCTACATTCTAGAAAATCTTTTATCCAATTTAATAGTCTGCCTCTTATACCTATCTTTTTTAAATAGAGTATTGCACCTGATGTCCACAGCTTATCAAGTGCTGACGTAAGATCAAGGAAAATAGCAATGAGATACTGCTTACTTTTTTGAGCTCGTCTTATATCAGATTCCAGTCTTGTTAAATTGTCGTCGCATGAATGCCCTGTTCTGCATCCTGATTGGTATTTCGATAATAAATTGTTTTTCTCTAAATAGTTACATAATCTAGGTTTAATCATTTTTTGCATAAGCTTTGTAAAGGTTGATGTTAAGGAAATGGGTCTGTAAGAGGCTGGGTCATGCTTCGCTTTATTTGGTTTTAACAAAGGTATAATGGTAGCCTCATGCCAGCCGTCTGTAGTTTTACCTAGTCTCCATGATTCATTAAACAGTTGTAACAGTTCTGCCTTAGCTGAGTCGGGTAGGTTTCTAAGGACAGAATAGTGAATTCCGTCATCACCTGGGGCACCGTTTTTACAATTATTTAACGCTTGATTTAATTCATACATACTGAAATCTTCGTTAAATGGTAAATCAAGTCTTTGTTCGGAATTCTGGTTCTGAACTATAATGTTGCCATATTTTTTCTCTCAATGAAAGATTTATCATAACCTTCGTCACTGCTGATTTTCTCATAGTGTTTAACCAATGCGGAAGCCTTTTCTTTAGAGTCTGTGATTAAGCTATCTTTTATTTTGAAAGGAGGGTTCGACTGTGGCGATAGTCCTTTGATTTTTCTAATAAAGTCCCAAAGATCTTTTGAATTGGTATTTGCATTTATATTTGAGCAGAACTCCTCCCATCCTTTTCTTTTAGCGTGCCTTATTGAGTATTCTGCCTCTTTTCTATCTAACTGAGTGTTTTGAGATCGCATTCTTTTTCTCAGATTTTCTCTTTTCTTTATTGCCATCGTGCACTCATCTGACCACCAAGGTACATGAGCTTTTTTAGATTTTGAGGATTTAGTTTTTGGCATTGTTTTGTCTAAGATTGATTTGAGTTTATTGGTTTATTGTAAAAATTTTCGTACAAATTTTCAATATTATTGTCAGATATGTGCGAATCTCTACCAGTTTGAAATTCTGCGTTACATAATTTTTTGAAATTATCCCAGTTTTCCACAGAAGCCCTTCTAAAGTTCCACCTCGATTCGGTATCCTTGATAGTGGATTGTCTCCGGAATGTGACATTTACAGTTATAGGCAAATGGTCACTTCCAAAGCAATCTTCTATCACGTTAAATTCACTACAGGGCTGTAGTTTGGCAGACACTAAGCCCAAATCTAATGTACTTTCTCTTTGCTCATTTGGACTTATTCCAGTGACTTGTCCATCATTCAGTATATTTAATCGTTTTTCAGATAGAAACTCGAGAAAGGCTTCCGCCTCGCCGTCACATCTATCACCTGGAGGATTCCAAATAAGGTGTTTAAGATTAAAATCACCTACTATTATTGAGTTCTTATTTAGATCTTTGAACAGATATTGGAGATTGTTTCTTGTAATTATTTTCTTGTCAATTACATGAATATTATACACATCAATCTTTTCATTGGCGCCAAAAATTGTGATAGCACAGAGCTCTACTTCAGCGGTGAAATGTGTGTATTTTTCAATAAATTGAATGTCATTTTTTACATATATGCACAAACCACCCCCTTGAATGTTGCCTTGTCTAGTTTTACTGACTGCTGTTTGATATCCCTGGAAATTAAAAGTTTTGTCGTTTTCTTTATACCAAGTTTCTTGGATGCATATTATATCAATTTGCTCCTTACTTTTATTTAGAAAATTTTGAATTTCGTTCATTTAAATGCTTGTTTTTCCTTTTATAGATCTTGCATTCCATGACATGACGGCGAGGCTGGGTTTAAAATGTTTAATTTTGTTGCTGTACACCGCCATGGTTAAAATTACCTTTATTCAGTACTATATATTTGGATAACAGTTTTTACTGTACTTTAAAAGCGGTAGCCCTGACTGGTAAATGGGTGTCTGGCATAACCAAATCTATCATGTCTAACCATATGCCACCGACCATATGGAGGGTGACTTGGACCATTCACAGCAGGGCGCTGCCATGGTCGTCCTGTGTGATTATACCACACAGGATAACCCCCGCGGTGATTGTTTTGTGTTCTATATGCACCCCGCTGTGAATATTCTTTAACGAGATCTGTATGGATATGTCTGGTATCTGTCTTTTGGGACACCACCCTTTGCTCACCTGAACTTCAAATTTCATTTTTGTTGCCTTTTTGTTGATTGTTCAATTTTTCAACCGGCGTTATCCGGCTTTTTATTAATTTTTCATTAAGCACGGAAAATATTTCGTCTTCATTTTTTCCAACTAGACTTTTTGAAATTTGTTTTAATTCCTGGATATTTATATCTTTTGTAACAGGCAGACACTGTTGTGGAGTTTCAATACCCGCTAGATTACATTTCTTAACATGATTTCCTATGGTTTTAGAGTTCATGTTTTTTATTTTATTTGCGTATTTTGTATAAGCCGGACAACCCTTGTATGCAGCACTGTGCTGGCCTCCGCAATTTGCACATTTCTTTGTCTGTGATTTGCATTCGCTATGAGAGTGATTCTCAGCACAATGGGAGCATTTTAGCTGATTGTAAAAGACAGATTTCACATGACCAAATCCCTGACACTTATTGCATCGATAGACTGATTTTAGAGCCGGTAAAACCGGGCGGCCAATAATGTCGACAGGGCAATTTGGGGTTCCAAAGGTTACAACCAGAGTTTTGTCATTACTTCCTTTCATTACTTTTGAAACTGCTTTATTTTTTTTTTATTTTATTTTTTTATTTATTTTTTTTTTTTCTAAATTTCCCTTGATTTCCGACAATTCTTGAGCATTTGATATTTCTAGAATTCCTTTGGCCATTATGGGCATGTCGTGTTGTATTTTTAAATCAAATTTTTCAAAACTGAAATTTTCCAGTTGTCTCAGTTTATCCTTCCGTATTTTCAGTCTGAGGCTATGTTTTATATTATTAACATTGCTTAGTACCTTCAGATATTTTGGTCCAAATTCAGTTAAAAGGGCACCAATTAGCTGTCCCATTTTTCCAACTGGGACTCCAGTTACCCCAACGACAAACAAGGTCACAGTTAGCCACAGAGGTGCTTGATCCATGTTTAGTTCCTTGATGGACCTTGAGTGTCGCTGTTTTGATGTAACTGGAGTCCAATTTTCATTTTGTTGAAACTGGCCTTCCACCGGCTCTATTGTTTGGTCGCTCTCCACCGGAGTACTCGTGATGATAGTCTCCGTAGGAGTAGCCGAAGCTAGGTATGATTCAAGGGAATCGGTGGAAGTATCTATGATCAGTTGTTTCGGATCTGGAGAACCACTCGACGAAGAAGACGAATTAGCCACTTCCGAGTAGGTCCTCTTCTTCTGGTTAGGTGTGAAGGGGGTAAGAGTACTCATGGTGATAATTAGTTAAGAAATATTTGTTAGATTGAGCTAAAGAGAACGAAAGATTAGTAAAGGTGAAAACAAATCTCAAACCAAATTGCGGGATACTATTAGTGTATCGATCAAAATTTTAGAACATTATGCTACTTACATTGGGCTTACATATAAGCGTAGGACTATAAAATTCAGCCTTTATCAAAATTTCCCTTGTTTCATTTTTTTTTTTTTTAATCATAAAATATAATTGCAAAGAATATCTAGGGTTAGACACGATATTATCATCGTCTTCAAATATTGTTTGAATGGAATATTTAGTAAAGGGAGGTAATTAGTACTGATCACCAATAAAGTTGTTTGCATTGATTTCTGATATATTTTAGTTGTGGATTTTTCTATCTAGATATTCTATATATTTTTCATGTTCTGCATATAAGGTTTATTACAATTTTTTTTTAACAATATGAGATTTATTTTTAATACATACTTACTATAAATTTGCCAAAAAAGTTGCATACCCCAGATGGTACAGTCACGAAACAGAACATTGGTCGTTTGTTTGAATAATACCTACTGGGAGATCCTGGGCACTAATCAAGATCCAGTTATTCATTTTTATTTTTTAAGATTTCATTCTACCATACCTAACGACTAGACAAACCCTTAGACTCGTGCAAAGTTCAAAACATCTAGTACAATTTCTAATATAAGAATCTGCCTAGTAGTAAACACTGTGGAGAAAGGAGAAAATACGGTTCTTGCAATGTTTTACTTCTTTTCAAAGACAAATCCTTTAACTTGAGCCCAATTTAATCTGTCATCAGCAAATTTTCTAAACTTTGAGGATCCATTTATGGAGAGGTAAATTAAGCGCTGTCTTGAATCACTGCCGATTAAATGAGGCTTAGCTGGTGAGATTTTAAGCTGGTAGATCGAAAAAAAGAAATAAAAAAGAAATAGTAGTTACTCATTTTCATACCATGGTTTCAAATGTCTGCCTCTTCAAAATCGAAAAAACCTAGAGGCCCTTGAGGGCCTGAAATCACTCGGCTGGCAGTTATTTCGCTTTTTTGCTGGCATACATTATGAATTCATGATGCAAAAAGGAAAAAGACAAAAAAAAAAAAAGGTGAGCCCGGGATATTCTTGCAACTTGGCTTGAACCCAGTAGGACAGTATAAGTAGGCATGGTGAATTAGTAATAGTAATAAAAATTGAAGTACAATTTCTCAAAACCAATACTTTGGAATCCAGCCAAATTTGATAGGGTTTCAATATGCATTGCATTTAGCAATACTAGCAAATTCAAAGAAATGAGACTAATAATCTGGACTTAGTTGAGTATACTAAGTCATCAAATAGCTGCTTTTCCTTAACTGATTAGTACATTTTCTTCACTTTTAAAGAGTTCAATCCCTTGATGAACCAAATGATCTTTGCAAGTTTCAAAAGAATTAGATTGAAAATGTGGACTTCATTGCCTAAACAAGCAATAGAAATTTTCAACTTTAAATGGCTACTTTTCCTACATTCATTTTCGGGGTTTTTTCAAGATCAATAGAGCTCTTGATGATACAAAACAACTGTGAAAGTTTCACGAAAATTCAACCACAAAATACAGACTTTATCATGTAAACAAAAAATGGAAATTTTCAACTTCAAATGGCTGCCTTTCCCATGCTGATTGTCAGATTCTTTTTTTGAAAATCAATAGCGTTGAAGCTATCGATGAAATAAACAAAATGTGCACCTTTCACAAAATTCTGACCACAAATGCAGACTTTATTGCCTTTTAAAACAAGAAAAAGACTAAGGAAATATGGACAAACAGAGGGACGTCGGAAACCACACCATGACATAAGATTTGCTTGCTTTCAGCCAGTACAGCTGAAAAAAAAAGCTGAGATGGTAAAAACTCAACTCTACAACACAACAAAATTTTGGACTTGTCAAAATTGAATGCATTTGCAGATGACAGAGTGGGCTAACTGTGTACCATTTATATTTGTTTGTTTGTATTAGAGTTTAACACCATTTTAACAGCTTAGGTCATATCATGGCGTTCAGTGACATGCAAACTTTATGTGTTTCCTGGCTTGATCACACAAGTACTAACACAACTTTCTTTACAAAGCTACTGACTACTTCTCACCATAGGGGTCCGTAGTTTGACTCCGGGCACCCATAGACTATATAGTATAAACAAGGGATTTAACTCTATTCAGCCCGTTACTCGCCCCCGATTGCAAAAAAGCAATGTATCTTTTCTTTACTAACAGTTATTCTCCTTATTCTTTCGACAACTGAGAGCTAAAACATTTTTCTACCAGATAAACACAACTGATTGTCAGTTGCTAATGCAGTCTGGCTGCTACAGTCGCTCGAACTTGTAAACTCCCTCAAAAATCTTGGCCATTGACACGGGTTCGTACATCCGACTTTCAAGATATAAAATGCACTTTAGATCCAATGAAACACAGTATTAGCGGCAAACACCCATTAAACATGTTTCAAAATATCACTGACCTGTAGTCTTTGTGTTCAACAAAGTCGAATCGCCTCAGAATTCGTGGATTTTTTATCAAGATGCAAATTTCAAACAGCTGCCGACATCTTGTGTCACGTGACGTTGTTTGGAACGAGAAATTTCATTGGTTGATATGTACTGACAATCGTGCATTCAACCAATAAAATTTCGTACAGCTGCTCACACCTTTTATCATGTGACACTGTTTTGGAACGAGAAATTTCATTGGTTTATATGCGCGACCGGCAGTATCGAATGTACGAACTCGTGTCGATGGCGAAGATTTTAGTGCGAGGTTACAAATTCGAAGGACTGTAGCAGCCAGATTGCATTAGCCACTGACAAATAGTCGTGTTTTTCTGGTAGACAAATGATTTAGCTATCATTTATCCAAAGAATAAGGAGAATAACTGATGGGGTAGAAAACATACGTTGTTTTTTTGTAACCTGAGGCGAGTAACGGGCTGCATACAGTTAAATCCCTTGATTATACTATGTAGTCTATGGGTGCCAGGAGTCAAACTACGGACCCCTATGCTTCTCACATGCATCAGAGGTGAGAGGCGAAAAATCACCAGAAAGAATTAAGGTTTGCCACAACCAGGTATTGAACCCGGAATCTCCAGGTCACGAGTCAGATACGCTAGCCACTGAGGTACCCGGCCGGGCCGTACTATTTGAAGTGATCCTTCTTTGTATGACTAAAAAAAGTTCTGGGAAAAGGAGGAATAAATAGCTACCAGTAGATCAACACTTCTCCTTTTCCCATTATTTTTTTAGCAGCCTCCTGAGGATCATTAAGACAGAAAATGCAGGAAACTAGCATTTTCTCCTTTTCGGACATGATTTTTACCCAATCAAAGATAGACGTCGAGTTTTGAGCTAAATTTGATATTTTAAATTTGGTCACGTCCGAAGTTTTGCTGAATGGTAGAGTTAAACAGTTACAAATTTGAAAAAAAAAAAACAGATCACACATTTAATATATCTTTTTTTTTCTGTGAGTTTCAACTTTGAAAAAAAAAAAAAGGTAAAATAAAGCAAGTAAGCCTACTTATTTCAGCAATATAACATTATGACAATTCATGACTGAATACATTTTCATTTCATAGAACTTACAGTTGATCTACATCTACTCCAGGTAAACTTTCACAGTATTTGTTACTTTCACGAAAAATATCACAAAGTCGGGCAAAAAAGGTTTAAAGAATCCATAAACTGCGAAAAGGAGAAAATAAAGGTTACCAATATTTTCTTCATTTTCCACGTTTTCTACCATATATACAAATTTTCACATTGGATGACAAAGAACTAAGTGTTCAACAGTGGTAATAATCAAATTTACTGTATTACTTCCCTTTAATATCTATATCTGTGACTTAATTTTTTTTTTTTGCTGAATATGGAAGTTTGCAACCTTTTGTTGCAAAATTTTAGTATGTGATAAAAGCTGGTAAAGTTTTCACTCTACCACACAACAAAATTTTAGACTTGTCCAAATTGAAATCATATGCTGAAGGTAAGGTAAACGTGTACCATCTGATGCAATTCTTCATCTTTCGGTTAGTAGAAAGTGGGAAAAGGAGAAAAAGCCGACTACCAGTTCTTTTTTTTTTCCAAAAATGTTCTGAAATGCCCACATCCTCAGAATCGATGTTTAAGGTATTACCATCCTAACGCTTCTAGTGCAACATGGAATAAAATTTTGTTATTAGTTGAAAAATAAGAATTTATGCTGATGTTATATTTTTGCACATTTCTAACCGACCAGAAATTCCTTTGATGTCTATCTTGAAATTATTTCTTGATACTTTTGGTAGTTTCCTGAAAAGTGAGGTGTTTATTATCTCCCTTTGTAATGAGAATATAGTGGTTTTAGATTTATAAATGATATTTCTAAGAAGGAAAAAAAAGGAAAAAGTGGCTTGGTTAAAGTAGTACAATAATACTCATTTTTAATCATAGCAAATTTTGTAGGATAATATTATAGTGGAAATAGACGTTTTCCATTAGGAGAGTACTACCTTAAAACTCGGGGTTGTGTGACCCAACACGGCAGTGCTAGCTCTGGCCCAGGTAAAAAAATGGACATCAACTTTTTCTTGAAAAAAAATAATAGACATGCGCGAAGTTGGTTAAAAAAAAAAAAAACAGATACACACACATGTATGCACATGCAACATTGAACAAACTTCATTTTTTACTCATAGTTTCAAACTTTCATTAACTTAATTAAGTCCGTTATAATAATAATAATAATAATATATATCTAATCTTACATTGTAGAAAATATCGTGGGAAAAAGGAGAATTTGCTCTAAACCATTTCCTGGGCTAGTGCTCCTTTTCCCACAATGTGTGCATAAAGAATGAAGACTTATATGTCATAGTTTCTTTTGATGAATGGTTTCTCCTTTAGCAGACAATAAAATTTTATTTTAATCTTACCCTGTAGAAAATATTGTGAGAAAATGAAAATTTGTTTCACACCGTTACCTGGGATAGTGCTCCATTTTCCACAATATTTACATAAAAGCATAAAGACTTTTAAGTCCTGGTTTCTTTAGATGAGTGGTTACTTCTTTACCAAACATGTGCTCAAGGAAATTGGGAAAAATTTCTATTTCCTGATATTTACCTCCCTTTATTAACTCTTTACCTTAATTAATAGAAGCAAGGAACAAATTGATATAATATGCATCCAAGAAACTTTGTATAAAGAAAACGACAAACCCTTTAACTTGAAGGGATATCAAACAGCAATCAGTAAAATTAGACAAGGCAACAATCAAGGGGGTGGTGTATGCCTATGTGTAAAAATTACTAAAAAATGACATTCAAGTATATTGAAAAATACATACATTTCATCGCTGAAGTAGAGCTCTGTGCTATTACAATTTTTGGCGCCAACGAAAAGATTGATGTGTATAATATTCATGTAACTGACAAGAAAATGATTTCAAGAAACAATCTCCAATATCTGTTCAAAGATCTAAATAACAACTTAATAATAGTAGGTGATTTTAATCTTAAACACCTTATTTTGAATCCTCCAGGTGATATGAGATGTGACGGCGAGGCGGAAGCCTTTCTCGAGTTTCTATCTGAAAAACCAATAAATATACTGAATGATGGACAAGTCACTAGAATAAGTTCAAATGAGCAAAAAGAAAGTGCATTAGATTTGGGCTTAGTGTCTGCCAAACTACAGCCTTGTAGTGAGTTTAACGTGATAGACGATTGCTTTGGAAGTGACCATTTGCCTTTAACTGTAAATGTCACATTCCGGAGACATTCCGCTATCAAGGATACCGAATCGAGGTGGAACTTTAGAAGGGCTTCTGTGGAAATCTGGGATAATTTCAAAAAATTATGTAACACAGAATTTCAAACTAGTAGAGATTCGCACATACCTGACAATAATATTGAAAATTGGTACAAAAATTTTTACAATAAACTTAAATCAATCTTAGACAGAACAATGCCAAAAACTAAATCTTCAAAATCTAAAAAAGCTGAGGTTCCTTGGTGGTCAGATGAGTGCACAATGGTAATAAAGAAAAGCGAAAATCTGAGAAAAAGAATGCGATCTTGAAACACTCAGTTAGATAGGGATCTATTTAAACAGGCTTGAAAAGAGGCAGAATACATAATAAGGCACGCTAAAAGGAAGGGATGGGAGGAATTCTGCTCAAATACAAATGCAAATACCAATTCAAAAGATCTTTGGGACTTTATTAGAAAAATTAAAGGACTATCGCCACAGTCGAACCCTCCTTTCAAAATAAAAGATAGCATAATCACAGACTCTAAAGAAAAGGCTTCCGCATTGGTTAAACACTATGAGAAAATCAGCAGTGATGATGGTTATGATAATTCTTTTATTGAGCAAAAAGTTATGGCCAACATTATAGTTCAGAACCAGAATTTCGAACAAAGACTGGATTTACCATTTAACGTAGATTTCAGTATGTATGAGTTAGGCGTTAAATAATTGTAAAAACGGTGCTCCAGGTGATGACGGAATTCACTATTCTGTCCTTAGAAACCTATCCGAATTGACTAAGGCAAAACTGTTACAACTGTTTAATAAATCATGGAGACTAGGTAAAACTCCAGACGGCTGGCATGAGGCTACCATTATACCTTTGTTAAAATCGAATAAAGCGAAGCATGACCCAGCCTCTTACAGACCCACTTCCTTAACATCAACCTTTACAAAGCTTATGCAAAAAATGATTAAACCTAGATTATGTAACTATTTAGAGAAAAACAATTTATTATCGAAATACCAATCAGGATGCCGAACAGGGCATTCATACGATGACAATTTAACAAGACTGGAATCGGATATAAGACAAGCTCAAAAAAGCAAGCAGTATCTCATTGCTATTTTCCTTGATCTTACGTCAGCATTTGATAAGCTGTGGACATCAGGTGCAATACTCTATTTAAAAAAGATAGGCATAAGAGGCAGACTATTAAACTGGATAAAAGATTTTCTAGAATGTAGAAAAATTAAAGTTAGATATCAGGGAAAAGTTTCCGAAATTGTAGAAACCAAAAACGGATGGCCACAGGGAAGTGTTCTCTCACCAATCATCTTTTCTTTACTTATGAATTCTTTCAACGAAGCAATTCTCAGACATAATAAGCAGACTGAAAATATTTGCGATAAAATACAAATATCCCAATTTGTTGACGACGGCGCTCTTTGGGTCAAGTCTAAAAATCCAAAGCTTGCAGTTAAGAAAGCGCAAAAAGCACTAGAAACAGTAGATAATTGGAGTAAAAGATATGGTTTCTTGATAAATCCTATAAAAACACAGGTTGTAATATTTCACCTACGATGTAAATTATCTCCTCCTGAGCAAGATACACATTTCCCAAAATTAAAACTAGGTAATGATATTCTTCAATACCGTGAATCAGCAACGTTTTTAGGGGTAACATTCGATAAATATCTTAATTGGAATATGCATATAGACAACCTAGTTAAGCGAGTGACCAAAGATATAAACCTCCTTAGATCAGTCAATGGCAATAACTGGGGAACAGACAAAAAGTCTCTGCTTACTATATACCAAAGTTTAACTAAATCTAAGCTCAATTATGGTTCTGTAGTCTACAACTCGGCAAACAATGGTATATTAGAGAAGCTTCAGAAAGTTCAGAAGAAAGCTCTGAAAGTAATTACCAGCTGCGCAAAGAATACACCATCGGTACTATTAATTGCAGAATGTGGAGATCTACCGCTTAACCTTCAAAGGGAAATGAATATGGTAAAATACTGGGCACGTTCAATTGGTCAAGGTCTTAACCTACCCATCAATGAAAAAATAGAAAAAGACCCCATTTTCGAGCTTAATCCTAAACGTGTTAATTCGGTCAAAAATCCATACTCGCAGGAAATCCAACACTTAACCTCAAAATATAATTTAGATAAAGAAGATATCGTAAAGCCGTTTTTTAACGATGAATTTAACCTAAACTTGCCAAACATTGACTTGAAGCTAACTGATATTATTTCTAAAACAGACAATCCCGATCAAAATCTCAGAAAAGCAGAAGTACATATATCGAAATTTAAGAATTCCGTCAAGGTATATACAGACGGAAGTAAAGACCCAGATAAAAATTTAGCCGGAGCTGGAATGGTAATATTTGATGAAAACGACTCAGTTATCATGAGAAAAGGAGTCAGTTTCGATCACAGAGTATCAATTTATTCATGTGAAATATCCGCCGTAAACATAGTACTTAAGTGGCTATCCACCAGGAGCAAGGAAATGTTCACATCAACAAATGTCACCATTTTCACGGATTCTCTAAGCACACTACAGTCTTTAACATCAGGAAAATCCCACACACGACCCGAAATTCTGAATCAGATTCTAAAATATATCAAAGTATTAGCCGAATCTGGTATACTGGTGACATTTGTATGGATTCCGAGCCATGTAGGTATTATCGGAAACGAGATAGCGGATCAGACGGCTAAAAGCGGATCAAGATCGGATGAGTTTATTGATATCAAATTAAGTATCAAGGAAATGTATCACTTGATTGAGCAAAAGATTAAATTCCAATTTAGAGAAATAGAACTCAAACCATATAAAAACAAATATGAGTACAGTGTTTGCCCGACATCCCTAACAGTATACAGCAACTACCGTACTCGCGACACAGTGTATACCAAGTTAAGACTAAAGGTAAGTCGACTAGGATCAGAAAGGTATCCCCAAACTAATTGCGTACACTGTGGTGTCATAGAGACATTTGATCATGTATTTTTCGAGTGTCCACATTATAAAGACCACAGGATGAATTTCAGAGACCAACTTAAGAGTTTAGAAATACCAGTGATAAACAGACGTACCTTGTTATTCCCGGAGACAAAATTTGCCCTTGCGGTAAGATCTCCCGTATTTACTTACTTAATAAATATCGGGCGCATCAGCACGCTATAACTATTCCGCGCAAGTAACCCCCTTCCCTCGTTTTTACGTCAAACTTCCCATTAACAAAAATACGAAAAAGACCGAAACAAGCAGGTAAGATTAAAAGACAAAACAGAAATTAATCAGAAAGTCAGGCTGATGTATAAGAATATAATTTACGATGTCTGATGTCAGCAGCGTAGCTGGTACACAGCCTGACGATAAAATTTTCATTAAACTTTACTGCAAACTTCCAATCGGCAAAAATACGTAAAAGATGAAAGTAAGAAGGTAAGATAAAAAGGCAAAATAGAAATTAGGAAAAATAAGTCAGGCTGATGTATAAGAAGGATTGTAATTTACGATTTCTGATGTCAGCAGCGTAGCTGGTACACAGCCTGGCAATAATATTTTTATCAAAATTTACTGCAAACTTCCCCCCAAAGAAACAGTAGGTAAAATACCCAAATAAGGAGCTAAGATAAAGAGATGAAATTCAAATTGAAACTTCAGAAAGTTGGGCTGTTGTATATTAACAGGGATCTTCACTGACAATCCCTGACGTCAGCCGTAGCTGGTACACAGCCTAACTGTAATTTTCATTAAACTATATCAACATGCCGAAAATATGAAGCTAAGAAAGGAAGATATAAAAGGAATTTAAAATTTAGAAAGTTAGTTTGATGTATGTCAGCAGTGTAAATATTAATCATACCAACAAATAGTAGATAAAGGTAAGAAAACAAGACTTGTGTAAATAACATCTTAAAATGTAAACGAAATCATGGAAAAATAGTCCCGAAAAAAAAAAAATAAATAAATAAATAAAAAATAAAAAAAATAAAAATAAAAGAAAAAAAAAAAAAAGAATAAAAACCGAATAAATAAACATCACATGCAGTATGATTAAGGTGGTGGGAATGGAGAACTAGGTGTATATAGATGTATATATATTTACGTTGTCAGGCTGTGAAATGTTCTTGATTATTTGCTCATGTACATAATGGCATTGTCTGGAAAGGTTCGAATGTTGGATCAAAACAGCAGAACTACAAAAGGTATTTCAAGGGGAAAAAAGTAAATGCGGATCATTGTGATTATTATTTTATTATTTTATTGTTTATCCCCCAAATTGGCGAGCATTATAACAACTATGAAAATACAAACAAAATACAAAAGAAGGAAGAAAAAGATGAAAAATAAGAATAAGACTCATACAAACAAAATAGTTAGAAAAAGAGCCAATGTTCAACTATACTCTAACCAAAAAGAGGCGTTTGCAATAAAAAAGACAAAAATGCAAAAGCCCCTCCCTCGGTCAGAATACGGGTGCACATTGTGTAAACAAAAAATCATGAAAATACGTATATGAATAAACAAACTAAAAGAAAAAAATGTAACGGAATGTAATAAATGAGAAAAGAAAGACTCTGCAAATAAATCACAAAATTACAAAATCCTTGCACGAAAACGAAAAACAAGGATAATTTGACAAATTACGAAACAATGACAATGAATGAGTGAGTGAGTGAGTGAGTGAGCCAACGAGCGAGTGGGTGGTTGGGTGGTTAGGTGGTTTGAGTGAATGAGTGAGCAAGTGAGTGAGTGAGTGAGTGACCGACCGCCTGACTGACAGACTGAGTCAGTGAGTGAAAGGATACTCAGGTGTATGGTTGCAAGGATGGACGATTTAAACATGAAAGACACTAAATATGATAGTACTGAGCAAAACAAGAACAAGATCCTTGTAACGAAAACAAAATATAAGGCAGAAATGATAAGTGAGTGAGTGAGTGAGTGAGTGAGCGAGAGTGGGTGGGTGGGTGAGTGACTGAGTGACTGAGTGGGCGAGCGGGCGAAAGAATGAATGAATGAATGAATGAATGAATGAATGAATGAAAGAATGAGAGTTGGTGGCAGGATAGACTTCACAGTAACTTAATTCATCAACCGACCAACTGAACCATCTATTAATCAATATGCTAACTGATAAAAAGTTTTTCGATACGTATTTCATAAAATAACGGCAAAATAATAATCAGCTGAACTTGCAACGCGACATTTATTAACGCTACAGAAAGTCTGCAAATTTGCTAAGTATTGGGACGATATGAATCAGGATTCTATGATTTAAACTATTATCATCTACTATATTCCTTAATCCAGAAAATAAACTGACTAGCATCTCATTGCTTTCTAGGGACAAAAACGCATTATATAATCCACGGTCACAATGTGATTGTCAGAGTTCAAATATTCTATTCCTTAAGCACCGAGTGAACTGACAATCAAATATTACATGGATACATACTGATGCAGTGAAGTTCATTTTACAGTGTGGGCAAGATTTCGTGAAACTATCGCTATAAAACTTGGCTATTAACCTAACGCACTTATTACATTGATATGATGTTAGAGTAGATGAAGATGATCTACTCATTTCCCATAGTTCAATATTATAAAGAAGCTGTGGCTTAATGAACAAAAAACTATTTAATTGTCTATCGAGTTGAACCCTGGTTAACCACTCTTCATTTGACCTGGCATGAATGGCCTTTCGAACAATACTCTTCCATTGTGATTTTGTAGCGAAGGATACATTAGACATGTATTCTGTGAGGTAATATTCAATATTATACTTTCTTAAAACACCGACTATATCAGAGACATATCCTTTCTGAATGGAGGACTTATATTTGTAGAATGTGACCAGACGGTAATTAAACAGCTGTTTACAAAAATGTCCCGTAAACACACGGCAGAGCTGACCGAGGAAAAGCAGTTTTCTATAATCTATTTCAAACTCGATCGGATTTATAAGCGCCGACCATACTTAAACAAATATCTGTTCTCGTGTATACAGGAAGATCCTGGATATATTTTATACAAAACCTGTGAGCCTTCTCAAGTTGTGAAATATGAGAGGTGGCTGGCGAAGACCAAAGCTCGCATCCATAGAGGGCTCTAGGAAGGACTACGGACTTATATATTTTCACAGACGTGGACGGAAGAAGACCATTATCGTGTATTCCGACATTCATAAGGCCAGGTAAAGTGCTTTTCAGTTTCCGACATGATTCATCCATGTTAACTGAAATTTTCATATGCTTATTACAGATTATTCCTAGGTGGTTATAATTTTCTACCTCTGAAATCAAACTATTGCCTAAAAACCACGAACGATTTGCATTTACACTTGTTGATTCGTTAAAAACGGTGACTGCGCATTTACTCGGATTAAAATTCAGTCAATCATCAATCAGCTTCAACTATCAAAACACACTAATCAATATTTCGTATATGTGCCACTTTTTTTTTGCGGAATTGCCATTAGTACACATAATCTTTGGACCAGAATTTAGAGTTTTGAACTTGATTTTGGGAAAATACCTGTTACTCCCATTTAAAAAAAAATCAACCCTTTTCGATTATCTAAATTACATTTTAACGGGATGATGGGTTGCATCCTGGGGTCTATACCAAATATGCCTAGAGCACGGAGGGACCTTATAAACCTACAAATCAATCAATCAATCATCAGCTGAACGCCACATGGCTCTAAGCCGTACAATGAAGGAATAGAACAATAATGATGATTGCTGACCTTTACAACACGACGGAACCTTCACCTGTTAATGCACTCTCATTGGTGTCCTGCAATCGCCATCACTGTTAATGGCAGAAATGAAATCCAAGGCTTTCTTTCACTACGTCGAGTAAGATGATCAATCAAAATATAAAGTGAAATTTAAACAATAATCGTCAATTGTTCTTAAGGAGTGATTTTATTAGCTTTGACCATTATAATAAATGCAATAACTATGACAATTATATACCAGATTGCCCCTCTTTACGGGCCTCACCCGATAGCACGTGCAATAGCTTTGGTATGCGATTGATAGAATTATGTAAATCATCGGGCGTGCGTATCGTAAATGGTCGACTTGATAAATGTTCTTTTACGTATATATCAGTTAAAGGTTTGTCTGTTATTGATTATCTATTCACAGAAGAAGAAAATTTCAGTCTAATTTCTAGTTTTAACGTCCTTGATTTTAATATTTGGAGTGATCATGCTCCCATCAGGTTTTCCCTTTATTGTAATGTAAACAATAACGTAGTAAAGGATCATAAAAATATGCACGTGTTTAGATGGGACGACTTGAAAAAAGCACGTTTTAGAAATGGGGTTATTTCATTGTTGCCTCGTTTCAATAATACTATCCAGAATTTGAATATTCATGGTGGTAATTCAGTAAATAATGTTGTTGATGACTTTACACTTCTATTGCGTGAAATTGCTGATCCCCTTTTTGGTTCTTCGATCAAGGCTAGAAATGATTTTGAAAGTGTTTCTTTTGCAGATACACACTTGCCAAAGAATAAAGAATGGTTTGATGAGGAATGCATCAAAGCAAAAAAGTCATACATGAAAGCGCTTAAAGATTTCAAAATATTAAAAACAGAAATATCGAGAGAAAGTTATAGCCACGAGAAAAAAATGTATAAACAATTAGTAAAGAGGAAACGTAAACAGCATCACAGAAAATTAATTAAAAACATTGAGAATCTTAAATCAGCAAAACCCAAGGATTTCTGGTCATTCTTTAAAACGAGAAGGAAAACATGTGCAAATACATTGTGTGCAAATGATTTTTATGACTTTTTTTCAGGTCTCGGGGAGGATATTTTTCAAAAAAATAATGTTGAAGCAGATAACCTTGTGAATAATCACAATTTTGATGAGCAAAATATTTGTTTTGACGAGTTAGACAGTCCCATTACAATACATGAGTTAATTAAAGCTGTTCAATCATTAAAAAAGGGTAAATCCTATGGTAACGATTGTCTATTATATGAATATTTTATTGAAAGTATTGACATTTTAGGCTCTCACATTTGTGACATTTTTAACCATATTTTTGATAGCGGATGTTTCCCACATAGTTGGACTGAAGGTATTATTGTACCCTTATTGAAAAAGGGTGACGTTAACAATGTTTGTAATTATAGAGGAATTACTTTAGGTAGTTGTTTCTCGAAATTATTTACCAGTATACTTCATGGACGTATTGTAAAATTTTGTAATCAAAATATTACTGTGTCAGACGCTCAATTTGCTTTTGCTAAAGGTAGATCTACGATCGATGCTATGTTTGTGTTAAATTCAGTGATTCAGCTATATTTAAATGAAAATAAGCGCTTGTACTGTTCATTTGTAGATTTTAGAAAAGCGTTCGATTGTGTAAATAGAAATGCATTATGGTTAAAAATGTAAAAATCGGGTATTGGTAGTAGTGTTCAAGAATTATCAAGGATATGTATTCGCATGTAAAAGCACGAGTAAAGTATGTTGGTAATTTTTCAGATACGTTCGAAATTGCGATTGGTCTTAAGCAAGGGGAGGTAATTTCGCCTATGTTGTGGGCACTCTTCGTTGAAGATCTTGAAATGTACTTACAAAATAATGTTGATTCGGGAATAAGTCTGAATGAAATTATAATAATCTTACTTTTATTTGCCGACGATATGGTTATTTTTGGAAACTCTCCTGTGGACTTGCAAAACAGCCTAAATAAGTTATACGATAATTGTCAAAAATGGAGTTTAGAGGTAAATACAGATAGGACAAAAGTCATGATATTTAGAAAAAAAGGTAAACCATTACCACACGAAAAACTTTATTATAATGGTATTCGGCTTGAAAATATTGATCTTTTTAATTACTTTGGAACTGTTTTTTCTTATACAGGTAACTTTCAACACAACCAGGAACAGCTTATTGGAAAGTCATTAAAAGCCTTAAATGTTTTGTTAATAAATTGTCGGAAGTATAATTTAAAACCAAAGTTATTATGTGAACTATTTGATTCATTTGTAGGATCTATTCTCAATTACGGAGCTGAAATGTTTGGATTTTCTAAGTCTAAGGAAATGGAAAGGATACATCTAAATTTTTGTAAAAGTATTTTGAATGTTAGAAAAAATACGTGTAATGCTGCGGTATATGTAGAACTTGGAAGATATCCATTATATATTGTAAGACATGTAAAAATATTGAATATTGGTTTAAAGTGTCGAACACAGAAAATATTATTCCTAGAAATGTGTATGTCTGTGCTTATAAACAATATATAGAAGGTAGAAAAAATTGGGTTTCTGGGATAAAGAAGATGTTGACGGAAAGCGGGTTTTCCTATGTTTGGGAAGATCCTCTTTCCGTCAACCAAAAAGAATTTGTTTTAATCTTTAAGCAAAGACTAATAGATAATTTCATTCAAGGTTGCTTAGCCACAATATCAACATCCCCTTCTTTACATTTATACAAGTATTTGAAAGAAAACTGTAGTTATGAAAAATATTTAGATATTTTGTCATTTAGTCTTAGAACGTTAATTTTTAAGTTAAGAATTTCATCTTATTCACTTCGTATACAACCTAGTAGGTTTGGTCCAAACAGAATCCTTAGAAACGAACGGATTTGTCTTATATGTAAATCTGGCGACATAGAGGACGAATTCCATTTCATCTTGAAGTGTCCATTTTATCATTCCTTGCGAAAAAAATATATAAAAGAGTATTTTCATAAAAATCCAAGTACCTTAAAACTATTAAAACTTCTTTGTTCGAATAACAAACGTGAATTATTTAACGTTGCATTGTACGCAAAACAGGCATTTATAGAAAGAATGTATTATTTTCATTTGATAAATAACTCATAAAGTTCATTCTTAAGTACTTCTGTATACAGTGTTAAATTATAAAAATTAGTTAAGGTTTACTAGGAAAATTGTCGGTGTGCATCTTTTTTGAGGTAGATTTTTGATTTATTTGCATTATAATGTTTGTTTATGTATTATGACTATGTACATGTGTACTTGTCTGAATAAATATCGATCTATCTATCTATCTATCTATCTCCAATTAGCGACTTAGAATAACAACCAGTACCATGACGCGTTGTGGAATATACCAGGTAATAATTTTCGATTCTGTCGGTTACCAAAGGTTGCGTCCGCCAAAGAGTGAAACAAGCGATTATTATACATTTCCGGGGCAAATTAACGTGTGATCCAGGCAAGTAAAGGAAATTTTATCAGACTTTTTTTGGGAATAATTTAATCGGCATTTATCGACAAGTGGAAGAATCAATCGACATTTGTCGATAATTTCGATTGGAAGAGCGAGCACTGGGTATGGGGTCAAATTTTTTCACATTTCTAAGATAAACAAACAATAACAAACTTTTAAACTTCAAAAATGAACTAATTACTCTCGACCCAGAATGCATTGTGATTCCTTTGTGCATCCTGATTTATATCTAAGCTGTCCTCTCGTGCTACACAGGGTGCTCTTCGCATTGATGAAATCAGAGATCGTATGATCCCTGACGAATTCTGGTAAAGTATTGTGCTTTAGTGGACAATTTATCTTACTACGGGCGACTTCAGCTAGTCTGACTAGTTAGCAATGCTCAAATCAATTAAAATTCTATTTTTACCCTCGGCATGGCACTGACAGGTAGCCTTCGGGACTGGTCTCGAACGGTAACGGAAATATTCCGTGCGGTACGCGCAAATTAAATTGTTAACCTGTACCTTCCCATGTATTAAATATCTTCCCGATTAATTTCATGAAACCGATTTGACTTGTCACTACTTTTTTTCCGTGACCGTATTCGGTTTTCCGATATTTTCCTCATTGTAAACTAAGTTCAAATCAGTATGACCCGTGATCTGTGGAAAGGGTGCTTAATGTATCTCCAAAAAGTATATATTCAGGTCAGCCTGCGCATTCCATGCGGGCTAACCTGGGTTGAAACTTATGCTATTGGTTAAATTTTTGCATGTCAAAGGACCGTTTTAGCTTTCGATCCATTTTTTCTTTTCTATAAGTTTTGATTTCAAAAAATGTTAGAAAAAACACTGAACCTTACTTATTTCAGTAATGTGACATTTGGACAATCCATGCCTGAATAAAGCTCTTTTTCATTAAAGTTGATCTAGATATATTCCAGAGGTAAGCTTCCACGTTATAACTTACCTACACTAAAAATACAATATTTCACGAAAACTGGCGAAACAGATTTTAATAAGCCTAAGTGAGAAAAGGAGATAATGCAGCTTACCAGTATTTTCTCCTTTTTCCACAATGTTTTCTTCTGTAGACGAATTTTCTCATTCGAAAATAAAGTTACTGGATATTGAACAGTCTTATTACTTCCCTTTAATACTTATAACATAAACTTAATACTGTTTTTGCTGATTATCAAAGTATGCAATATTTTGTTGCAAAAAATCAAATATGTATGAAGAAAAATATGTAACACTATAAAGAAAAAGAATTTTAATGTCTTTTTTGGATAAAATTTGTATATTTCAAACCTTACAAGGAGCAAGAGAAAAATATTTTATAAATATTGTACTTTGTCATAATGACAAACAATCAATAACAACAAACGATAATACAAACTGATAATAAAACGTTTATCAAGTGAGACTAATAGCGTTGTGTTGAAAAAACGCATATCTATTTTTTCTTAAGTTGGTCCGGTTCTGTACCCAGAATGGCTAAATCAGATAGTTATGCATTTGAAAAATAACGCCTTGAGGAAGATAATGATTAGAAGTCATTCAACAAAAGTAAGTGGCAGCGACCGTTGTGGGCCATATGTGCATATGTCTGTGCGAGGTGATACTTCTCTTGCGAGCCATATGTGCATGTGTCCGTGCGAGGTGATACTTCTCCGGTGAGTGTTGCACGAGTAACTTCGAATGATTTTACGCAACCATAAAACTGGTGGAATCGATGGCGTTGTAGTAGGATTTGTCTCAACACCGTGCGATTGGTCGGGTGTTTGTACTAGACCTGTTTCACGATCATGAGATTGGTCGTACGAGTAGTCGTGTCACGAGCCGAAGATTTATACCCGCCCAGATATTTATCTCGTCAGATCAACGGTGAATTCTGAAGAACGAACGACATGTCGTCAAAAAGGCATATAATCACCGAGTAAAAACAAAGAAAACTTAAAGTAGCGGCAGCAGCTTCCAGCTTTCTTCAAATCAACTGGAAACCATTTCATCTATTGGCAGATTTTTCACTTTAAATATGTAGTCGCGTAGAGCCTCTAAATGTCGTGCAACGATTGTACGATGTTGTATAATGTTTAAGATGACAATCCGTTATTATAAGGTCGGTCCAAGTGTTAGTCGCTGACGGAAATATAAACTTTAAAACAAGGGAAAAAGTTGCCAAGTCGCTTTTTTTTTTTTTGTATACTTTTTACCTGGTTTTAAAATTCATTTTTTTATTATTATTATTTACTTTTTAACTTTTCTGGCAAAAAGCCAGAGAGCTAATTTCATGTGTACAGCGTGTGTGCGTCAGTCTGATCGTGTATAAGCATGTAAACTTGTATCTCAAACATCTCTGAAATCGGTTATTAGATTTGACCACACTTCGCAAAACTGATGCTTTAAGAAAGCCTTCAAAGAATTTGATTCCCTGAAAAACTCTGGTTGCTATGACAACAAAATTGAAAAACGTTGAAATTCCTTTTCCCCAAAACTTTCAGGGATCGTATATATAAAACTGCATATCATTCGGTAGATCTTCTTCAGAATTTTTTATATAACTTTGATCCGACAAGTAGCACTGTTTCTTTTGGCTTGATTTATTTTTTATGGTAATAAGCTATATGAGCCATGCTGTATGAAAAGGGGGTTTATTGCAGTCCGCGCAGATTGACCTGGGCCGAAACTTTTCGCCATTGGTCAATTTTCTATATGTCCAAGGACGAATCTATCTCATGATTCATTTCTTTCCTTTTTTAAAGCCGATATAATAGATCCATAAGTATGTTATGGCTTGCTTGGTACCATGGGTCACGGAGATGCATTAAGCCCCTTTTTGCCAGAGCATGGCTCGTATATTAAATCTTAAGGCTAAGGGCATTAACTCCTGCTTTAACCATGACATCATGTTGCCATTCAATTACCTTGATTGTCGTACTACAGTGTAATATGGCTGGTATTCTATATTACAGTTAATTGGATGGAAAATGTGTCGTTTCCGTTCGTTTATTTAATTTTATTTTGATGTTAAAGATACCTCTTTACTCTTTTTTAGGTAGCTTCTAGTCAGTTTTTAACCCATTTTATGAAACTAGAATCATTTTTGTATCGTCATGTCCAAGGTTACCCCTGATTGCTGCAATATTGCACAGATTACAACGGATAGAAAATGCATTTTATGTTTTGGAGGTCTTCAAAGCAATCGCTATTGTCGTTTCCGGTTTTAAATGAGAGCAAATCCATTGTGTTGTGCTATTCCTTACACAATCTACTTTGGTAATTTATTTATGTTTACACAGCTGAGCCATTCCACACACTTCAAGTTTTAAAAGGATTTTTCTCAGGATGTATCTTTAAATAATGCTTATTCCCCGATGTGTTGAGTGTTCCAAATGAAGCAAGGTTTGAATCATTTTATTTTTCCCCCAAAAAAATACTTTACCATTCATGCTAAGGGAAGAATATTTCATTGTTTGTCAGAATTCATTGCTGTTTGCGTGAATAACTTATGATGACATCTTTATGTAAAATTATTTATTGACACCACTTTTGCATGTGAAAAACTAGGACTGTTTGGGCTAGGATTATTTTCCCTGAGAGTTTTTACCTCACCTGAGCACGAAAGTAAATGAGTAACAGGTCAATTTCAAAGAAATAATAATAAAATAATAACCCAAGCAAGATACGAACCTATGACCCTAGAATCGAGAGCCATCATCTTACCAGAGTAGCTAGTAATCTTTTCCGTTGGAAGGCAAATTCTTTTTGTAAATTGTCTTAAATTGAAAACCTATATTTAGAAAGTTCTAACCAACTGCTATAATCTTATTGTGCGACAGATTAATTCTGTCAAGCAATACCTGCAAATCGATATATGATTAAGATTTTTGATTATCCAGTTACCAAAGGGCATAGGCCTTTTTTTTTTTTAAATCATGTAAAAGTTACAGACAGAGTCGATCTACCTTCTGTGTACTTTTATCTGGCTTTAAGAATTTTTTTTTTCTGCCAGTGACGAACACTTGGACCGACCGTACAATAACAGATTGTAATTCTGGACACTAAATTCCATACTTTTAAATGATATGATTTCAATATATTTTAACATCTGCATTGTTGACTTTTCGCCGCTACTGGGCCTTTTACTATAAAACAAAAAAAGATTACTATTCGCAAATCAGATTAAGTAGATTCGTAGAGTATCATAGATTCTAGTTTGTCCATGTAGGCAACGACATATTTTTTTTGCGTTGAGATCCGCCAATCGGCGTACATTCATGGAGGCTACGCACATACTCTCCCGTACAGTCTCGTAGATTCATCAATCACTGTTTTTAATTTCGTTACGTCCCCATGTGTCAAGTGACGGGACGTATCTGTGGCGCGTTGTCTGCGCATGTCATAATCTTCGAAGAATCGACCTGTCTACTATGACGCATCACCCATCTCATATACAGGGGAAAAGCGGGGCTTATACCGAAGCTTTTACCCAAGCCTTTTAATAAATGGCTGATGCATAGGTTACATGCTAGCTGATCATAGCTGAACGAATCGCTTTTGAAATTTAAAGTAACAGTTGTCGTTTTGAAAAGCAGTCCGATTCTGTACCCAGAATGCCCAAATCAGATAGATGTGTATTGGAAGAATGCCATCTAGCGGAAGATAATGGTCTGTGGCGTAGGTACAAATACATGTAGGGGCCCATAGACATCGTAAGGTCATTGTAAAGTCTTCCAGAATAGCTGAAGTGGTTTTAAAAGGCACGAGACTTGTAGTGAAGAAATCTCGTGACACTTAACGGTGTGGGTTTGATTCCCATGGTTGGCCAACCTAAAAGTTAATAATAGTCTTTCGGAGGAGAAGTTAGTCACGTATTAGGGTGCAGTAAACCGAGCAAGTTAAAGAACCAGGACTAACTTAGGATGGGTTCGTCCTGTATCTTGGACTTTCCCCGGTAACATACATCCTTCTGGGGGAGGGAGGGGGCATTACATATATGGGCAACCGATGGCGAAGATAAATATACGCAGAATCGATCAATCAGTCTGTGTTATTGCTGTTTTAACTCTTACCCTAAGAGCCTAAAACTTTAACCTTAAGAGACTCAAACAGAATGCAAAGGTTAAAAATCCTGATTTCGTGTAAGACTGAAAATTTGTCACTTCACTTCGCTAAATCCCAGTCACACTAGACCCAAGTTCCCGCTAGTTCTACATCAATGTAAAACCGATCCGGCACAGTGTGGATTTGTCTGACGTGCAAGGAACACAGTAGAAATCGATAAGGACGTGATGGGATCTTTGTGGTCTGGGCTGATGCGGATAAATTTTAAACATGTTCAAAGAAAAACCTAGCAAGGACGTGATCGAACCAGGACGTGTGAATGGCGTTGACTTAGTAGCAACGGGGCATGAACCTAATACGGCCTTCATTGACGAAGTACAAACACGGACTTCTGCATGGCGGTTGTTATTCACCCGGGAAAAACTTGAAAAACTAATGAGAACGCAGAGTGCGTGGACTTTTAGTCTCAACATCACGGAGGTAAAGGCGCAGTAAAGCCCCCGTCACACCAAACTAGTCTTAGAACGTCTTACCCCGTCCTGAAATAATCGGAAAATGGGTTGCAGTCGGGGTATAACGTGTAATTTTGGCCTAATAGGGCCTCAAGCCCCCGTCTCACAAAACTATTTCTTATAAAGTCTTACCCCGGTCAAGAAAATCTTAAAAAGGGCTGCGCTCGGGATAGGACGAGTAATTTCGGTCGGTAAAATGCATACGCACTGCTAATTGATGCCCGACTGCACCGCGTCTCTATTAGGATCGAAGTTCGACAGTTCCGTTTGGAATACGTCCATCCCGTTTTAAGTGCGTTGTCACCCCGTCTAATTACAGGACGGGATGGACGGCAAAAAAAATTGTGCAGGCTCAAAGTTCTGGAGCACCCTTCCCGTCCTAACCCGTCCATTAAGTTCGTAAACAGACGTCTGAACACAGTTTAGTCCGTTTGGCAACAATTTTCGGAACGGAGTGAGAACGAGTTTGGTGTGACGGGGATATAAGCGCATGGTGCGATTTGAAAGGTATTCGAAAGAACGTAATGAAATGCAAAGCGCTTGGTTGATGCGTGCTTGACCAAGCGCACCACGAAACCTAGCTGGGACGTTTTAAACGCAGGGGTAGCCTGGCAGGGGCGTAGAACCAACTTGAGAACTTTTTTTTTTTTTTTCTGCATTTCCCCGTTCTACCTGCGTTTTTCAAGTTTTAAGAAAGCAGTACGGTCTTTGTCTGAGTGTGACGAGGGCAATAAACAAACTTTCAATCAGTTACAATGCTTGCAATGACTACGTTTCTAATAGGCACGCATTTGGTTAAATAAATCAGCAATTGTGTTTCTTTCTAAATTTAGAAATTGGCTAAAAATGAGAATAATGCGTGAATGTGGACCAAGTGCCCATACTCATCAACCATTTTAATTCTTTACCACAAAACAAAATGGTAGAGTCCTCCAATTTGAAAGTATTTGCAGACGATAGATTGAAGTTGGCTCAAATAATTGAATTTGTCTTTTAAAGAGTATGGTCGAAAACATTGTGGGAAAAGGAGAAAATGCTGGTAAGTAGCATTTTCTCATTATCCTACAATGTTTTCACAAGCCTACTTCTGCAGAGTAGTTAAACTCGAGAACGTTTTGGTAAATTGTTAAACACCTTTTCTTGTAATTCTAAATTTGGAAAGTAACGCAATTTTGATGGAGGGACTTTTTCTGTTTTTGCCGAAAGTTGACATGTCAAAAACACAATTTTAAGTTTGTAATCTATGAATTTAAGTTGGCATTGTGCCACATTTTAGACGAACCGAAAGTCAGAGGTCGCTCCTGCAGCAAAACTTGGACTTGATGGGTATAATTTAAGGACAGATTTTGTTTTTAAAAAGAAATCTTTCAGATAGACCAAAAGAGACAAACCAAATAAACACGTATTCGACATTTGTTCATAGTGTCGCCTGTATTTCGGTCTATGCTGGTGATAAGGTATACAAGTTTACATAGTGGCGGTGCCAGGTAGGTGGCATTCACAGGAATCCTCTAAATCTTCAACTTGGAGAGAACTTGGTGCTGTCTTTAGAGTGCTGGGCCCATAATCACCAACCATTCTTAATAAAAATACTTCGTCTTATTCTCAAAAATTTACTAAATGTGAAAGTAGGCCTAATGCTTTGTCTGATTGGCTAAACCAAATACATTAGCCAATCAGAAATTACATTACTTTCTGTACCTCCAATTAAAATAAGCATGAGATTCAGAATTATTGGTAAATGGGTCCACACCTCATTAAGATTTACTCAGTTGCCAAAGGCTTCTCCCTTTACAAAACAATCCCTACTTATGACGACCCTGAGGAAAAAGGCTTTTAAAACTATGTGGAAAAGGAAAAAAATAGTAGTGCCCTGCGTTCTTTCCTTTCCCCACAGTGTGATTTCTCCTTTTAAAGATCAATCCCATAATTTATATAAAGACATCTCATTTCTCGTCGTCTGCGAATGCCTTCAATTAAATCGAAAATTGTGTCGTCGGCCGTATAGCCTTAAATCGTTAACTGATTAACCCGTATCCTGCTTAATAACTGAATTGAAATTTCCAATCTGATAGTAAAACCCTGAGTATTGCTATTTCAATGTCATGTTTTATGGGAATACTCCTTAGCGGACAGTGTAGATCCAAGATCAGACTGCACGTTCTGTGCAGTCTGATCTTGATCTAAATTGTTCGCAAAAGGTCAGTGAGTCGCGCTTAGCAGCCTAAGGGTTAAGCAAACGTTAGTAATATTGTGGCAAAAAGTCCGTTGAAAAGAAAATCAGATTCAACTGTCCTGTACTGTTTTTTTTTTTTTTGTTTCAAAAAAAATGGAAATCATTTATGGAGTGAGTGCCTGTCAAGAGCAGAAAACAAGAGGACGAATCGTTTTATCCAAAAGCATTAAAAGAGGCGACTGGGGTATTTCAAACAGCATTGTTCAGACGATTATTTGAAGAAAAAAAACGCTTTTTCGCAAGACAAGAGCAAAGATCACTGCGTTTGCTCTATTCATACAATAACGTCGTGACCGTCATGTTTAGCTAGCGAAACTATAGTACTGTCTTTAGATGGCGACGACATGCAATTTGCATTTGTTCATTGTGCTAAATTGCCACATTTGTATTGCAGGGTCGGTTTAGCCAGTCAGTGGTTGTGTTACTGTTGAATTTAGATAATTCTGGAGAATAAGACTAAGAACGTTCTTGAGGATGGTTGGTAAATACGGATCCTGGTTTTGATGTAGGAAGGTAATAGGTGTTACTGCTGTGACAACAAAACAAGTTTTATTTTACTGATCGTGCCTCCTGTAATTTAACCCTTATCCTGCTAAAAAAGTGAAAAGAAACTTTTAAACCGATAGTAAAATTCCAAATTCTACTATTTCAAAGATGATTTTTGGGAAAAGATACCTCCTTATCGGACAGTGTAGATCTAAGATCAGACTGCACGTTCTGTGCAGTCTGATCTTGATCTCCACAGCCCGCAAAAAGGTCGGCGAGTCGCGTTCAGTGGCCTACGGATTAATACCTAGATAACTTGGTACGATGAGTGTTTGGTAGGCTGGCCGCAAATCCACTACTCCTAGATATAGAATTTGGCTGATATCTTGTTTTAAAAAAAAAAACTTATAAAATGTGGGTTTTTTTTTTTTAATTATTATTATTATCTTTATTATTATTTATTCGATTAGCGTTAAAGAAAAAAGGCCGTTCCATGTTCTCTGTAGAAATGTTAGAAATGTAAGCGTTTGTCAACAAAATTTTAAGGGAGTTAAGTAATCCTTGAATAATTGAGTAGATTTATTAGAGTTCTTTCCCTTACATTATACACACTTACAATATACGACTAATATGATGGGCGACGGAAGAGCTTAGGATATATCGCGGTTTCTTTTCGCACTTGCGACGCGAATCATATTACTCGTACACGTATAGATCTACGTTCGAGAAACTGCGATATTCATTTATCGCTATTTTTCAGACTTATAGAGTGATCTGGGACGGACCTACCAGATTAATAGTTGCTTGGAGCAGTTACTGAGGTCTATAACAGTTAATTAAATAATCATGAACTGAAAGCAACCTAATCATTGTATGGAAGCAGATTCCAACATTTTCGAAAATGGTTTGAGTCATGCTATCTAGGGATAAACGATCCCTGTGCTATGTAAAAAAGGGGGTTTAATGGATCTACAAAAACTATTAACGCATGTCAGACTGCGCACTCCACGCAAGCTGACCTGGATCGAAACTTGTTGTGTATGCTAAATTTTCTACATGTTCATGAACCATTCTATAATTTACCCCCAAAACCCAGTCCGTTTTTATTAGACAAAATGAATTCTGTGGATCCGTGAGTATGTGATAATTTGTGCGTTATAACGCATCACGGACATGCACTAAACCCGCGTTTCCAAGAGCGCCGTTGGATTTCGTGCTAGCAGTTTTAAAGTGTAGGATCATGTGACTTTATCTGACCGCTTTGATTCAATCAGTTCTGTAATACTCTTAGCCCTGTAGACAACGTTATTTTTTTTTAGAAGAAAAAAACTGGTTTGGGCTTGAAACTCTGACGGTCTTTGTGTTATATAATGACAATTTCAGCTATACTCAGGGTCATTTCTGAGGGTTAACCATTAACTTGCAATAAGTTATATCAAGCTTTTCAAGCCGAACGTAAAACCAAAGTATTGCTATTTCAAAGTCATGGGGGGGGGGGGAGGAACATCTAGATCTACCTCCTTATCGGACAATGTAGATTGATCAGACTGCACATTCTGTGCAGTTTGATCATAATCTACATAGTCAGCATATGGTGCCTTGAATCACGCTTTTCATCCAACCTGGGGATTAAGCCGTGTCCTTTCCAAGGCTAAATGGAGTCATTTTAAAACAAGGAATCAATACGTCTCATCAATCCATGCTACATAAGCACTTTAAGGTCCTAGCTGTTCACCCAGGCAAAAGGAGATCAATTAGAGTGACAATCTCATTGCGACCATTTCTGGCCGCAGTCGCCCTGCCAAGATTGGTAGGGTTTATAGCACAAGATAATGGTATTCCACATAGTTGAGTAGAGTTAAGTGTTCAAGGTTACATGTTCAACCGCACTTGTTATAAACATTACTGAAATTGTTCACTCCGGATCTCCAATATCAATTGGCTTTCCAGTAAGCTTTAAACAAACCCTGTGTTACTATACATCAAATTACGTAACTTAAATTAGCATACAGCGGTTGATATATCTCACAGATTAAGTGGCTACTGATCTATTTGACAGTTCATAACGTCAAAACGGGATTAAACATAATGTCAATAAATGGGCCAGAGGATCAAAAGTGGGTAAAAGTGGCCAAGAAATCCCTTTCTTCATTTTTTCCTTGAAAAATAAATATTTTGATTACGTGTGTATTTATAGAAATTTATAATTACAACATGACAAGTACGGGGCGTTGTGGGACTTCCCGGATGTAGGCCGACCTGTAAATGAACATGAAGATGAAACATTTGAAATTATCCAACGGATACGTTTCTTGATACATGCAAAAGACGATTCCAGGTAATAAATCTTTTTTTATACGTTCTTCCTATACAACGTTGCTGTTCGGTAGATCAATGTTTAATTAGCGGAGGTCCAAGTCTGCGAAATCTGAACCTATTTTAGGCCTACGTTCTCATAATCAGAGACATCTACAATACACATCTATGTCTCTGGATGTACGTCATTATCCAAGAATCAAAACTAGGACATCTTCTTTTAAAAATCGGTACGAAAGGTACAAGTACATGTATAAACTATTTCTCTGTATTACAAATTAGAATTGCCCAGATTATTTAAAGGCATGTTGTTGATATCTTATAGACCTACATGTAAATATTTTCCCTGAACTTAAATATTTCGTGGATCTAGATCTACTTTCGCTTTCAGAAACAGACATGTTGAGTGACTTTGCTGGCCTCTGCGTGACGATTTGCAGAACCATTATGACACCTTTAAGACAAAAGACAATGGACTGTTACTGTTATACTTTATATACCATGCACATAAATCCTCTATGTCAAATTACGGTGAGTGGCCATAAATATTTCATCAAAGTCTGAATTCCTTCTGACTTTCTTCCAATTTAGAATGGCTGGTGAATGTGGACCCAGTAATGCCCACAAAAACCTTGCACATCTATACTTTGTTAAGGATTAATTCTATCAAGATAAAGGAGGAAATAGAAATCTGTGGAGCAACTTAACTCTTTACCAAACGACAAAATTTTTGACTGGTCCAAATTGAAAGCACTTGCAGACGACAAAATAAACATACATTTGTTTCCAGCAGGGTAGAAAACATTGTGGGAAAAGGAGAAAATGCTGGTTACCAGCATTTTCTCCTTTTTCCACAATGTTTTTAAAATACTTCTATCTAAGGGTCGTAAAAACCAGGGATTGTTTGGTAAAGGGTCAAGTACGTGTATACATGTATTAACTGTACAGTCAAATTTCAGGCTCGTCCAAATTGAAAGCATTAATTAGCAGATTACAAATAAAAGGTTGGTCAAATAATGAAATTTTGTTGTTGAAAGATTGGGAAATACTGAGGGAAAAGCTAGGAGGAAATGCTGGTTACCAGCATTTTCTCCTTTTCCCCCAATGTTTCTAAAAGCTTTATTTCTCAGGTTGAAATATCCAATTACTTGGTAAAGGATTAAACATGCATACCACTGCTCTGTGAAACATTATCTAGACAAAAATGATAAAATCAAAGTGGATAAGTAAGGGATTTAGAGATATTTTAACAATTGGGAGTTACTGTAACAAGCAATAAATCTAATATTTTGTTATATGCAAAATACTAGATTATATTGCATAATTGTTAAAACTTGCCTATTCTTCAAAAAATTAATCTTTCTTGAAAATCTATATTTGTCAAGTCTTTTATGTTTTAATACAATGGATTTTGATGCAGTTTGGCATATTTATCCCAGTTGTTAAGAATTATTGTGACATGTTTTTACATCTTCTAGATTTAATCAGTTTCTTTCTTTTATCAATCAAGTCTGCTTTGTAATAAGATTTTGCTCTTAACACCTTTTGATTTTTGAATGTTAAGATCTAATCGTTTGTCATCATATTTGATAAGGTGTGAAGCCATAGCTTGCCTCTGGTAAAACCTAAAGTTAATCAGTTTATATCTATTGGTTAATTCCCTTTTATATTTCATTGGTTACTTATAATTGTAGAATTTCATTGCAGTGTTGCTAGGTAATATAAAATATGTAGTTTTTCATGTAGAGACAGGACCAGCCTGCATAGCTCAATAGGTAGAGCGTAGGACTCGTGAAGGTGATGTTTCGAGTCATTCGAGGATGTGGGTTCGATCCCCACGGATGGGTTTCGTCCTGTATCTGCACTATCCCCCGTAACAATACTAACAGCCTTCAGGGGGCGTTGCCCATTAGGGCAACCGGTGCCGACGATAAATAAACGCAAATTCAGTCAATCATGTAGAGACAGCAAAAATTGAGATTTGACACTCACACACATTAATTATGAGAGAGAACTCAATATTGTGAATAAAACTATCTAATGATAAATTTATCAGTGCTTGCCTATAATCTGTAAATGTTTTAAGTTTAATAAATGAAATCAATTAAAAAGGTGATCCACAAATATAATTACATGCCTAAATAAAAATATAAATACGGAACTGCACTTGGACTTCAGTGTTGTACTTTAACAATCAGGGACTTGGACCCTTGTCCTAGCAAACATTTCATGTGAATCTTGTGGCTGAGGGCCGAGACTGCCTCCACCAAAGGGCTCGTATGTTAATTCCCCAACGACAGCAGCCGAGTGCCACTGGACCCTTGGCCACAGTTAACAACTACATTCTATAGACTTTTCATTGTTGAGAAGATAAAAGGAAAAAGAATAAATATCAGATTCACATTTTGAGAGTCATGGGACAAAAAGTCTTCCCTTTCTCAAAGTCTTCATAAAGGAGGTGAATGTGGTGTACTTTTTAGCGGATTTGCTATATAGCAAATGCGCTTACTGTGATCGTTTTCACCGGAACCAAATAGATCATGTGTAACGACGCATGCGCGCTCAATTTTAATTTTGCATGGCTGGTATGGGACGAACAAGGCAGATCTACAAATGATATTCAGCTCTGACCCTGAACAAATCATACAAATAAGGTTTCATTTCTTTATCGAAATTTCGTACAAAACTAAAACATTTGTCAGTTTGAGATACTACAAAGACTTAAACAAAGTTTTTTCTTTTTTTTTTTTAATATGGCCACATGCGTATGAACATTGTTTACACAGACTGCCCTCGTTTTCATTCAAGAAAGTTCATTCATAACTTGTGTCGTTCGCTGCCAAAATAAACAATGAGATAAAGCAGTATTTTCTGAATAAAATTACATTTTCAACTATAGTATTATATCAGATATCTTTAACTGTTCAGACAGTTAAATAGAATTTGGCCGTAAATAATTTACAGCCCTTTCGAGAACGAATACACAGAACCCATAAAGTCGGCTCGGCACCTTGTTACAGCCCTTCGTATAACGCTATCGATGAATTTCCGAATTGTTTGAAACATTTCTGCGAAACGTTTGAACGAATGGAGATCATGCAGTCTATCCAAAATAATTGTTTGATGTTTGATTTATGCAAGACTGCGTTGGTAAAGCTTCCAAGATTTCTCTCTGGTTATCGAAGGGTCATTAAGAAATCCTTCGTTTTCAAACGCCCCGATCAAGTACGAACCCGGAACATGAATTTATACTGAGGAATTTTGATGGGAAATCGTGTCCTCAGTGAACTAGACATCCACTAACTTGAAGCCTCGGAGACTCAAACAAGCTCACTATTTGTCTTCAAGGTGTAGAAGTCCATTTATAGTCCTTCTGATACATTGAATTTTATTTTGTTACGTTTCATGCAAAAAACAAAAATGAATGCAGATAGATTTACATGTATGATAAAGGATCCACAGGAATGCATCTATACGTCTTTCTAGTTAGACATATAGATTTAAATTGTTTGATATATTTTTGATACTTTGAAATAGAAGTGCATGTATAGTGCAAGTTGAACATATTTGTACTTTACTTATAGAGTAAATTTTTATGATGAACTGCTGCTGCTGCTTAACCCATATTTAAGACGGTGACAGTGTTTTATGTAAACAGCAAGTAATTCAAACCTTAGAATGAAAGTATGCCTATAGTTTTTAAAGTTTTATAGAGGGACCCAATTCTTTTAACTATTAGGCTACTAAATACTACTCAAGGACCTTTTGCAGACAGTGTTGATTAAGATCAGATTGCACAGAAAATGCAGTCTGATCTTCAATCAGTACTACCCGGTATTTTTCCCCCAAAATAACTTTAAAATAGCAGTAATTGGATTTGTACATTCAACTTGAAAGTTTCATTTTAGTTATGTTGAGGTCATTTTTTACTCTGCATGGCAACTTGTCACACTGAGTGTGATCTTGATCCATTCTGACTACTAAAGTGCCTTCAGCTGTACCAAGGGCAGGAATTTACACATAATGAAAAAAAGGACTATGTTCTGCCAGGTGATGAGTGATGATTTCAATTCTTTTCTTTAGACCATGAAAATGGATTCACTCAAAGCTGCATTGGATGTAATGAATAACCTTTCTATCAGTGTAAATATTGAATTTCAAGTATCTTATAATGCTACATCAGGTATTTTTTGCACATGTACCTGCAATTGTTCAGTTATGTAGTATGCAAGGTTGGCAAAAAGCAGGTTAATATGAGTATTGACCAGGCCGGCTGTTTTATAACCGGTCAATACTGGTCACAAGTGGTCGATTGGTGGTCGATTGAAGTGGTTGATTAGGATGATTTAATCACTGGCTTACATACCCGTCTGGTTTCCAAACTAATATTAAAAGCTCTCCTGTTACATCCTGCACATGAAGGTTTATTACATACTGTCATCAGTATCATAGTTTTTATTAATAAGGTCCTTTTTTATTTGATCATAATTCAAAAGACATTATTGCTGGTCAACTGAAGAGGTTGTTGGATTGACTTTCCTTACTGAATTTCCATAGATGTCGGTTCTTTTCAACCAAATATTTTTTATCTACCATCATTCCTTACAGAGAATGTAGATAATGTTTATAGTTCTACGCTCTCTCTCTCTCTTTCACCACAAACACACTTAGATTTTAAAAATATAACTAATTTAACATAGTCTTTGGTCATGAAAGTTCAAAGGTAGTATCATACAGCAGCTAATATATAATTTTCATGTAAAATTGCAGGAAAAAAACTGTCACACATAGGCAAACATGTAAAATATACCTGTCATTAATCTATAGACATATTGAGGTACACATGAAGAAGGCTCTAACTGATTAAATAAACAATGGTTAAGGATGCATTAATCTAATTGAAGTACATTTAAGTGTCTACTTGCACCTTTAAATTGCTGTCAAAACATATTGAATGGTGTAAAAGTTGCCTCTTTCTAACCCAGTGGGTGTGGCTTAAATCAATTACCAAAGGGACAAATCATGTGTCCCTATCTGGGGTATTATACTTGACACCAGGCTTTACTCCTAAAGTGTGAAATATTGACTTATATGCAATCATGATAATATCTTATCATCAAGCAATTAATTAAGGTGTCAAACATGAAACCTGGGGACCTTATTTGGAACTTCTACACAGTTTTGGAAAAGTTGCAAAGGCCAGCTGATGAGTACCCTTTGCAGAGACAAAACAGTTTTTTCACTCAAGTCAACTCTTGCATATTGATGAATTCAACACAAATTATCCACTAAATAGCATAACTGTCCTGTTAAAACTCATCTGACCATTAAAGTTTCCAAGTGACCACTACAAATATTCAATCGACCACTATTGACCACTTTTGGAGTATTGACTGGGGCGGTTTTAACCGGTTAAAACCGCCGCTTAAAACTACCCCTGGTTTCAACTGCTCAACCTTGGTAGTATGACTAAAATTCACAAAGACAAGGCTCAAAACTTCAAAAAGAAAACTTGATCTATATAGACACTGCAGAGAACCAGCTAAGCCCTATTAAAACCAGAGAGGCACACAAATAAATAAGTTGTTCTCACTGTAAGACTGAAACAGTGTTGAAACTAATGTAACCACCAGAAATCAGTCACCCATCAAATTATTTTTGAGGTAGTTACAATCAATTTCATGTTTTGTGGCACTGTATGAGTTAACCTTACTTTTTTTTTGTAAAATCATTATTTTCTTGACTTGTTTCTTTATGAAGATACTGGTAAATTTTCATTTATGTAACAGAAGGAAGGTAAATTATTCAATATTCATGAATTACACATGGCCTAAATCTTAGAAAATACTGAACACTACTTAGTTTTCACCTTTCAGACTATTACATAACAATTTTGAGTTCAGGAATGAAACCAAGAACATTCTTTTGAAAGGAAAGAAAAAAGCATTGTACCTGAACAATCAAATTGTTGTTTCTTGTTTGATTTAGTGTTTCATTTTGAAATCTATAGTTTGAACTTGTGTAGTAATTAGGAAGAACCCTTGAAGGGATTCCTAGGTGTTAGAGTTATGGAAAGAACAATGTGCTTTCAGTAAGAACTGACATACAAAATACCACTGTTTCTATTTCCCTGAGAGGACTCCTGTGTTGTTTTTTCTACACTAAACCGTTTCAAAACAATGCATGCTTTATACCTCAGAATGAGGACAGTTTCTATGCTATGTAAAAAGAGTAGATTAAGATCAGATTGCCTAACATAGTAAAATTCCATTATTATATGCACACTAATTCAGATTTGAATTGTTTACAGTCTATTTGATTATACCAACTATATAAAAGTTTAGAAAGTGTTCTGTTTATAGCCTGACTAGATTTGTAAAACGCTGTTGTATTAATCAAAACCTTGATGTCTGGGTATAGAAGTTTCAATATTTCAAAAGAGTCTTGCATAATGATGAATAATGATGATTTTAGAAATGCTTAAAATGCTATCAAAAAAGAAAAATATAGTCATCATGTTTAGTGTAGCTATGTAAGCTCACATGTTTACAAACCCTAGGGTGAGCTGTTAATATTTTCAGTCTTGTTTAAAGCAAAGTCTCAGACAAAAACCACCTTCACTAGTGTTTCTGAAAACCCTTGATTTTCAGTATAGCTAAAATTGCTAAATAAAGCTCGGCCAATTGGATAAGCTGTTTCAATATCTTTTTTCTGAATATCCTTCAAAATGGGATAATATAGCCACACTTACCTAAGTTAAGACACATTGTATCCTTTATGGTGTTACGGGATGGGGAAAAATGACTTTAGTAAGAATGAAAATTGAAAAATCTGTTGGTCTACCATGTTTTCAAAAACTTTTAAGAGACACATTTTGTATGGCTGACAGAAATGTTAGATAAAAGTTAACCTTGCAGGCCAATTTAGATCATTTGATTAATTGAATGGTGTGTAATGTCACTTTCAACATTACTTTAGTCATATCACTGCTACAGCTAGCTTATTTATGTATGTCTGGGTTTCATCAGTACTAGGCTAGGGCTCTGAAGTGTCTTGCCTAAGGACACGCCCACAGAAAAACGTGGTGCTTCCAGTGAGGCTGGAACCTAGACCATCAGGTAACAAGTCCTACACTTTACTGGTGAGCCATGCAGGACCCCAGTTTCACGTTTAGAGGCGAGTTAATTTTTGTAAGATTCTTCAGATTAGTCTATGTCCACCATCTATGCATACGTTACTTTTTGTTTTTTAAACCAAAACTGGTAATCAAGTGGATGCCATTTCATTATTCGTTCCTTCCCCATATGACAAGTTTTAGGCACTTTAAATGCATCTGCAGACAACAGTTCAGAAACTGATACAAATGAACTGAAGTTCACTCATATGATTGAAAACACTGTTGGAACAGGAGAAAATACTGCTTACCAGGATTTTGGCTTTGTGCCATAATGCTTTCAATTGCCTATTTCCTTCAGGATTATTAACACGGAGTGGTTGGTATTTACACTTTAAAGTCTTAAAATAAACAAAAAAAAAATCAAAATTTTCTCCAGATCCAGTTGTCAGATGTCATGCCCTGACATGGATATGTTGTATACTAGTCTATCCCACAGATTGGTGTAAATGTATAGCTTGTGTTTTTATAAGAGGACACTTATACTGTCTTGCTATAGAGCTAGCTTTTGTAGCAATGTGATAGAGCGTTCTTCTTGGGACCTGAAGGTTCTGGGTTCAATCCCAGCTTTGGAAGGCTACTTAACAGAACTGTTACAAATACATATAATTCAGTATTCGGAATACCTTATATGTCCAAACATGACCTATATTTGACCCTTGAATTTTGAATTTTGTGTCATACAAAGTTAAATAGGGAGAATTTTTTTGAGGATTTTTCTTTTTTTAGCCCTTTAACACACAATAAATCCCAAGTTTTATGAGTCCTGTGTAAAAGGGCTTATTAAAACATTGTTGGAAAACAAGACATCATTATTTATTTTCTTTCTTTTCTCCTAGAATTTTTTGTGCCCTATACAAATACAAATCACATAATCTGAGCCATATTTATTGAATTGTTTGTTAATGCTCTATATATGGAGTTATTTAGTTTTTATATCACAAATCTTTTTTTTTTTTTTGAAGGCCAATAAATACTACCAGCTATATATTTCCTTTAATATAAAGTGTACGGTTAAATTCTGTAAAACGATGCAATTTTGGGTGTTTGATAGTGAAAATGTACTTTAGCAATAGGTCACTCTGTTTATTTTTATCACATCAGATATAATGTCTTGATACTTATTTGAATATGAGTCCTTGTTGACGATGCATGTTATTGATTATGTACGATTCTCACAAGGTTTTCCAAAACTGTGGCATGAAATCTAACAATAACCATAGAGGCTATGTAGCCTATTAAGGAAATACCAATTAAGACTTTTTTTTTTTTTTTTTTTTCTTAATCTTAGCTTCTTCTTTACTAATGATTTTCCAGCCATAATTCAGTGATAAGTCATTTTTGAGTTTGGTGAGAGTATGAAAATCTGAATAGTTGGTTTTAATTTGGGAGAGTCAAAAATTTTGTCCTCTTGTAAAGTGTTCAACAAGAAGGTGAAAAAATTTCATATAGCGTACATGTGTAAGTAGCAATATATTGTACTCTTTGATCAAATTTGTTTATGATTGCTGAAACTGATTGACAGTTGTAGACCTTAAAACTTTCTTTCTACAGAATTATCATTATATATCATTGTCCTTGAAGCAAAAAATATCCTATTTTGTATGTGTGTGTTTTTTTTTTTTTTTTTTTAACTTTCTCATTAACAACTGAAGTGTTCTTTATATTTGTCAAATAATTTTCACTTATATAAATCCACCTTGGTTCATTTCGACATGTTTGTATTTTCTAGTATATTTACATGTAGATACACTACACCATTCTGCTACAAAAATGTTACATGTTTGAATGATTTTGAAAGCTTTAGAAAGTCCTTAGAATTCTGACGAAATAAACAAGTGTAAATTATACAGGTCTTTTATAAAGAGCCATAATTATCTCTATAACTTCTTCCGTTTATGATGATATTAGCCTTGAAAAATATTCTTTTTTTCAAGACCGTACAATGTTATCGGTTTGACCTGAACCAGATACAGTCATGTTTGCGCACTAACCATCCTACTTTAAGTTTTAGCTAGTACACCACATTGTCACTTTTTTAAACACTGTGTATATAGTCCTACGCATACATGTATTTACAGTCCTAAATTGAATACTAGCATAAACACATGTCAGATTGTTGGATCAATTGCTACTCTAATAAAGTAGTAAAATAACAGTTGCTGCACAGCACACTTGGTAAACAACTTCGACTCCCATTGCCCTTGCTTACTCTATTCATTGCTTGAATATTATAAATCTACATGTATTACATGTGATAAAAGATTTCAATTTTCATTACATCAAATCATAGCTTACAACTGTTCAACAAATCCACTTTTCAGGGCTTTCAGTCCTTTGATTACCTATAGCATTGGTTTAACTCTTTACCATACAATCCCAAATTTTAGCAAGCCTGAAAAGCAAGGCTTTAGAAAACCATGATGGAGAAGGAGAAAATACTTGTAACAAGCATTTTCTCCTTTTTCCACAACATTTCCACCCTGCCAAAAACAAATTTAAACATTTTAGAACCATTTATTTTGTTGTCTGCAAGTGCTCTCAATTTAGACAAGTCTAAAATTTTATTGTCTGGTAAACAGGGTTGGGGTAATTGTAATCAGTAATCGTAATCAATTGTAACGAATTACAATTTCTCCAGTAATAGACAGTAATCAGTAATCGAAGGCATTTTCGATTACATGTAATCATAATATAATCGATTACAGGCCTCAAAATTGATGTAATCATCGATTACATTTTCGATTACTTGCAGAAAAATTGTTATGAACCAAATTCAAATATAGTTAAAGAAAAAACTCAAATTTTTTTTAAGTATTTAGAAACGTTTAGAAATACCACCACCTCAATTTCAGATATTTATCAATTGATATACACTATGTAAAAATTACATCAGTAACTCGATTAAAACTCTTTCATCAGTTATAGTTGCAATAGTCTGCAAAACAAATATGTAAAAATTTTGTAATGCTATTAATAAGTAATATGTGTTATAATCTGCTTGGTTAGGGTAGCAAAACAATGCATTTTACACCTCTTTCACCTAAAGTACAGTAATAATTGCTTAATAATTGCCCTATTGTGAAAACTTAACAAAAGGTGTTTAGCTTGTTGATCCCCGAGGACTTATATTGGTGTTATACAATTTGAGAGATTTGCTCAGTTACTCTGGATGTTCAGTTATTCTGGGTATTTTGTTAAACTTTTCTCAGGCAATAGTCATGTCCTGGAAAGGCCATTTTGAGGTTCCTAACCCCTTTCCTAATGAGGGGACTTTGAATATTAAATAAAAAGAAAACCAAAGTTTATGTTTGTATAAATAGATGGAGTTATGATTCAGTAGTTTTGTGTGATATACTGTGTATAAGAGTGACTAAAGGGATTGGCTACGCACAACATATTTATTAATGGACTTAAATAAACTTTAGAAAAGTATATGACATACGTACTAACTTAAGTTAAACTGTAAAGCTGTTCTTTGACAACACTGTATTATTATTTGCAACCTTGAATGTTATTTCCTGAATAGATTTTGCAGTGTGATACAAGTTTTGATTTTATTTAAGCAAGTAATCGAATGTAATCATCCTGTAATCATGATTACTTTAGTCAAAGTAATCGAATGTATTCAGTTACATGTGAAAATTAGAGTAATCTATTAGAGCAATCGATTGTTAGTCGATTACAAGACAATACCCAATGTAATCGATTATTAATCGATTACAGGTGACAGTAATCGAACCCCCACCCTGCTGGTAAAGAGTCGAGTGATTTCATTTTCAATTGTATAAATTTATGAATGAATGGGTACTACCCCTGATTCAATTTAAATGGTGTCAGAGGTTAGTAAATGAACATATCTCTCTGCCAGACCATAAAAATCATAAACTTGTCCATATTGAAAGGATTTGCAGACAAAAAAGCAAATTGATAATGAAGATAAGTCAGCTGATAAAGAAATTTAGCTTTAACAATAGAACTTGTCTTTGATAGATTTGGAAATATGAGTGACCATAAAGATGCTAGTTTACATCATTTTCCACTAGTCCCAAAATCATTTCAAAAGCTGTCATCCTCTTGGTCTTGGTTTTATTTGGTAAAGCATGTCTTAATTCTCTACCAAACGATAAAGTTCTAGACCTGTCGAAATTGGAAGCATTCGCAGACAACAAATATGATTGAAATTTACTTTAAATGACAATTTCTGTGTTTGATAGGGTAGAAAATTGTGCCGGAAAATGAGAAAATGCCGGTTACTTTCTTACAGGGTTGTTCATTGTCAGGATTGTGTGGTAAAGTGTCGATCAAAAGCCTTTAAGATTTTAAGCAATAATAATGCCTTTGTTAATCTTTGTTTATTAGGGCATTTGAAACGAGGAAAGTGCCAGAACACAACAATGGCAACCAAGTGTTTAATACCTTCTGTTGAAATGGCATACCACTTGCGATTACAGGCTCTATTGATAAATGGTGGAACACTTGCTTTGAGAAGTTTGATTGAGAGTAAATACTCAGGAATACAATGGAACATTTTTCTGAACCAGAATCAACATAAAAATAAAGTGAATCACTCGAGAAACAAGAAAGTAATTAGTCAAGAGCAATATGATCTCTTGTATCCACATGGGGGTTCCACGGACATTTCCAAGTATGATATTTCCCTCCTTGTATATGTGTTACGAAGCTTCCTCTATCCACACAGACCACCGTATGCCCTTCCGCCTTCCTCAGATGTTACAGAAGTGGCTGACATCATACGTTTAAGCGCTGAACGCAACGAAGTAAGTTTGGTTATTCTGTACACAATTAGCCATTTGAAGATATATGTGCTGGCTATTTTTAGATGTCTGCATAGATACCTAAAACTGAACATTATGAATCTCACAAAGAGCAATCTAGCCTCAAGATTATCTGTTTACAATATGACACATGGTGAGAGAAAAAAAATAATAAGCTGTCATCTTCATGGACATGAAATTTCTATTTGCACAGATGCTTGAATACATCAGTACAAGCCCTCCTAATTCAAATTTGAAAAAGTACTTTGAATGCATTATGATCATCTCCGTTAGCATTTAAGTATACAGAATTGTAGACTTGTCCAAAATTAAATTACAGATCTGATGACAAATTAAATGATTGTTCTTGAAAGGATAGAAAACATAGATGAAAATAGGAAAATGTTAGTTACCAGCAAAGTTCAGAGTTTGCCATTTGAAACTGTATGTGCTGGCTATTTTAAAACGTATGCATAGATGCCTAACACTGAACATTATGAATGTCACAAAAACAATTGAAGAGCAAGAAAAATATTATCTGTTTAAAATATGACACTTTCTTATTTCTCCTGAATCATCATTTTGGTAAAGGGTTTAGAGGCTAAATGCACATAGTCGTTCCGATTAGTATTGTAACAAGCAAAGCTCATTTTGCGGTAACACCGTTCTAGATTAAATTCCAAGTTTGTTCTGGGTTTTTGTCTTAATCTAGATTGGATGGCTAATTGACATGACAGTTAATTTTGGCAATTAAAGTAACAATGATGGTTGAGATTCAATCATACATGATCATATATCTAACCCAAGACCACACTTATGATGAATAAGCCAATCAGCACTTACCATTTGGTCTGAACATAGCATACATGACAGTTAATTTTGGCAATGAAAGTAACAATGATGGTTGAGATACAATAATACGTAATCATATATCTAACCCAAGACCACACTTCTGATGAATAAGCCAATTGGCACTTACCATTCGGTCTGAACATATCACACAAAATGGGAGTGGTCTAAGATAGACAAAACTTGTGGATATTATTATCTACTTCATTTAACCTGACCCGGGTCAAAGTAATTTACACAAATTAACATTCTATTTTTTACCCTCGGCACCGCTCGGCATACGTCCAGAATGGTCACGGAAATATTTCACTCGGTATACGCCAATCAACCACATAACCTACTGGATAAAGTTAATTGAAACTTTCTGGTCAACAGTAGAAAAAGCAAATATTGCAATTTCAAAGGTTTTTTTGTGTGTGTGTGTGTGTTGGGGGGGGGGGGAAATATGTCCTCAAGGGACAATGTAGATCCAAGATCAGACTGCACGTTCTTGATCTACACAGCCCGCAAAAGCACCTGGAATCGCGCTTTGTAGGCTAAGGGTTAAATTGATTATCTGTGTTTATAAGTACCTTACCGTGTATATATAACTTTCCGAATAATAGTCGGAGTTCTATGTATATAACTACTTAGAGGTAGCATAAAGGTCAGGATCAGGTTAAATGAAGTAGGCAATACCAAGACAAATCCACTCATTTTCTATCCTATACATGTTTATTTTTGAAAAATGCATTGATCATTTTATCAAATGTGGATGTGATCAATGGCTTTATGCAGCATAGCAGAGGTAAAGAAATGAAATGAAAAGGGATCAAATAGCACTCTGAAAGCCACATTTTCATTCCAATAGTCATGAAATAATTATGATCGAAATGTTTGTCTTGATAAATTTCAGATAACTTTGAAATTGGGTCAAGTTGGGTCAAAAAGTAGTTCACTGGACAAATATTAAAAGAAGTGTGTGAATTCTAGTGGCTACATTTGCTTTCAGTCTTATACAAGTAGGCCAGACTGTTTGTCTTGATGGCATCTTATTCAAAATTGGATCGCTTTTGGTCAGAAGGTAGGTTACTGGTACGAATCTTAGGAAAGTATCATGTGCACTCTATAGACTTTATTGATAAATATATTGGAAAGCAGTCATGGACTTATAGTTGACATCATAGCTCCTAAGTGTCCTCAACGAGGCTGTTGGAACATTGTAATTTTTTCAGGTCACCTTTAGCTTCTCTAGGCTCTAGAGGACACATTTTCAGTCCTATACTCATGGTAGTTGGTGAAAATGTTTCGCATGATAATATCTCACGAAACTTAATCAGAATGTTCTTATTGATAATATCTAGGATGAGATTTAATTTAGGTCACATAGGATCAAAAACTAAGTAACAAGGTCAAATTTTAGGCCACATTTTCTGTCCAATAACCATAAAAAAAGGTCAGAATGTTACTCTTCTGAATATCACAGACACATTTGGGAATGGGTCACATCCAGTCAAACACTAGGTCACTTGGTCAAATCTTTGATGATATTGTATATGCTCTGAGACAAATTTGAAAATGGGTCATACCAAATCCAAACTACATCACCAGATCAAGTCTTTAGAAAGCCTAGTGTACACTGTAGAGGCCATACTTTCAGGCTAATATTCATTAAATCTGTTCAAAATATTTTGTATTTATCGATACATGTATCGTTGATGAGTTTAAAGTGTTCATATCAAGTCAAACACTAGTTCACCAAGTCAAATCTTTGGAAACTGCGTATAATCTAGAGACAAGATTTTTAGTATAATACACATAGGGCAATACTTTCTCAGAAAGTTTTTCTTGAAAAGTTAGGTGAGTGCAAAAAAGGGGTCATGTGTGATCAAAACTAGGTGATGAGGCTAAATCTTTAAAAGAAACCTAACATACAATCTAGAGGTCACATTTTCAGTCCAACACTCATTAAAGTTTGTTGGAATCTCTGTCATAATTATATCTCAAACCAGTTTGAAAATGGTTCACTTTTGATAAAAAACAGGTCATATCTTTGAAAAACCTTGTGTTCACCCTAGAGACATCACTTTCAGTCCAATACTAATGATGGTTTTTCTTAATCTTTCTTTTAATGATATCTGAGATGACTTTGGAAATTGGTCAAATTGTGTTAAAACTAGGTAACCTTGTCAAATGAAAAACTTTGTTGACACTGTAGAGGCAGAATTTTCTGTCCAATACTCAAAGAATTGATCAGAATCTTTATCTTGATCATACATGTATATCAGAAGAGTTTGAAAATGGATCATGTTGGGTTAAAAACTATGTCACCATGTTAAATCTTTAAAAACTTCATTGACCCTTTATAGGGCCACAAATCTTTGGAAAATTTGTGTACACTCTAGAGGTAAGAATTTCAGTCCAACACTCATGAAAGTTAATCAGAATGTCTATCTTGATGGTATCACAAATATATTTGAAAATGGGTCAAAATAAGCAGGTCACAGAGATAAATCTTAGAAAAAGCTTGTGTACACTGTATAAGTGACAAGTTCAGTTTAATATTCATGAAAGTTTGTTAGAATGTATTTTGTGATCTCGGAAGAGATTGGAAATGGGTCTTTGGGTCAAAAAGGCTCAGGTGAGCAACTATGGAGCCATGTAAAATGTTGCTACATTTGTTTTTTGGAATGTACACAGTCTGGCATTTTAGAGAAAGTAACATCAGAATAATATAAGAGGAAACAAGAGGGCCATTGACCCAAAAGCGCTGACCTGAGTGAAGTCATCTAGGATTACTGAAGTTATAGACATTCTGGTTGTGATGATGTAAAACATGCGAAGTCCTGTAAGTAACCTACTTTTTTAACCAATATAACTCCATTCAAACTTGTTCAAGATATTATCATGACCAACAGTCTGATCAAATTTCATGAGTCGCAGACTGAAAATGTGTCTTCAAGATTTTTCCTCGTAACCTATTTTTGACCCATTTCATGACCTAATTCTTAACTTGTCTGAGAAATTATCAAGACAAACATTCTGACCGAGTTCCTTGAGCATCTGACTGAATTTATGGCCTCTAGAATGCACGAAAGGTTTTTCTAAGAACTGTCCCAGTTACCTGCCATCTGTCCAGACATGAACCAATTTTGACCTTGGACTAGATATCACCAGGACAAACATTCTGACCAACCATCATGATCATCAGACTGAAAATGTAGCCTCTAACATGCACACAAGATTTTTCTTATATTTATCCAAGTGACCTTTTCTTGACCCTTTGTGACCCAATTTCAAATAGATACACACATTTTGATAAACTTTCCTAAGTATTTTACAGAAAGTGTGGCTTTTATAGTACAGCCATGTTTTTTTCTATGATTTGTCTAGGTACATGTAATCTACTTTTTACCCAACATAACCCATTTTCAAACATGTTCAGGATATCAAGAAAAAAATATACTGACAAATTTTCATGAGCACTGGACTGAAAATGTAGCCTCTAGAGTTCACACAAGCTTTTTCAAAGGTTTGTTCCAAGGACCTACTTTTTGACCAATGCGGCCAAATTTCAAACTATTCTAATATATTTTAAAGCCAAACACACTGACCATGTTTCAGCAGACTGAAAATGTGGCCTCTGGAAAGCACAAGAGGTTTTCTTAAGATTAGTCCCATTGACTTACTTTTTGACCCTATGTGACCCATTTTCAAACTTGCCCAAAATACTACGAAGATGAACATTCTGACCAAGTTTCATGCGGACTGGTACAGGTATTGGGCTGAAAATTGTGGCCTCTAGAGTGCACAAAAGGTTTTTCTATTATTTGAGACAGTGACCTGCTTTTTGACCCGATGTGACCCCATTTCAAACCTGTCCAAGACATTCTTATTGTTTTCTTACGTTAGCTTGCTCACAGTGCAGAAGCTTCCATGACAGAACAACACTTTGAAGTAAAGTGGACATACATCAAAGAGGTAAGCTTACATATCTTCTATTCCATCTTCCAAATATTCTTGTACCGGTTTCCAAACGGCTAAATTTGACGTTTTAGCTTATGCTTTATAAAATGCCTTTTCTCGAAGTTCCATGGACATACATGTTCTTACATGGAAATTTATGGATTCAGTATTAGGCAGACTACTGGCACCTCATTTGCCATTAAAAGCGTACAAGTTTGGAAAAACAAAAACAAAAAACAAAAACAAAAAACACATGAATTTCAAATGGATAACAAAGCAAAAGTTTCTGTGGATATCCATCAAACATGGAAGGAACATGGGTCTACATCAGATGTACAGTGTATTATGTGAGCGTGACAAGTGTTGTATATGTTTACAATTTTTGCTGAGTGAAAACAGATACACAGGCTGTAAGTTACATTGCCAGCAGTGTTCCTGCTACTGTGGTACAGTTGTCAGGTTTATGGACATTGTCAGCAGTGTTCTTGCTACTGTGGTACAGTTGTCAGGTTGAAGGACATCAGTTGTCAGGTTGAAGGACATTGCCAGCAATGTTCCTGCTACTGTGTTACAGTTGTCAGGTTGAAGGACTGTCGATACAGCAATTTAAGTTTGATTTATTGATCACCCGAAGTCACTAATAAGGCGCCTATCTGGTGTAAGAAATTCGAAAGAACCAGCTTCGATTTCCATAAGTAATCTTCTTTTAATCTTAAAGAACAAGGGTTATGGAGTTTTTCAGCTAAAATTTTGCCCAAGAAACCTGCATGGTTGTCAAAACATGATTTGTTATATATCTATACCTCTGACTCCCCAAAATTGCTATGTAAATACATATATCACAAATTTTTCTGACGGACAGATTTTTTAGCAGATTTGCTTTGTAGCAAATCCGCTTACTGTGATCGTTTTGACCGGAACCAAATGACGCATGCGCGCACACTTTCAGTTTTGCATGGCTGGTATGGGACGAACAACGCAGATCTACAAATAATATTTAGCTCTGACCCTGAACAAATCATACAAATAAGGTTTCATTTCTTTATCGAAATTTCGTCAACTAAAACATTTGTCAGTTTGAGATACTATAAAGACTTAAACAAAGTTTGTTCTTTTTTTTCTAATATGGTCATATGGGTATGAACATTGTTTACACAGACTGCCCTCGTTTTCATTCAAGAAACGTTCATTCATAACTTGTGTCGTTCGCTGCCAAAATAAACAATGAGATAAAGCCGTATTTTCTGAATAAAATTACATTTTCAACTATAGTATTATATCAGATATCTTTAACTGTTCAGAGAGTTAAATAGAATTTGGCCGTAAATAATTTACAGCCCTTTCGAGAACGAATACACAGAACCCATAAAGTCGACTCGGCACCTTGTTACAGCCTATCGTAAAACGCTATCGATGAATTTCCGAATTGTTTGAAACATTTCTGCGAAACGTTTGAAGGAATGGAGATCGTGCAGTCTATCCAAAATAATTATTTGATGTTTGATTTATGCAAGACTGCGTTGGTAAAGCTTCCAAGATTTCTCTCTGGTTATCGAAGGGTCATTAAGAAATCCTTCGTTTTCAAACGCCCCGATCAAGTATGAACCCGGGACATGAATTTATACTGAGGAATTTTGATGGGAAATCGTGTCCTCAGTGAACTAGACATCCACTAACTTGAAGCCTCGGAGACTCAAACAAGCTCACTATTTGTCTTCAAGATGTAGAAGTCCATTTATAGTCCTTCTGATACATTGAATTTTATTTTGTTACGTTTCATGCAAAAAACAAAAATGAATGCAGATAGATTTACATGTATGATAAAGTATCCACAGCAATGCATCTATACGTCTTTCTAGTTAGACATATAGATTTAATTTTTTTGATATATTTCTGATGCTTTGAAATAGAAGTGCATGTACAGCGCAAGTTGAACATATTTGTACTTTACTTATAGAGTAAATATTTATGATGAACTGCTGCTGCTGCTCAACCCATATTTAAGACGGTGACAGTGTTTTATGTAAACAGCAAGTAATTCAAACCTTAGAATGAAAGTATGCCTATAGTTTTTAAAGTTTTATAGAGGGACCCAATTCTTTTAACCATTAGGCTACTAAGTGCTACTCAAGGACCTTTTGCAGACAGTGTTGATTAAGATCAGTTTGCACAGAAAATGCAGTCTGATCTTCAATCAATTCTACCCAGTATTTTTCCCCAAAAATAACTTTAAAATAGCAGTAATTGGATTTGTACATTCAACTTGAAAGTTTCATTTTGTTTATTTAAAGGTCATTTTTTACTTTGCACGGCAACTTGTCACACTGAGTGTGATCTTGATCCATTCTGGCTACTAAAGTGCCCTCAGCTGTACCAAGGGCAGGGATTTACACATAATGAAAAAAAGGACTATGTTCTGCCAGGTGATGAGTGGTGATTTCAATTCTTTTCTTTAGACCATGAAAATGGATTCACTCAAAGCTGCATTGGATGTAATGAATAACCTTTCTATCAGTGTAAATATTGAATTTCAAGTATCTTATAATGCTACATCAGGTATTTTTTGCACATGTACCTGCAATTGTTCAGTTATGTAGTATGCAAGGTTGGCAAAAAGCAGGTTAATATGAGTATTGACCAGGCCGGCTGTTTTATAACCCATCAATACTGGTCACAAGTGGTCGATTGAAGTGGTTGATTAGGATGATTTAATCACTGGCTTACATACCCGTCTGTTTTCCAAACTAATATTAATAGCTCTCCTCTTACATCCTGTACATGAAGGTTTATTACATACTATCATCAGTATCATAGATTTTATCAATAGGGTCCTTTTTTATTTGATCATAATTCAAAAGACATTATTGCTGGTCAACTGAAGAGGTTGTTGGATTGACTTTCCTTATTGAACTTACATAGATGTCGGTTCTTTTCAACCAAATAATTTTTATCTACCATCATTCCTTACAGAGAGTGTAGATAATGTTTATAGTTCTACGCTCTCTCTCTCTCTCTCTCTCTCTCTCTCTCTCCACAAACACACTTAGATTTTAAAAATATAACTAATTTAACATAGTCTTTGGTCATGAAAGTTCAAAGGTAATGTCATACAGCAGCTAATATATAATTTTCATGTAAAATTGCAGAAAAAACTGTCACACATAGGCAAACATGTGAAATATACCTGTCATTAATCTATAGACATATTGAGGTACACATGAAGAAGGCTCTAACTGATTAAATAAACAATGGTTAAGGATGCATTAATCTAATTGAAGTACATTTAAGTGTCTACTTGCACCTTTAAACTGCTGTCAAAACATATTGAATGATGTAAAAGTTGCCTCTTTCTAACCCAGTGGGTGTGGCTTAAATCAATTACTAAAGGGACAAATCATGTGTCCCTATCTGGGGTATTATACTTGACACCAGGCTTTACTCCTAAAGTGTGAAATATTGACTTATATGCAATCATGATAATATCTTATCATCAAGCAATTACTTAAGGTGTCAAACATGAAACCTGGGGACCTTATTTGGAACTTCTACACAGTTTTGGAAAAGTTGCAAAGGCCAGCTGATGAGTACCCTTTGCAGGGACAAAACAGTTTTTCCACTCAAGTCAACTCTTGCATATTGATGAATTCAACACAAATCGTCCACTAAATAGCATAACTGTCCTGTTAAAACTCATCTGACCATTAAAGTTTCCAAGTGACCACTACAAATATTCAATCGACCACTATTGACCACTTTTGGAGTATTGACTGGGGCGGTTTTAACCGGTTAAAACCGCCGCTTAAAACTACCCTGGTTTCAACTGCTCAACCTTGGTAGTATGACTAAAATTCACAAAGACAAGGCTCAAAACTTCAAAAAGAAAACTTGATCTATATAGACACTGCAGAGAACCAGCCAAGCCCTATTAAAATCAGAGAGGCACACAAATAAATAAGTTGTTCTCACTGTAAAACTGAAACGGTGTTGAAACTAATGTAACCACCAGAAATCAGTCACCCATCAAATTATTTTTGAAGGTAGTTACAATCAATTTCATGTTTTGTGGCACTGTATGAGTTGACCTTACTTTTCTTTTGTAAAATCATTATTTTCTTGACTTGTTTCTTTATGAAGATACTGGTAAATTTTCATTTATGTAACAGAAGGAAGGTAAATTCAATATTCATGAATTACACATGGCCTAAATCTTAGAAAATACTGAATACCACTTAGTTTTCACCTTTCAGACTATTACATAACAATTTTGAGTTCAGGAATGAAACCAAGAACATTCTTTTGAAAGGAAAGAAGAAATCATTGTACCTGAACAATCAAATTATTGTTTCTTGTTTGACTTTATATTTCATTTTGAAATCTATAGTTTGAAGTTGTGTAGTAATTAGGAAGAACCCTTGAAGGGACTCCTAGGTGTTAGAGTTATGGAAAGAACAATGTGCTTTCAGTAAGAACTGACATACAAAATACCACTGTTTCTATTTCCCTGAGAGGATTCCTGTGTTGTTTTTTCTAAACTAAACCGTTTCAAAACAATGCATGCTTTAAACCTCAGAATGAGGACAGTTTCTATGCTATGTAAAAAGAGTAGATTAAGATCAGATTGCCTAACATAGTAAAATTCTATTCACACTAATTCAGATTTGAATTGTTTACAGTCAATTTGATTATACCAACTATATAAAAGTTTAGAAAGTGTTCTGTTTATAGCCTGACTAGATTTGTAAAACGCTGTTGTATTAATCAAAACCTTGATGTCTGGGTACAGAAGTTTCAATATTTCAAAAGAGTCTTGCATAATGATGAATAATGATGATTTTAGAAATGCTTAAAATGCTATCAAAAAAGAAAAATATAGTCATCATGTTTAGTGTAGCTATGTAAGCTCACATGTTTACAAACCCTAGGAAGTGCTGTTAATATTTTCAATCTTGTTTAAAGCAAAGTCTCAGACAAAAACCACCTTCACTAGTTCTTCTGAAAACCCTTGATTTTCAGTATAGCTAAAATTGCTAAATAAAGCTCGGCCAATTGGATAAGCTGTTTCAATATTTTTTTCTGAATATCCTTCAAAATGGGATAATATAGCCACACTTACCTAAGTTAAAACACATTGTATCCTTTATGGTGTTACGGGATGGGGAAAAATGACTTTAGTAAGAATGAAAATTGAAAAATCTGTTGGTCTACCATGTTTTCAAAAACTTTTAAGAGACACATTTTGTATGGCTGACAGAAATGTTAGATAAAAGTTAACCTTGCAGGCCAATTTTAGATCATTTGATTAATTGAATGGTGTGTAATGTCACTTTCAACATTATTTTAGTCATATCACTGCCACAGCTAGCTTATTTATGTATGTCTGGGTTTCATCAGTACCAGGCTAGGGCTCTGAAGTGTCTTGCCTAAGGACACGCCCACAGAAAAACGTGGTGCTTCCAGTGAGGCTGGAACCTAGACCATCAGGTAACAAGTCCTACACTTTACTGGTGAGCCATGCAGGACCCCAGTTTCACGTTTAGAGGGGAGTTAATTTTTGTAAGATTCTTCAGATTAGTCTATGTCCACCATCTATGCATACGTTACTTTTTGTTTTTTAAATCAAAACTGGTAATCAAGTGGATGCCATTTCATTATTCGTTCCTTCCCCATATGACAAGTTTTAGGCACTTTAAATGCATCTGCAGACAACAGTTCAGAAACTGATACAAATGAACTGAAGTTCACTCATATGATTGAAACACTGTTGGAACAGGAGAATAAACTGCTTACCAGGATTTTGTCTTTGTCCCATAATGCTTTCAATTGCCTATTTCCTTCAGGATTATTAACACGGAGTGGTTGGTATTTACACTTTACAGTGTTAAAATAAACAAAAAAATCAAAATTTTCTCTATATCCAGTTGTCAGATGTCATGCCCTGACATGGATATGTTTTATACTGGTCTATCCCACAGATTGATGTAAATGTATATCTTGTGTTTTTATAAGGGGACACTTATACTGTCTTGCTATAGAGCTAGCTTTTGTAGTAATGTGATAGAGCGTTCTCCTTGGGACCTGAAGGTTCTGGGTTCAATCCCAGCCTTGGAAGGCTACTTAACAGAACTGTTACAAATACATATTATTCAGTATTCGGAATACCTCATGGTTTGTCCAAATATGACCTATATTTGACCCTTGAATTTTGAATTTTGTGTCATACAAAGTTAAATAGGGAGAATTTTTTTGAGGATTTTTCTTTTTTTAGCCCTTTAACACACAATAAATCCCAAGTTTTATGAGTCCTGTGTAAAAGGGCTTATTAAAACATTGTTGGAAAACAAGACATCAGTATTTATTTTCTTTCTTTTCTCCTAGAATTTTTTGTGCCCTATACAAATACAAACCACATAATCTGAGCCATATTTATTGAATTGTTTGTTAATGCTCTATATATGGAGTTATTTAGTTTTTATATCACAAATCTTTTTTTTTTTTTTAAGGCCAATAAATACTACCAGCTATATATTTCCTTTAATATAAAGTGTACGGTTAAATTCAGTAAAATGATGCAATTTTGGGTGTTTGATAGTGAAAATGTACTTTAGCAATAGGTCACTCTGTTTATTTTTATCACATCAGATATAATGTCTTGATACTTATTTGAATATGAGTCCTTGTTGACGATGCATGTTATTGATTATGTACGATTCTCACAAGGTTTTCCAAAACTGTGGCATGAAATCTAACAATAACCATAGAGGCTATGTAGCCTATTAAGGAAATACCAATTAAGACTTTTTTTTTTTTTTTTTCTTAATCTTAGCTTTCTTCTTTACTAATGATTTTCCAGCCATAATTCAGTGATAAGTCATTTTTGAGTTTGGTGAGAGTATGAAAATCTGAATAGTTGGTTTTACGGTAATTTGGGAGAGTCAAAAATTTTGTCCTGTTTTAAAGTCTTCAACAAGAAGGTGCAAAAATTTCATATTGCATACATGTGTAAGTAGCAATATATTGCACTCTTTGATCAAATTTGTTTATGATTGCTGAAACTGATTGACAGTTGTTGACCTTAAAACTTTGTTTTTACAGAATTATCATTATATATCATTGTCCTTGAAGCAAAAAATATCCTTTTTTTTTTTAATCTTACTCATCAACAACTGAAGTGTTCTTTATATTTGTCAAATAATTTTCACTTATATAAATCCACCTTGGTTTATTTCGACATGTTTGTATTTTCTAGTATGTTTACATGTAGATACACTACACCATTCTGCTACAAAAATGTTATATGTTTGAATGATTTTGAAAGCTTTAGAAAGTCCTTAGAATTCTGACGAAATAAACAAAAGTAAATTATACAGGTCTTTTATAAAGAGCCATAATTATCTCTATAACTTCTTCAGTTTATGCTGATATTAGCCTTGAAAAATATTCTTTTTTTCAAGACCGTACAATGTTATCGGTTTGACTTGAACCAGATACAGTCATGTTTGCGCACTAACCATCCTACTTTAAGTTTTAGCTAGTACACCACATTGTCACTTTTTTAAACACTGTGTATACAGTCCTACGCATATTTACAGTCCTAAATTGAATACTAGCATAAAAACATGTCAGATTGTTGGATCAACTGCTACTCTAATAAAGCAGTAAAATAACAGTTGCTGCACAGCACACTTGGTAAACAACTTCGACTCCCATTGTCCTTGCTTACTCTATTCATTACTTACATATTATAGATCTACATGTATTACATGTGATAAAAGATTTCAATTTTCATTACATCAAATCATAGCTTACAACTGTTTAACAGATCCGCTTTTCAGGACTTTCAGTCGTTTGATTTAAAACTTTGCACATACAAAGCTCATCATGTCTCTAGGAGAAACAGTGAAAAAAAAAATCTGGGCCACTGTGAAATTTGCCTTTGAAAAAGGTACATACAGTTCCAAATTTCAGTTTATACATGTATTGGATTTAAAGCATCTTTCTTTAATAGTCAGTTAAACAGGAAAATAACAGGAAAAACGTACAAATATACATCATTTTAATCAAAATTTATATATTTTTGCACAAAAAATGTATAAAAGCCTGGCTTTTAGTATGGTAAATGTACAAATACGCATGTTTTATAAAGACCATTGAGTTGAAAAGGGAGATAATTTGAACAAATTAAGGGTTTAATCTTAAATACAGACTTTCTAACAGACAGATTTTTCTAAAAATTCCCACACTTATAGAATTTATAATTCTATATAATAAAAAAAAATGGCACCCACCTGTGTTTATTTCGTCAGAAAACGAGGATGTAGGTCACTGTGGAAGTTTTTTTTTTCTTTTTTTCAAGGAAAAAAATAGGAAAAAAGCTCAGCCGACATAGTGGGAAAAGGAGAAATTTATCAATAGGAGCGGTTTCTCCTTTTCCGATAATAATTTTCAAAGTGAAAACAGCTATACTTCCACAGCTTTAAATTTCCTGCTTTGGTTTCCTTGTTTTGTGTGTAATGCAGTGTCAGCAGCATTTTAACTTTTTCATGGTGACAGTACAAAGATCCATTTTTTTCTCTTCACCAATACTACCAGAAGAAAGTGCTACTTGTTTCAGTTCACTAATAGTATTGCCATTATGTGCAAGAAATACATACATGTAGGTGCACTTTAGATTCAATATCCATGACAAAAGTACATGAGCAGTGAATTTCATATGAATATCAGAGGCTGAGATCTGAAGTTGAAAACTTACGTGTATATAGTGTTCTTCAGAAAGGAAGAAATGAAAAAAAAAATATACATACCTTTATAAACTTTTCAGGTTTTGGTTCGTCTGAGCAGAAACCTCCCAGATTTAAAAGAAATAATTGACAAACTAAAAGAAGAATCTATTGACCCAAAGAAGGAGAACAAACTTAAGGAAATAATAAAGATGTGGGAAGACTCAGAAAAAGCATTACAAGAGGAAATACAGGAAGTAAAATCAAAACTCCACGAACATGAACAAACATTAAGTACCATACAAAACGACAGTCACACATTGAGAAAACAAACAGAACAAATGCAAGCTGAAGCTTGTGATCTTGCTATGCAAGTATCCAATAATGCGGACAAAATTGAAAGCATGGAAGATGATACAAATGAGTTGCAAAATCAGATGATGTCACATGATCATAAAATACAGAACCTTAATGAAAAGCAAATAGAGGCTGAAAATTATAGTAAAGAACTGGCGGGGGAAGTGCGTAGAACTGATGCAAAAATAATTGAACATGGAAGTCGTCTGGATGTCATAGAGCAATGTTCGAAAGATACAAATGATGCATTGAATGTTTTGAGGGAGAAGCAAGGTAAGTCATTGTTGTTAAAGACCATACATGTAAACTGCTTACTGTTAAACCATACATTGTATTATTTGACTTTATTGTTTGAGCAAATCATTGGAGCATAAGTTAAAGTTGTGCTCAGTCTCATTTAATTCGATTATTCCAGTTTGACCTTTCTTTTCTCCAGTTACTCAGTACATGTACCTTTTCAGAGGTTGCATCTAGAGTGCAGGATTGCTTAAATCCTGAAATCTAAAATCCAGTGTAAACAAAATTTAATTGCACACTTTGTACAAAATAGCCCTCAAAAATGCATGATGGTGCCCACCATAATGGGGGAAAATGAGAGAGAAAAAAATGACTTGAGGGAAAAGAATGTAGCAAAATTTGCATGGATCTCAGCAATAAACATTCAAATCTGTTAGACAGTAGAGTGTCAGGTTATTTTGATCACATCAAGAGACGCTTGCCATTTTTTTTATGAATGCCAGTAGCCTCACTGCATGGCTCATGCTGTGGATCACCAGTGGAACCAAATGCGACAATTTAGGAAAAATGTCTCTAAATATGAGGCAAATCTACTGGCAACAAGTGACATCTTAAGGCTACAAGAAAGATCATAACTCTTATATAAACTGAGTATTAACTATCAAGGACCACATGTCACTGTTTATTGCAATTTAACACGCTGGCGCGTCATTAATGAAAAGCATAATCCCCTTAGCTAGTGTAAACTCACTAAAATGACAGGTTTTTCAGTGAACTGCCACCCTTTTTGACAAATTCTTGCCATATCATGCAGAAATACTTATAAAAACATTTAATTGACATGAAAAAAAAAAGATCGCTGCAAAAAAAAGTGAAAACACATGACACAACAAAATACCGATTTGACATTGTATATTCAGAAATATTTTCAGACTGTCTTTTCAGCTTTGAAAGTGAATTTAAGCAGTAAATGTACATAAATATCTATATGAAACAACAGGTGGAAGCTAAAATCTCTGGCAGAGTTCTCGTTCACATACACATGTGCCTGAATCACATGTGAAACATGAAAGTCATGTCCTTAATTTTAAACTAACCTTGCCTTATATGTGTCTTAAGCGGCCCTTACGCGCTCAAACTTTTCCATCAATAGTATTGACGTCAAATTATTTGACGCTTTCTTGATCATGTATGGGCAATATTGATGACCTAAAAGTATTGATGTCAGTATATTGACTGAGCTATTTCCAGCAGATTTTTTTTTGCGCAAACCATCAAACAATTTGAGCATGTGTGGTACCCCATCAATAATTTGCGCAAACTTCAGTTTTTGATTTGACATAGGAGAGATATCGTCATGGCGCCATCCAAGGAAGAAAACAAAAATCTTCTGGAGCTGATAGAAGTATACCTCAACCTTCCTCCTCTTTGAAAGGTCAAAAGTAAGGATTACAGTGATTGAAATAAAACAGGAGTCACCTATGAGCGAGTTTTTAAAGCCCTCTGGCTCATTGTCTTGCAGCTCTTTTAAAGATACATCTTTACAGCCAGAATGTAAACAAATACTATTAAACTTGCTAGTGTGTAGAATCTAGCATGCTAATTGTGTAAACATAGATTTTAAAAAAAACTGATATATATATATAAGGTGTATTGGATAAAGAAACTCAAGGGTCTTGTCCTCGATTTAAAACTGGAATGTTGTCCTCGATAGCCTCAGTAGGGTGAAATGCATTTTCTATCCATTTATGCAACCTTGCAACAGTCAGAGGGCAACATTTGGCATGAAGATACAATAAAATCATTCTAGTTTTATAAAATAAACATGAAATTGGTAATAAAACTGGATGAAAACAAGTAAAGATGTAGCTTTAATAACATAGTTTGGCCAAATTTAGTCCTCATGTGGAACCAATTTTTTGCCCATTTTTATTTCCTCTGAAGCATTTTCCGCTTCAAAGCTCGAGCCTGTGCCAGTGCAGTTAATCCATCCATTGTGACAATTGGGCACAAACTAAATATTGCACAATATATATTGTGCATGTAGGGCAAACTTCAAACTGTCAATGATATTTAAAACAATATTATTTATAAAAAAGTTGGAGCATGTATGGGCGGCTTCATGTGTGTATGTCACGCACAGCAAAAGGTAATAAAGTCCTAAATAAAATTTTAACCTCATCTGATCACATACAAGCAAGTTGACAAGCACAAAAGTTGTGAATCAAAACATTGACTGGACACAAAATTTTATCAGGAGTAAAAGAAATCGGAAATTTCAATGGATAGTCGATGCACTATTATTGGCAATCTGTATGGCCTCAATAATTTCATCGGTTTTTTTTTTTGTTCATGCTCGAGCTCCTTAAGTAAACATTGTCACGCGGTACCTTATCAGTAATCTCACAGGCTTTTCATTCACTTGGAACTGCAGCATACTGACAAAGTAGTTTGAAAGAAGGAGAGTCACATCTCGTATGACCTGGGACCCCAGGATTTGATGCTTGGAAACTGGAAATGACATAGTTTTGATGCTCAAAAATATCTGGCTTTAGAGGCATCATATCTGACGCATGAGAGTATTGGCTAGAGCTGTAAATAAATTAGCTTGTGTCCTACCAGCAGAAATATGGGCTTTCATAAACACTGTCAGTTATCAAGTTTGAAGGATGCATGTGGTCTGTTTATCATAAGTTGGCGAGTCATATATGAAAAGGTGTTAACCCACTTTTCTCGAGTAAAAATACATATTTTAAAGTAACCTGCTACCGTACTTGACAAATTTATATCAAATCGTGGAACTCACCACCCAACCGCCCTATCCTCCATTTGAAAATTTCTAGATGCAAGCTTGATGTCTGTCTTGATGGTACATGTATCTTTGACAACTTTCAAAATGGGATAGGTAAGGTCAAAAAGTAGGATACTGGGACAAATTGTCAACAAAACTTGTCAGGGTTTTCACAGTCGTGTCAGGGAATTTTGAAATTTCTTAGGTAATTTCGAAATCTAAACAAAAAGTCAGGGAAAGTCAGAGAATGTTGAAATAACAAGTTCATGAATAATAACAAGAGGGCCATGATGGCCCTGAAGTCGCTCACCTGAGCCTTTTGATCAAACATGACCCATTTCCCATCTCCTCAGAGATATTAAGACAAACACCCATTAGTATCGGGCTTACAAATATGGCCTCTAGAGTGCACACAAGCTTTTTCTAGAATTTGTCTCAGCGGCCTACTTGACATGTAGAAATTATCCAGACATACATTCCGACAAATTTTCATGAGTATTTGAGAGAAAATGTGGCCTGTAGGGTGTATAAAAGATTTTTCCGAGATTTGACCTAGTGACCTAGTTTTTTATCCAACATGACCCATATTCATACTAGTCTAAGATATTATCAAGACAAACATTCATAGCAAATTTCAAGATTATTGGACTAAAAATGTGGCCTCTAGAGCGTACACTGTTTTTCAAGGATGAAACTTGGTGACCTAGTTTTTATTCCACGTGACCCATTTTAAAACTCGTGCAAGATATCATCAAGAAAACATTCTAACAAAAGTTTAAAGAATATTGGTCTGTAATTATAGTACAAAAGGTTTCCCGAGATTTGACCTTGTGACCTAGTTTTTTATCCAACATGACCCATTTTCATACTAGTCTAAGAAATTATCAAGACAAACATTCTGACCAGCTTTCGAGAGTTTTGGTCTGAAAATGTGGCCTCTAGAGCTTACATAAGGTTTTTCTAAGATTTGACCTGGTGACCTAGTTTTTGACCTGACATGACCTATTTCAAACTCATCCAAGCTATCATCATAACAAACATTCTGACCAACTTTAAAGAGCATTGGACTGAAAATATGGCTTCTGGAGCGTACACAAGGTTTTTCAAAGATTTGACCTAGTGACCTAGTTTTTAACCCCACATGGCCCACTTTCTAACTCGTCTGCGATATTACCAAGACAAACATTCTGACCAAATTTCAAGAGTATTGGACAGAAAATGTGGTTTCTGGAGGATACAATTTTTTTTTTTTTTTTAAGATTTGATTTAGTGACCTAGTTTTTGACCCAACATGGCCCGTTTTCAAATTTGTCAGAGATATCATCAAGACAAACATTCTAACCAGCTTTCAAGAGTTTTGGACTGAAAATGTGGCCTGTAGAGCCCACACAAGGTTTTTCTAAGATTTGAAGTTGTGAGTTAGTTTTTGACCCGACATGGCCCATTTTCGAACTCGTCCGAGATATCATCAAGACAAACATTCTGACCAATTTTCAAGAGTATTGGACTGAAAATGTGGCCTCTAGAGCGTACATAAGGTTTTTCTAAAATTTGACCTGGTGACCTAGTTTTTGACCCGACATGGCCCATTTTCGAACTCGTCCAAGATATTGTTGCGAGCCACTTGTCACCAAACTTCTTCGCACAGGTAGAAAGGTCGCACAGGTGGGAATAAAGGGGGGAGTGGACTTCAGACAAAAATATTACTTTTAGAAAAATGAAATAATGAACAAATTCCAGAAATTCACTTAATCAATGATAATTTAATTAAGTTAAAAGATCCACATGAGTTTTATGTATCAAATAATGAGATATGCTCTAATGAATTAATTAGATTTAATGCCTTAACAAATATCAGTTGGATCTAATACCTTAACAATAACAATGATGATGTATATGACCAATAAGAATGAGTACTAAGATGACAGTGTTCCTCAAGATGCTAAAAATAAAAGCCCTATAGTTAACGAAACTTAATATAGATAAATGAATTCAATGTAGCCAAAGACAAAAGAAGAAATTTATAAACAATTTCTAATGCGAAAAACCAAAAAATGACCTGAGTGAAACCGTCACAAAATGACAGGTTTTACGCCCTTCAAAAAATAAATAAATCACCCGAACTGATCTAAGGATTAACCAAATGTAAAATCTCAGCTTAAATAAAGTAAAATTTAACTTAGGCTAATATTAGAATAAGAAAAATTCAAATGAAATAATAACGGAGGTTTCCTACGAAAAAATCAAATCTGAAGTCCCAGAAAGTGTCGGAACACGGCTTTTGATAGTGCCGGTTCCAACAATTTTTCTGGTTGGATTTCCAACAGAAAAATCTGTGGGAAATAATTCCAACAAGAAAATTTGTTGGAAAATCAATGCGCGAGATGCTGTAGGTAGTAAGAATCCTGGGTAAAAACGACTCTAAAAGAAAGAAACTGCATGGCACGGACCAATAGATGCAAACCCTTGTCATCTTTACCTAAATAAGGAATTTGAAATGTAGTTTCTGATTTGTCGGCGATTCAAAGTTGGTGCTATATTGCAAAGGGGGTAGAATTGATACGTAAGTCAATGACGTCATCAATTCTATCCCAGAATGCATACGGAAAGTGACAACAAATATGGCTGACGCTGAGGTAGAAAAGAAAGTCGAATGCCGATAAATCAATAACTACGTTGCAATAAATGATGCATAGGAGAAATGAATGACTTGAGGTTAGTAAATAACGAACAAACATGAATTTAACGGGTCAAAATGTAAATGTCAAAGTGTTAAATGTAGAATAAAGGTGATAAAAGGGTGAATAGTAAAGTCACTTTAGCGATCGTAGGCGTAACACAATCCGGCTCGCTTCAATATCATCAAGACAAACATTCTGACCAACTTTCAGGAGTATTGGACAGAAAATGTGGCCTCTAGAGCGTACACAAGGTTTTCCTAAGATTTGACCTAATGACCTAGTTTTTGACCTGACATGACCCATTTTCGAAATCGTCCGAGATATCATCAAGACAAACATTCTGACCAAGTTTCATGAGTATCGGACTGAAAATGTGGCCTCTAGAGCGTACAGAAGGTTTTTCTAAGATTTGACCTAGTGACCTAGTTTTTGACCCGACATGACTTATTTTCGAACTCGTCCGAGCTATCATCAAGACAAACATTCTGACCGAGTTTCTCAAGTATCGGATTGAAAATGTGGCCTATTGAGTGTACACAAGGTAAAAGTTGACGACGCACGGCGGACGACGGACGCCGGACATAGCACGATCACAATAGCTCACCATGAGCAGTTCGTGCTCAGGTGAGCTAAAAATATTAAGAAAAAAGGCTACACCAGTTTCTTCATGTTTTGCTTATAATGGCATTAACTATATTGTAATAGTTATACCGGTAATAATTATAGAAATAATAATAATAATAACGATAACAATTGTTATATTTCTCAAACTATTCTTTGAGAAGAGAATAAAGGGAGTAAGGCCCCTTGTCTCCCGAGTCGACCATTCTTTTCAAGGAATGGAAGAAGTTACTAGAAGATGTTTAGATCACCATGGCATATATCATTACTTACGTTTTCACTTTCAAAAGTTTGTGGCTGGATCCATCCATAGATATTTGAATATGAGCTTGTTTCTTTCTTTTCAAGATAGGAATTAAATAATTGTCTTTTTTGTGTGTGTTTATGAAATAAGCATAAATAACTGCTACAAATTTATTTTCCTGCACGACAAATGATCTAAGATTAGTTTTTGTTTCCAATTTTCACGCTCTTTCATCTGTAAGGGGATTTCACATCACTGCAGTGTATTTCAAATTAACAACAGAAGCTTGCCATAGTTGCTTGTCCTGCTTGCAACCGTGTTGTTTACCATTTGAATATGAGCTTGTTCCTTTCTTTTCAGGACAGGAATTAAATAATTGTCTTTTTTGAGTGTGTTTATGAAATAAGCATAAATAACTGCTACAAATTTATTTTCCTACACGACAAATGATCTAAGATTAGTTTTTGTTTCCAATTATCACGCTCTTTCATCTGTAAGGGGATTTCACATCACTGCAGTGTATTTCAAATTAACAACAGAAACTTACCATAGTTGCTCGTCCTGCTTGCAACCGTGTTGTTTACCATCATTTTTGAAAGTTGGGTAACTCAAAAACATTTAAGAACTTGCCATTCAAATTAAAACCTACTTGTAGCATTAAATTTTGAAGTGCCTAAAAGACTCAATTTCATTTTCAAGTGCATACTTATGAAGAGATATAAATTTAAAGAAAAACATATTACAAAACAAAATGAGGAATACATGTATTAAGCGTAATACAATTACAGTTAGTAAAGTAAAAGGTGAAAAGGGTTGGCTGTGGGGGAAGAGAAGGCCAACAGATTTCATAACTTGAATGGCAAAATACAAAAACGGTAGTTGGGGAAATTGGATTTAAAGAAAAGTCAGGGACGTTTGCTTTACTCAAATTGTGGACATCCTGTTTGTGAAAACTCGACAGGCCACATTTTCCAGTCCAGTTTACATAAAAGTTGGTCAAAAGGTCTGTATTAATTATACCCCCGCAAAACGAATGTTTTCGGGGGTATACTGCCAGAATCAGCCTGTCTGTCTGTGTGTCCGTCTGTGTACAAAATACTAGCAATTTTGTGTCGCAAACTCCTCCTACAGTTTTCCTTCAATTGTATTGAAACTTTGCACATATATTGATTATTGATATTGAAGATTTGCAAGACGCAATTTTCAAGTGTCAACTCCTCCTGGTTGAGGAATTATCTCCCCTTGAACTTGACACTTTTTTTTCTGTCAAAGCGCAGACGGGGGTATTAAGTCATATTCAGTGACAGCTCTAGTTGTATCTCAGATGACTGGACAGAATGTTTGGCTCTGTGTAATCTTATACAGCTTTCAAATGGGTCATATTATGTAAAAAGGATGTCACTTCCAAAAACACTGAAACACCCCGTGTACACATTTTCCATTTAATATGGATGAAAGTTGGTCGGAGCAATAACTGTGTGTATGATGTCTTGGATGAGCTTGAAAATTGTTATGTCAGACCAAAAAGTAGGTGACAAAAAAAATCCAGGAAAACATGGTGTCCACTCTACAGGCCAATACTTATGAAAGTTAGTCAAACATTTTGCTGTATGATATCTTGGATGAATTTAAAAGAAGGTTCATGTCAAAATGAAAAGTAGGTCACCGGGACAAATGTCTACAGAAAATGTTCATTGTGGAAGCCACATTTTCACTCAAAAACTCATCAAACTGTTAGAATGTTGGTCTTGCTGATATCTCAGACACTATTGAACATTGGTCATGTTAAATCAAAGAGAGGTCACTAGGTCATATCTTACAAAACCTTGTTTGCACCTTGTATGCTACAGTAGTGTTCATGGAACTTTGTTAAAATGTTTGTTTTGCAAATACCTTTAACAACCTTTCATGTGGACTTCCCAGACTCAATGTGGGTACCAGGTCAAATCTTAAAAATATCATGGAGAAACCATGAATGCATTCAAAGGGCTATAATTTTAGTCTGTTAGGTATGAAATTTTACCAAAACGTTACATGAGTGAGGGGATGTATTGCCTTAGGTTAAAGAGTAGGTCATAGAGAAAATCACACCAAAACCTTGTGTATGGTCTACGGGAAAATTCTCAGCTCAATATTTCATGAGTTTCTTGGTCAGTATGTTTGCTTCAATATCTTAAGGACACACCAGTATGCCACAGTTTTATTCAGCTTACAGAAACGTGCATACTTCATTTCTAAAATCTCAATTATATTACAATGGGTAACTACATGTATGTAAGTGAGATAGAATATCTTTATTTGTAATATGTCAGTTGTCTTTGTAAGATCTGCAAATCACAGACGCGGAAGAAAATGGGATATACGATCAGGATGCCAAATCATGCCATGTCAAATTTTTATTTAAAAATGTAGTTAATTCATTTTGTCAATAGCTCTTAAAAGTGTACAGTATCTTTTAAATTTTAAAGATGTCCCACTTGATATGCTTTATTTTAAGTTTTTTATGACAAGATATTAGAAAATGTAATTTCTGTGCAAAATTTTATTAAAAATAACCTGTTAGCTGAATGTTTCCTGTTGCAATATAATGATCAGGAAATAATTCTTCATTGACACGTAAGAACATTTTAAATTGCTACTGTGTGAACCGGTGCCTTAATCCTTTCGATTAATCCTTTTTACTATTGGAAAAAAATCAAATTTTCGAGAATAATCATTTACTTGAGCAGTATTACATTAAGAACCTTATTTTCAAAAATTTTCAAAAACTGTGGCATATGTCTTTTAACAATTTTGAAAATGGGTCAGCTGCAGATATAAGAAGTCACAAAGTCATATCAGCAAAAAAACATATAAAGTAGATTTTCTATTATTCTCTCAAAGGCATTAAGGCTCAGGTTATCGACTCAGGGTGCTCTTGTCTCTTTAAAAGGGCAGAAAATGTCTATAGAAATTCAAAAGCATTCCAGCTTTTAACTAAAGTGTTTTCTGTTTTAAACAAAAGTCTTTTCAGGTTCCTAGAAGCATGGGAACTTTAAGTGAAGAGTCAAACCATTGTAACTGTTTGAATGGGTATTTTTATATGAATCACTGTGATCATAAGTATAATTTAAACATATTTATTTTACATTGATTGAGATACAAGTTCTTAAAACTTAAACTTATCACTCTCGATTCTGCTTCCTGGGAGTACACCAGTACTCGTGCCAAATGTGTGGGACGATGCAAAATCCCAAAGTTGACACCCATTCGCGGGTCTCGAACTTGGAACCTTATGGTTACGAGGTTGACGCTCTATCTTACAAACACCAAACTATGTGATCATCTTCATTCCTTTATGTGCCTTTTACTAATACAACTGCCAGTTACAGTTGTGACTAGTGTACATTAAAATCCGACTGCATAAAACTTGCAGTCTGATCTTCAATTCACACTGTCAGCTTTGATAAGACATTTGGAACAAAAGCAATTTTGAAATAACAATTATTTGGGTCTTATATTGAGACTGGAAATGTATGTTAGATTTATTTGGAGCACTAAAGACAAGTTTAGTTGAAAAGAAAAACTTTTTCTTTTATGCTTTTCAGTGGTTAATAGAAATCTAACAATGAATTATAACCTTATAACTCACTGGTGCGTTTTTAGCTCACCTGAGCACAAGGTGCTCAAGGGGAGCTTTTAGGATCACCCGTTGTCCGTCATGCGTCGTCAACAATTCTTTAAACATCATCTCCTCCTAAACCGCTGGGCCAATTTGGACCAAACTTGGCTGGAATGTTCCTTGGGAGGTCCTCTTTAAAAACTGTTCACAGAATTTGATTCCATCAAAAACTGTGGTTGCCATGGCAACCAAATTGAAATTTTCTAAGAAATTCTTTAAAAATCTTCTCTGAAACCGCTGGTAAGATTTTGAAATAATTTCACAAAGATATTTCTTGGGTGACCCTTTTCAAAAATTGTTCGCAAAATTTTGATCCGTCAAGAAACATGGCTCTGGTGAATGGGAGCTACTAAAAAATTCTTCTTCTCTGAAACGGCTGGTCAGATTTTGAAATAATTTTACAGAAATGTTCCTTTGGTGACTCTTTTCACAACTTGTTCGAGAAATTTTGATCCATCAAGAAACATGGCTCTGATGGCTGTGGGCTATTTACACTATATGGACATGAAGAAATTCTAAAGAAATCTTCTTCTCTGAAACTGCTGGTCAGATTTTGAAATAATTTCAGAGATGTTCCTTGTGTGACTCTTTTCAAAACTTGTTCACAAAATTGTGATCTGTCAAGAAACATGGTTCTGGTGGTGGGGGCTATTTGCACTATAGGGACATGAAGAGGAATTTCTTAATTCTTCTTCTCTGGAACGGCTGGTCAGATTTTGAAATAATTTCGCAGAAATATTCCTAGGGTGACCCTTTTCAAAAATTGTTAGGGAAATTTTTATCCGTCGAAAAACAACAGCCAGTTGTTGGCACCTGCATGTGGTGCTCTTGTTCAACTTATGTTTTTAGTCACTATCGAGCATGTGCCCTTCTTCAAGAAATTGTCCTTGGGTGATGTATCCAAAAATTTATTTGCAGAATTCTGATTCATCAAAATCATTGCTTTTGAAATGACTTTTACAGGTGACCTTTTCAAAATTGCTAGGCAAAATAATGATTTTGTTTCCAAAGTTTCAACACCTCAAAAACAAATTGGCTATGGTCCTCTCAAAAATTCAGGTTAGTGATCCAGGGCCATCTTGGCCGTTTTGTGTAATTCACCAGTGAATTTTATAATTTCTTTTTTTAGCTCACCTGAGCACAACGTGCTCAAGGGGAGCTTTTAGGATCACCATGTGTCCGTCGTGCGTCGTCCATCGTCAACAATTTCTTTAAACATCTTCTCCTCCTACACCGCCGGGCCGATTTGGACCAAACTTGGCTGGAATGTTCCTTCAGCGGTCCTCTTTAAAATTTGTTCACAGAATTTGATTCCGTCAAAAACTCTGGTTGCCATGGCAACCAACTGGAATTTTTTAAGAAATTCTTTAAAAATCTTCTCCTCTGAAACTGCTGGTCAGATTTTGAAATAATTTCACAGAAATGTTCCTTGGGTGACCCTTTTCAAAAATTGTTAGTGAAATTTTGATCCATCAAAAAACATGGCCGTGGTGGTGATGGTGGTAGTGGTGGGGGGGAGGCTGTTTGTATTGTGCGGTGTCAACAATTCTTTAAACAAATTCTCCTCCTAAACCGCTGGGCCGATTAGAACTAAACTTTACTAGAATGGACCTTGGGAGGTCCTCTAAAAAAATCGTTGACAGAATTTGATTCTATCAAAAATTCTGGTTGCCATGGCAACCAAATGGAATTTTCTAAGATTTTTTTTTTTTAAATCTCCTCCTCTGAAACTGCTGGTCAGAATTTGAAATAATTTCACAGAAATGTTCCTTGGGTGACCCTTTTCAAAAATTGTTAGTGAAATTTTGATCCGTTAAAAACATGGCTTTGGAAGGAGGGGGCTCTTTGCACTCTTTAAAAATCTTATCCTCTGAAACCCCTGGTCAGATTTTGAAATCATTTCACAGAAATGTTCTATGGGTGACCCTTTTCAAAAATTGTTCACAAAATTTTGATCCGTCCAAAAACATGGCCATGGTGGGGGGGCCTCCTTGCATTGTATTGACCTAAAGAAATTCTTTGAAATTCTTTTTCTCTTAAACCATTCATCAGATTTTGAAATAATTTCACAGAAATGTCCCTTAGATGCCCCTTTTGAAAAAATGTTAGTGAAATTCTGATCTGTAGAGAAACAAGACTGTGGTGGTGAGGGACTATTTGCACTATACGGACATGAAGAAATTCTTAAAAATTCTTCTTCTATGAAACCACTGGGCAGATTTTGAAATAATTTCACAGAAATGACCCTTTGGTGCCAAATTATGCCCCTTTTTTGAATTACAATTTTAACTTAATATCCAGCACCCAACAGCCAATTGTTGGCACCTGCATGCGGTGCTCTTGTTCTTTTTATTGAAGTTACTGAAGAAAACGTTTTGGAATAACAAAAAACAAACTGGCTATGGGCTACTCAAATATTCAGGTGAGCGATCCAGGGCCATCTTGGCCCTCTTGTTTTAGCTCACCTGAGCACCAAGTGCTCAAGGTGAACTTTTGTGATCGCCAAATGTCTGTCGTCTGTCGGGCGTCGTCCACAATTTCTTTAAACATTTTCTCCTCCTAAACCACTGAGCCAATCTTGATGAAACTTTGCAGGGATGTTCCTTGGGTTAAGCTCTACCAAAGTTGTTCAAGAAATTGAATTCCACCCATAGTTTTGGTTGCCATGGCAACAAAAAAGGAAAAGATAGCAAACTCTTTGAAAATCTCTTTGTCTGAAACTAGAAGGCGTAGAGCTTTGATATTTGGCATCGAGCATCTCCTACCAAGTTTGGACCTCTACCAAGTTTGTTCTTCATTTGATGCCCCTGGAGTCAAATCTGGCCCCGTCCCGGGGGTCACAAGTTTGAAGATTGGAACAAAGAAGGAAAACTTTGAAATTCTTCTCCTCTGACACTGAAAGGTGTAGAGCTTTGATATTTGGTATGTAGCATCTCCTAGTGGACCTCTATCAAGTTTGTTCATACGATGCCCCTGGCGTCAAAAGTAGCCCCGCCTGTGGGTCACAAGTTTGAACATGGGAACAAAGAAGGAAAACATTAAAATTCTTCTTCTTTGAAACTAGAAGGCGTAGAGCTTTTATATTTGGTATGTAGCATATCTTAGTGGACCTCTACCCAAATTGCTCATATGATGCCCCTGGGTTCAAAACTTGGGTCACAAGTTCTAACATAGGAAAAAAGAAAGAAAACTTTTAAATTCTTCTTCTCTAAAACAGTAAGTTGTAGAGCTTTGATATTTGGTACATAGCATCTCCTAGTAGACCTCTACCAAGTTTGTTCAAATGATGCCACTGGGGTAACAACTGGTCCAGGCCCTGGGGTCACAAGTTCGAACATTGGAAAAAAGAAGGAAAACTTAAAAATCCTTATTTTTTTAAACTGGAAGGCATAGAGCTTTGATAGTTGGTATCTAGTGAGCCTGTTCTAAGTTTGTTAGCACACCTGAGCACAACATGATCAGTGAGTTCAAAATTTGGTAACCTGTGGTCATTAACTGGGTCACTAGGTCAAATTAAAGAAACACGTTGTGGGCACTCCAGAGGCTACATTTATTGCTCAAATGACCTGAAAATTAGTCAGAATGTTTGTCTTGATAAAATCTCACAAGAATCTGAATTTGAGTCAACTGGAGTCAAAAACTATGTCACTAGGTCAAATTAAAGAAATACCTTTAGGGCACTCTAGAGGCCACATTTATTGTTCAATTGATTTGAAAATTGGTTTAAAATGTTTCTTTTGATAAAATCTAAAAATGAGTCCAAAATTGGGTCACCTGGTGTCATAATCTAGGTCACTAGATAAAGCTGAAGAAATACCTTAAGGGCACCCCAGAGGCCACATTTCTTGCTCAATTGACTTGAAAATTGGTCAGAATGTTTGTCTTGATGAAATATTGGATGATTTTGAAATTGGGTCACCTGGGATCATAAACTAGGTCACTTGGTCAAACTAAAGAAATACCTTCTGGGCACTCTAGAGGCCACATTTATTGCTTAATTACGTTGAAAACTGTTCAATTGGGTCACGTATGGTGATAAAGTAAGTCACTTTGTCAACTTAGGAAATTCCTTGTGGACGGTTTAGAGGCCACATTTTAAGCTCAATTGACCTGACAATTAGTCAGAACTTGAAAAATGCATGTGGAGTGAATTACACGAGTCGCCTATTGACTCAGGTGAGCAATCCAGGGCCATCATGGCCCTCTTGTTTATAAGATATATACTACGGATATTTCTAGAATATGAATCAATTTTCAGCTAGTATACATCACATTCTATAACGTAGTCAACATGACTCATGATGTCAAATACAGCCAGTCCATATGCAAACAAAATGAATAGATCTATTTCACTTGAAATAACACATTTTCTTCACATCTTTTTTATGATAATTAAAAATCAGATGTTCAAAGATAAATGAAACACATTGATAGTATAGTCATATAACTCGGTTGTGAGAATTAATAATTGTTCCCAAGGCTCTACTATTACCAATTTTTCGAACCAAGTTAAATCTGTTTTTGGTATACAATAACTCTATACATGCATATATTTTCAGGAATTCACTGCAAATGAAATGGAAGAAATTTGGTAATTTTCTGATAGATCCTTTTTTTTTTTACAGTGAAGAGCATAACAGAAAGGGGATGATTGTTTGTTTTAGTAAATGATCAAATTTCATTCATCTAGTGAAAAGCAAAGGCTACAGATCTATTTTCTCTTGTGGTGCTACTCATGAAAATATAGCCCTTGCATTTCACATACAAGGATAGATGCCCGCATCAATACACAAACAGGGATGAAAAGGAAAATTTTGTAAGGAATATTGAAATTTGCATAATTATGGTTGTGTTTCCCAGTGAGTTCAATACCCGAGGGGACTTAGGGTTATGCTGCATCAATGGGTCTGTCCATCCTTCAATATGTGTTTGTCCAGCATTCAGTACATCTTGATTCAGCAATAACTAAGTTTTATGCTCATATGTAGGGAAGTATCACAGTGACTGTTAACCTGGGGAATATGGAATCTGCAAAACGTTCAACAAGCTTTGACAAAGGCTCCTGGCCTTGTAATAGATCTTGATATGCAAATTATGCATATTTCTTAATTTCACGGCTGTTGCAAAGTTCAGATTCCCTTTTACATAGAATGAAAAAAAAAAGAGAAGTAGAATATCAATTGACTTAGAATGGCTTTCCAGCTCGGTTTATAAAACTTGGCATGATTCTTGATTTTAGGTATTCCCATGGATCTACTTTCATTTCATAGCTATAGCAACTACTACGATTTTACGGAAAATATAAGAACCTCCCTCTAACATTTTAGAGACTTACCCCTTTTATGTGCAAAAATCCTGCCCTATAGGCACCATATCATTTACTACAGTATTTGGCTAGAAAAAGACTTTCATACCTTAACAATGTATTTCTAAAAAGCCACTAGCTGCCAAAGGCAAACAATTTGGGGGGTAAATTTGCAAGCAGATTTAATTCATACTATCTATTTGTAAGGATGTTATTATGTGTTACACTAGGCTACAGTCTGTCAAAGTTCGCGTCATTTGCAGAGAAAATGAATCTAAAAATAAGAAAAAAAGTTGGCAACTTTACCTCTAGTGTTGGAACCAGTTTTTCTGTCAGGGACTTGAATTTTGACAGACCTTACTCTACATATTGTCAGACTCATAATAATACCCATACTTAAGATATGATCAAATTTGCTTGCAAATTTTACCCCCAAGTTTTTCACCTTTTGCTGCTAGTTGGCCTGTAAAGTTTTTGGTTTTCCTATAGTTTGCATAGCTTTGTTCAAATGTAAGTTTTGCTCCGATTTCTTGATATCAAAGTAACGCTTGTAAGTTAGAGCGAAAATTTAAAGGCGTTTTTTCTTCTGGACCATCATAGATATACAAATAATGAAATCATCATATTCACTCTTGAAGCTACATGTATCTGAATTAGACATTAATTATACCCCCAACAAACTTTGTTTGGGGGGTTATATAGGAGTCACCGTGTTGGTCGGTCGGTCGGTCTGTAGCTTTATTGTCCGCTCTATTTCTCAATAAGTAGTGGACAGATTTCAGTCAAACTTCATAGGAAGTTTCAATATGACGCCAAGATGTGCATATTATAATTTGGTTACGGCTGAATGATTTTCAAAGGAGTTATGGCCCCTACATGATTTTTTTTGTCTACTCTATTTCTCAAAATCTACTGGATGGATTTCCGTCAAACTTCATGGAAATTTTTGATATGGAGCAAAAATTTACATATTGTAATTTGGTTATGGTTGAATGATTTTCCAGTGAGTTATGGTCTTTTTATGAATTTTTATGTCTGCGCTATTTCTCAACAACAGAATAGAACAGAAACTTTATTCATAATATCAGCTTGAACACATAAGGTTCATCGCCGAACACATAAATTGTATATACATACATGGGTATGGACAAAACAAACTAACAAACAAACAAAAAACAAATGATATCAAATTGGTATCCTGAAATAAATAAGCGAATGCGGAAATAATGAATAATAAAAATGAAACATGTACATAGCACATTAGAGAATGAAAAGTATCAAGTAAGTAAGATGTAAACTTTACCAGTGAAAATCATTACAAGGGAGATAAATTACAAGGCAGTGAAACACGGAATTCGTTTTTGGCAAAAGAAGTCGCTTGTTAAAAGCGAATGCTCCGTCCAAAATGACCTCCTGTAAATAAGAATAAGGTTAAAACAAGTACATAGCACATTAGAGAATGAGAAGCAGTATAGTATATTTGCCAGTAATTCGTACAATCATACTCAAATTTTACTAGTGAAAATCATTCCAAGGAAGATAAGTGTTATCAATGTGAAAGTCGTTTTGAGCAAAAGAATTCGCTTGTTAAAAGCGAATGTTCTGTCCAAAACGGCTTCCAGTAAATAATGTGTACTGCAAATAGTGTATGTAGACTACACAATCCTTTAAAGAAAAGAAAATAGTTCAATAAATGGCCTCGGTAAAAGAAGCAATTGCTTATTAAAGCAAGTGTTCCTTTCACCACAACGTCCTCCAGGTGTGCCATATGTAAACCTTTAAAAGTCAGTACTGTGGGATGCAGGCTTTACATATAATTAGAGTATGGAAAATGACTAATAATTAATCACTGACAATACTCAATTCAGTTTTTCTTTTCTCACTTGTCTTAATATAGAAAATTCCAACTGCATTTAATACTTTAACATTTTCACAGTTTAGGAGCTGGATTAATTTTAACATACTCAGTTTATGATAATAATACGTTTTAAAATACAAATGCCTCAATTCATTATAAGCTGGACAAATTAACAAAAAAAAAGATACTCATCCTCAACATCATTCAGAGTGCACAGTGAACATATTCTTTCATTTCTAACAATGTTTCTATGTCGACCTGTTTCAATAAAAAGGTTATGCGCGGACAGACGTAATTTGGCAACAGCGTTTCTATATGTTGTTATTTGCATTTTACAAAGATAATTTGAAAAACTAAAATCTTCTTTAAGATGTCTGTAAACAAACAGTGAAGGTCTATTATTAATATCTTGGAACCACACACTCAGATAATGTCAATCAGTCGATTACGGAAAATAGGTATAAATACATGTATACTTAAGTTCACTGAAGCGGGAAATAACCATACGTCATAAAAGCCCGTCCTTTGTAATAGCTCTTTTACTTTGTAGGTCCAAAGGTTAGGGTTATTTATTCTATCTAATTCTGCCAGGACGGTTTGTAAAATACAATTAGATCTTTTGTCTGCGAAAAGTTTTATGAAATATTTAATTATTCTCATTTTTATATCAATATATAAGGGGTATCTTCCAAATTCGCCGTAGATAGCTGAATTAGTAGTTGTGGTCTTGACATTTAACGATTTTCGAAGAAATTTTTCTGTGAAGTCATTCTGTAAGTTCACTTGTCACAAAGCCCCAGACCTCGCTAGAATAGTATAGAATCGATGCGACAAAGGAGTCAAATAAATTAATCATGATTTTTAAAGGAATTTCTTTATGTCTAGTGATTTGTAGTAAATTGCTCATTGCACGCATCGCTTTCCCTGTTAAAGTCTTAGGGGCATTTTGAAAACTTCCATTGCTAGTAAAAACTAGGCCTAGATAATTGAAAGTGTTGACTTTTTCTATTATGTTACCTGAATATGTAAAATTAATTTCTTCGGTCAAAGTCCTACCTCTACGAAAGACAACTATTTTGGTTTTTTGAACATTTACTTTAAGGTTCCACTTTTCACAATATTTCTCAAATTCTGTTAATAACTGCTGTAATCCTGTAGCGGTATCGGAAATAAGGACCGAGTCGTCTGCAAATAGTAATAAATAAATCGATAATTGTCCTAGCGTAAAGCATTCATTAACTACTGAACTGATTTCAGTCAAACTTCATAGGAAGTTTCAGTATGAAGCCAAGATGTGCATATTATAATTTTGTAATGGTTGAGTGATTTTTCCAATGAGTTACGGCCCTTTCATGTTTTTTTTTTTTTTTCCCGCTCTATTTCTCAATAACTATTAGACTGATTTCAGTCAAACTTGATTGGAAGTTTTAATATGAAGCCAACATATGCATAGTATAATTTCGTTATGGTTGAATGATTTTTAAAGTAGTTATGTTCCTTTCATGAATTTTCTTGTCCGCTCTATTTCTCAATAATTACATGATGGATTACAGTCAGACAGTTGCAGTATAAAGCAAAAATGCGTTTGGTTATGGTTGAATTATTTTCCAATGAGTTATGGCCCTTTCATGAATTTTTTGTCCACTCTGTTTTTCAATAACTACATGATGGATTTCAGTCAGACTGCATAGGAAGTTTCAGAATAAAGCAAAGATATGCATGTTGCAATTTGATTATGGTTGAATGATTTTCCAATGAGTTTTTGCCTTCAATGATTTTTTTTTTTTTTTTTTGTCCCAGTTATTTCTCCATAACAACAGGACAGGTTTCTATCAAACCTCATAGGAAGTTTCAATACGAAGTGAAGATATGCATATTATAATTTGGTTATGGTTGAATGATTTTTCCATTGAGTTATGACCCTTTCGTGAAGGTTTTTTTCAGCTTTTTCTCAACAACTAGACAGATTTCAATTAAACTTCACAGAAAGTTTCATTACAAAGCAAAGATATGCGTATTTCATAATTTGGTCATGGTTGAACGATTTTGCAATGAGTTGTGGCTTATCGATGAATTTTATTGTCCACTCTATTGCTCAGTAATTATACCGTTATACTGGTAAAGTGATATCTTTTTAAAAGATTTAAGCAGATATCTGTAGAATTCATCAAAAGAAATCTTGGTGGGCAGAGTGCACCGCATCATGAGGGGAATGGAAGAGAAGCCCATTTCAGGTTCCTTAAAAGTTTCTTTATTTTGTTTCAGTATTTATTAGCTGAGTAATAGTCTCTTAACACTTTGGACTAAGACATTGTGTATTTCTGTGACAAGAAGTTATTTCTTGACATGGAGCCGGTGGGGGGTATTCATCACCTTTATTGATAGCTCTAGTTCTTTTTTTCCTTTTAATCCCCCGTGGCGAAGTGAAAAGGGGATTATAGGAATGGCCTTTGTCTGTCTGTGTGTTCCTCGGTCTCAGTTCATCTGTCCATCCGTACACTTTCTTGTCTACTCCATATCTCCTGAACTCTTTCAGAGATTTTCATTAAATTTTGGCCAAATGTTCATCTTGGTGAGACAATGTGCAGGATTTGAGTTTCATAAATCAGTCATCATTACTTTTGGAGTTATGGCCCTTAATTATTTTAGAAGTTTTTGTATGGAGCATACCTTTCAAAGAATAAAAGCCATTGACTTCAAACTTTAATTATAAATATATCATGTTGAGGACAAATGCAGTACCTAAGATCAATAACCCTGTCATCATTTTTTGGAGTGATTGTCCTTTGTTATTTCGAAATCTGGTTTTTATCTGGAGCATAAGCTCAAAATTATAAAAGCTATGGACTTCAAACTTCATATGCTGATAGATCACACTGAGCACAAGTGCAGTGCATAATATTCATAACTATGTTTTTGTACAAACAGACCATGCTGAGAACAAATGCACTGCATAAGAGTCATAACAGTGCCCTAATGTGTTTTTGAGATTTTCTCTCTATTAATCTCCCACCAGGAAGGCAAAGGTCCAAGTCATGGGTCTTATGTTTAAATCCAAGCTTTCGTGTTTGCAGCTTTTATGTTTACAGATTTTGTATCTGCAGATTTTGTGTGTAAAGATTTATCATGGAGAAATTACATTGATATACTGGATTTCTTGGAATTCATCAATGAAACAAGAGATATCGATGGATGGATGGCTTGTGTTTAATGTCCATCAACAGTATTTCAGTCATGATATGACAACGGAAGGGTGACTATAAAAAGCTCAGTGCAATGAAGTGCTGTTTAGGTCCGACAGGAATAAAACCCTGGACGTGGGTAGGAGGGAATATAGCAGTCCTTCAGACTGCCTTCTTGTTGATTATCTTTACTCTATGCACATTTTACGGGCTCTATGCTAACGTACAAGACGACATATAAAGTGCAAAAAATGTAGCACAGACATATTGAATGACCACATTGTTTACACTAGTGATAATTTTGACACTTTACAACTTAACATACATGTACCTTAGGGCGCAGATTACCAAAATGTGTACAAACGCAAATTTACATATTTATGACAGTTTAATAATTTCAATGGATTTACCCAGATCTATCTGGTAAAATCTGAATGTAGGTGTATAGTTACTATGATCTGTAGTTACAAACTTCCAAACTTTTTGTAAAACACTTATCTGATCATTTATGCTCTTATTCAAAAGTTTCAACTGCTAATCCCTTTTGATTTTTTCTTTTTTTATTTACTAGCATCCTTGGAAGAAGAAACAAAGAAGTTGAAGAACCTTGCATGTATGTATTTATTCTAGATAATCAATAAAAGACTTGTTAGCTCCACTGGCCGAAGGCCAGCGGGCTTATGTCATGGCCCGTTGTGGGTTGTGTGTCCGTCCATCTGTCTGTCTGTCCATCCGTCTATGTGTTAAACTTTATTTCAAACATCTTCTCTGAAACTACCCACCCAATTTTGATGAAACTTCACAAAAATGATCTTGCCCTGGTCCTCTTCAGAATTTTTGAAAGAATTTGATTCTTTCAAAAACTCTGGTTGCCATGGCAACAAAACTGAAATTATTTGAAATCTTTGCAAATCTTCTTGTTTCAAACCATAAGGCCTAGGGCTACCAAATTTGGCATGTACATGTAGTTTTATCTAGTAGACCTCTATTAAGTTTCTTCAAATTATAGCCCTTGGGTCAAAATTGGCCCTGCCCTGGGGGTTTTACATGGGCTTATAAGAAGAGAAATTTAAAATCGCCCTGTACCTAGCAGTAAGGCCTAGGGCTAACAAATTTTGCATGTAGCTTTATCTAGTGGGCCTCTACTAAGAGCGCCCAAATTATGGCCTTGGGGTCAAATTTGATGCCGCCCTTGGGGGTCACAAAGTTTTACATTGGCTTATACAGAGAAAACTTAAGAAATCTCCCTGTTCTTCGCCATAAGGTTAAGGGCCACCAAATTTTGCATGTAGCTTTTTCGAGTGGGCCACTACCAAAAAAGCCTAGATTATAGAACTGGGGTCAAATTTTATCCCACCCCTTGGGTCACAAGTTTTACATGAATTTATATAGGGAATACTTAAACAATTTTCTCTTACCTAGCCATGAGGCCTAGCGCTACTAAATTTTGCATGTAGCTTTATCTAGTCAGCCTCTTCCATGAGAGCCCAAATTACAGCCCAGAGGTCAAGTTTGTCTGCACCACAGTGGTCTCAAGTTTTACATGGGCTTATATAGTGAAAACTGTAGAAATCTTTTTTTACTAACCATAAGAACTAGGGCTACCAAATTTAGCCTTGTCTCAGGGACCCAATGTTTTACAGGGCCTCTTACTGAGGAAACTTGAAAATGTTCTCGTTTATAACAACACATTCTAGACCTGTTTTATTTGATATGGGGCTTTTTCATGTTGACCTCTACCAAGATCGATTCAAGTAATTATAGCTCTGTGGTCGAAAATGGCTTGGGGTCATAACTTTCTCATGGGATTTTATAGAGAAATTTTTGTGTGGGTATTAGTTCAAAACTAATTGACCAAGTACTGTAATGTTTGGCGTGTAGGGTTTTTTACTTATTAACCAGAGGAGCGATCAGGGCCATCATGGCCCTCTTGTACTATAAAAGTAAGATTCCTTTGTTTTGTCATGTTATGTATGAATAGTCACTAAAATAATGGGTAGAAGAAATGATAAGATATTTTATTGTTGCAGATGTCACCAAAATAAAGATAGATGACAGTCTGGACACTTTTTATCATTGCAGATAACACCAAAATATATCTAAATGACCGTCTGCCTGATGAGTTATATGTACGTACTAAACTACATGAAACAGCAAAGGAAAAACTACAGTCCAACAACCTTGTGGTATTGACTGGACACCCTGGGGAAGGCAAAACAACAATGTCATTGAAGTTAATGCTGGAAGTCACAACAGTAGAGAAATGTTTGAAACTAGCTGAGCCGTCTGATTGGAGACTGGTAGATTTTACTAAGTTTGAAGTTGTTTTTATCGATGACATATTTGGACCTGGGGTCCTTGATGAAACACTGTTAAAGAGTTGGGATAAGTATCTGCCAGAAATCTGGAAAGCTGTCAAGAGTAAAGAGATTATGCTAATCATTGCTACCAGGCACTATATCCTAGAAGGAGCTCGACGGACGTTCAACAGATCGTCACTTTTTAAGGAAGACCATTTACATTTCCTTTCATCAAACGAGCTTTCCATAGATGAGCGAACACAAATGCTGACCACACACTTGCAGCATTACCAAATGAATACTGATGCAAACTCTACTTTAATTAAGGAATGTGTAGATGCATCTACTTCATTTCAGAATAACATTCTAACTGAAGAATCGTCCTTCCTTTTTGGGTATCCAGAATGTGTTAGCATGTTTGTCCAGAACAAGGTTTTGTTTGAAAGAGGTGCTAAGTTCTTTGCAAGACCTAATGTCTTTTTTCGAACATGTATAGAAAGTCTCAGGAAAGATGAGGAGAAATTTCTTGCTTTACTGATGATATGGTCTAAACCTGGGAAAACTCTCTATCAGGATGACCTTGAACTGTCCTCTATTTCAGAAGATATTGGGTGTGTTTTGAGCGAGTTTGGATTCAGTTTACAGGGACAACTTATGAAGACCTTGAAAATGTCTCTAAAGCACCATATTAAAGGCTTTTTGAGCTACTCAGCGTCATCAGGGGCTTATAAATTCAGCCACAATGTTATAAGTGACATGGTTGGTCTAGTAATCAGTGAGGACTATCCAGTAGCTTGTCTGAAGTTTGCCGATAGAGACTTTGTATTAGAATATGTAACAATAAAAGACAGTGAAGATACTAAATTCTGTTTTTTTGTAGAAGAATATTTACAAAGAAGACTAATGGAAACGTTCATCCGATTGGCAAAAGTTCCATCAAGAATTTTGTCAGAAACTGACATCTCAACTCTGAAAAGAGGTGGTCATCGTCCAAACAAAATACACTCATATTCAAAGATGGATTTTGGCATTTTTTTCCATGGTGCATTTTCTGACAAACAATTCACACACAATTTTATTACACATCTTTTCAAAACTAAAAACCTTGACATTATCAGTAAGAGCCCAGTCATGAACATGTCAGGTTTCTTTCTGTCCTATGGATTCAAATTGCAGGAGATGGATATCTATCTTCCATCTTATAGCCTTTTCCATACAGATGGTGTCCTGTTTCTGGAGATGTTAAACCAGGGTGTTTTATCAACCAAAGAAAATGAAGAACACTTAAACGATGAGATGTATCTGGCCTTGATAATTTCAGCACATAAAAATCATGTTAATGTCATTAAAGCTCTATTAAACACAGGAGTTGATATTTCGGAAGAGGCAATTTACATTGCAGCTATTGAACAAAATTTGGAGATTTTAGAAGTTCTTTTAAATAGTTCTGCAAGAAGGATTACAAGATGTTTATTTGAGAACAATAACAATGCATTAATGGTGGCTTCCAAAATAGGACTGCTTGGTTCAGTAAGACTTTTGGCAAGCCACACAGATTTGTCTCTGCGAAATGAATGTAATGTTTCTGCACTTGACAAAGCAGTCATATACAAGAGGGTGGATGTATTCAAGTTTCTGATTGAAAATGGTGCATCATTTAATGAAAAAGGTGGAAAATTTGCAAGAACCCCACTACATACAGCTGCAGATATGGGACTGGTTGCTTTTGTAGACATTTTGTTAAAAGCTGGCGCAAGAACGGATATCAAGGATCATAGAGGTCATTATCCAATACACTGTGCAGCAATACAAAATAATGTAGATGTTGTATCAAAGCTGGTGTTGCATGATCCATCTCAAGTCAAAAAAAGGATTGCTTCTTATGGAAAATGTTCAAAAATCAAAGGTATGACAGTCTTTCACATAGCTGTTTGGAAAAAGAACAAGAAAATGATGAAAGCTTTACTAGAAAGAAGTACAGATTGCAATGTGCAAGACTGGTATGGACATACTCCACTCTACTGTGCATCTTTTAAAGGTATTGGAGAGCTTGTGAAGTTGTTATTGCCATTTTCACAAACTGACCAAGCAGATAAGCATGGATATACACCACTGCATGCTGCAATTCATAGAGGGCATGGGACCGTTGTTCAACTATTACTACCACAGAGTAATGTGAATGCACAGGATAAGTTTGGTTGTACCCCTTTACATGTTGCATGTAGGAGAGGTTATGTTGATGTAGTGGAGCAGTTATTAAAGTTGAAAGCAGATCCACACATGATCACTAAAAGAGAAGAAACTGTTTTGAAGATTCTACTGCAAAATGAGTGTAGAATTCCACTCTCATCAAAGGAACTGTCTCCGGTAAATGAACCAAAAAAAGATTTTACCGCTTGTGTACATGCCATTTATAGTCACAGTCCATCATTTCTGAAGATGAAAATGCCAAAGTGAGTTTTTTTAAAGTTGGTAAATTATAACTCCTTGAGAGTTGAATAGACAAAATTGATGATTCTGATTTCTATAAATCCTACATTTTTTCAAGTTAATTCTTTAAAAAATAATCCCTTGTTTTATGACCCTAAAGAAGAAGGCTTTTGAACATAATTATTGTGGTTGAAAATGAAACTGATGGTAAACAGTATTTGGTCCTTTTCTCACATTGTTTGCAAAGGCCCCCCTACTCAAGATCATAAAACACAGGCTCCTCAGGTGAAGACTAGGGAACTTCTGAGGTTGTCCCCAATGTCTTCAAGGGGCATTGAATCAGATTTTGACCCCTTTTTTTGTGAGGGTGGGGTAATAATATTTTGTAAGGAAAACTTACCAAGACATCACTATTTATCCTTAGATTGATAGAAAGGGGGGTAAAGGGAAAAATAAAGCCTCCGATTGGACTCTGTTCCATGACCTTCAAAACCAGACTTGGCAACTGCCAACTGGGCCAGGGGACCAATAGATCATCTACTGTGTTAAGAATATATTTATCCCATGTTATGCAATAATAGCTGTAGGCCTACAGTTACAAACAAGGAAGGAAATTTTACAGTAAAAATACAAAAACTTGGTAATTCTAAAGCCCTCTGCATGTGAATGAAAATTAACAGTCTTTGTTAAAATGTTGTAATAAAATGTGCAGCAAAAATTGGCTAAATACTTTTTAACCCTTACAGTGCTATAGTCGAAAACAATGACTTGCGGACAGCATAGATCACAATCAGATTGCATAAAATGTGCAGTCTGATCTTGGATCTATGCTGTCCACTTCTTAAGTGAAGCTTACAAGATAAGAATCACTCTAATGCTCTCTTGGTTGTATTTTCAGCCATCTAAGGAGGCCGAGTTTATATAGTTGGCGCTGAAAGTTAAGGGGGCCTATGTGGATCTTTATTGTCTTGAATTAAAACTGGTGGTAAATCATCTGTGGGTATTCATAAAAAGAAATTGTTACTAACTAAACCTGAATTTGTTTCTATTTCCTAGTTTATTTGAATAACATTGTCAACAGGTTCAGTATTTTGCTGTTGGGAAGTTGTAGCTATATATACATGTAGATCAGTAATAAAAAGAATATCATGTTGTAGTAACTTTCCTAGTGCTTGTATTTGCTTCAGTCTACATAAGAAAATTTTGACAATGTACTCAACTTTTGGCCCCACAAGATATCAAATTTTCCCCCACAGCTTGAAGTAGATACAAGCACTGAGCATGTTACTACAACCTAATGTTCCACACAGATTGCTTCTGATGAACAATAAGTCATTATGTCGCATGTTTTTATTTTCATATGTATATGTTTTCATGTGTTTTGTTATTAGTCTGTGATGATCATCCATAGTTAAATTTGCTAGAAACTTCGTTTCATGCAGAATGAGTTTGCAGATAGAGCCCTTAACATAAACAATTTGGATGGAGACAATACTACTCAGGATCAGACTACAATTTTGCAAGCCAAGTTGATCTGAATCGGACTGCTAATAATGTGGTTCTGGACCATACTTCACAGAAATTGTGGTCTGATCTTTGAGTTAATTTAACCCTTTTCCACACAATGACGACTTTCAACGACCGTGAGGGAAGCCTTTTGAAAACTGGTCACTGCTAACTGGGAAGCCTTTTGCTGGTAACCAGTATTTTCTCCTTTTCCCACAAAGTTTTCTACCCTATCAAAGAAAAATTGCGTCATTTGAGCCACTGTTAAATTGTCATGTGCAAATGCTTTTAATTTGGACAGGTCTAAAACTTCGTTGTCTGGTAAAGGGTTAATATTTTGGATAGGAATCCTTAGAATTGCATGTATACATAGTAGGAATGGATATGATTTTTGTGCATGTTTTGGTTCCCTTTTTTGTTTGTTTTTTTGTTTGTTTGTTTTAACCCTTTACCACATGATCCAAAGTTTTACAAACCCTGACCAAGTCAGTTTTTGAAAGTATTGTGGGAAAAGGAGAAAATGCTGTTTACCAGCATTTTCTCCTTTTCCCACAATGTTTTCTACCATTTTCCAGACAGACATCTATGTTTGGATCCAATTAAAGTTGAGTCTGCAAATGCTTTTAATTTGGACAATTCTCAAATTAAATTTTAACCTTAGGTAAAGAGTTAATTGTTTTAATCTAGATGAAAAAAGGTTTGCTTGGTCTATTTTAACACTCAAGGGCTTCTTCCTCAAGGTCGTTAAAGCTCATCATTATTTGATCAACGATTCAGCAATATCAAGAGCTTTTGTGAGGAGCTAAAATTAGGGTCAGACCAAACAAGACTGTCTTTCATTCCTATATTTTAGCACAAACACCTTAACCCTCTACCATGCACACAGTCCCAAGTTTTAACAACCCTGACAAAGAAAACTTTTGAAAACCTGTGGGAAAAGTAGAAAAGTGCTTGTTACTAGTAACATTTTCTACCTCTTTACAGACAAACCTCTTGACTAAAGCCAAGTTTAATTTGTCGTCTGCAAAATTAGTTATGCTTTCAATATTCATACCGGTATGTCTAAAATTTTGTTGTCTAGTAGAGTTTATCTATAAGACATGTTCTTAGTCTTATTCTTTGAATTTTCTAATTTGAATGTAACACAAATTTCTGATTGGCTCAACCAAATGGTTTAGCCAATCAGAAGTTGTTTTACCTTCAAATTTAGAAAATCTCGGATATTAAGATCAATAATGTTCTTAAGAATGGTTGGTGAAGACGGTCCCTCATTTCATGAAATGGTTCTGAGAAGTTAGTTAAAACAGCCTGAATTTTTCAATTTCAGTACGTTTCATCAGATTATGTTAGTAGTGGACAGGGTAGTTCCAACATTAGACTGCAAAGTCTTTTGAGTCTGAACTTGATCTACACTAATAGCAAAAGCAACATTACATGCATTTGCAAGTAGCATGTAGCACTATAGACCTATTGTTCTACGTTAAGGCACCTTTCACTTGATCTTAAACAAAAGATACGATTTTGGACTCGACCAAATGGCAAGCTTTTGGATTTCCAGGCAACCACAAAAAAAAAAAAATGCAGCTCAATTGATAATTTCTGTCTTTGATAGAGTAGAAAAATTTTGGAAAAAGGAAATAATGCTGGTTACCAGCATTTTCTCCTTATCCCAGAACTTTCAAAAGCCTTCTTCTCTAGAGTGATTAAAAATTAGGATTGTGGGATAAACAAACCTTAAGGACAGATACGGAGTACGAGATCTACATCAGACTTTATAAAACTTGCTGTCGATCTAGGTCCAAAATATGTTGAAGAGTTCTTAGAGTATGTTATGCTTTACATTGTTAATATATTGTTAGCTTTATCTTATTAAAATATTTTCGGTGACACTGATTTAGCAGACTGTTAACTTAACAATACCCTATACCAGACTGTCCTATGTTTTTAATATCTTGAGAAAAAGGCCTCTTCAAAATATTGTTGGAAAAGTCGAAAATGCTGGTTACCAGCATTTAATTGCTCCGTTTCCAACAATGTTTTCTACCCTGTAAGAGAACTTTTGTTCATTTACGGTATTCCAGTTTTGTATTAGTTGGCCACAGATGTTTTTAGTTATAAAGAAAACAAAACTATTTGCTTGGCAAGAAGGCTGCTTCTAGTAACATTTGCCAAAGTCTACATATTACCCTCCTTCCATTTTTGCAGTTGCCTACAATAGCCTACAAGAAGCAAATATCATAGCACAAATCCTTGCTGTGTCTCAAGCAGATTGGTTACCTGCCCTGGTACATCAAAGCCTATATTTAGAATATCTGCATGTGTATTATGTACAATGGGGACCAGTTGAACACTTTAGGTACCGCTCAATGCTGACTTTTAAAGACCCTGGGAAAGAAGCCTTTTAGAAAACATTGTGGGAAAAGGAGAAAATGATGGTAACCAGTATTTTTCTCTTCTCCCACAATGTTTTCTAACCTTCAAATATTCAAAAAAAAAATCCAACCATTTTAACAACATTTAGTTGGTTGCCCGCTTCTAATTTGGACAAGTCTGATTTTCGTTATTTGGTAGAGATTTAAAGTGGCATGCAACTTTTTGCTTTGTAAATTTTTTTTTTTATATTAATATAAAATTTCTCATCCTGTATATTGATTGACTGATTGATTGATTGATTGGTACTTAACACTGTTTTCAACTTTATTTCAGTTATATTGTGGCAGCCAGTGCACCTTTGCATGCTTTCCTGGAGTTTCTGTTACCAGTACTATTAAAAGCCACTGGCTGCTTTCCAACTTACATGTTTACAACCAACGTCCAAAGGGAGAGGAATGAATCCTGTCTCAATGTCTATCATCAAACCTCATTAAGAAATTGGCCAAGCTGGGCATTCGAACTAGTGACCCCCTGGTTTGAAGTCCTGTATGCTACTGACTGTGCTACCTGGGCGCAGCACCCTGTTTGTCCCAACAGCTGTAATTGTCTATCAGTGGATGAAAATCTCGCAGATTGCTCAGTTTGTACAGCCCTTATGCTATAGTTCAGCCCTTTACCACACAATCCCAACCTTTTCAATCCTGAAGAAGATTTCCTCTGAAAACATTGTGGGAAAAGGAGAAAATGCTGGTAACCAGCATTTTCTCCTTTTCGCACAATGTTTTCTACCCTATCAAAGGAAGATTGCACCATTTAAGCCAGATTGAAATTGTCGTCTGCAAATGCTTTCAGTTTGGACAATTCTTAAATATTGTCGTCTGGTAAAGGATTAATCTTCAAGATGAGGATGGAAATGCCAAGGCTACATTTTAACTCTTTACCAAACAGTGCCAGGGGGAAAGAAACAGGAAAAAAGCTTTTGTAATAAATGTAGGAAAAAGAGAAAATGCTGGTAACCAGCATTTCTCTTCTCCCACAATGTTTTCTAACCTTCACATATTCAAAGGAAAATCCAACCATTTTAACAGCATTTAGTTTGTTGCCCGCTTCTAATTTGGACAAGTCTAATTTTCGTTATTTGGTAAAAGATTTAAAGTGTCATGCAACTTTTTGCTTTGTAAATTTTTTTTTTATATTAATATAAAATTTCTCATCCTGTATACTGATTGATTGATTGGTACTTAACACTGTTTTCAACATTATTTCAGTTACATTGTGGCAGCCAGTGCACCTTTGCATGCTTTCCTGGAGTTTCTGTTACTAGTACATGTACTATTAAAAGCCACTTGCTGCTTTCCAACATGCATGTTTACAACCAAGGTCCAAAGGGAGAGGAATGAATCCTGTCTCAATGTCTATCATCAAACCTCATAAAGAAATTGGCCGAGCTGGGCACTCGAACTAGTGACCCCCTGGTTTGAAGTCCTGTATGCTACTGACTGCGCTACCTGGGCGCAGCACCCTGTTTGGCCTAACAGCTGTAATTGTCTATCAGTGGATGAAAATCTCGCAGATTGCTCAGTTTGTACAGCCCTTATGCTACGGTTGGGCCCTTTACCACACAATCCCAACCTTTTCAATCCTGAAGAAGATTACCTCTGAAAACACTGTGGGAAAAGGAGAAAATGCTGGTAACCAGCATTTTCTCCTTTTCCCACGATGTTTTTCTCCTCAACCAAAGACAGAAATCGTTTCAGCTAAATTCATTTTCAGGTCTGCAATTGCTTTCCATTTTGTTGAATGCAAAAAAATTAGTAGATCTAGATGTAGTTTGGTAAAGGGTTAATGACAGATTTGAACCCCAGCGATCATAAATAAAAAAAAAACACACACACACAAACCCAAGTTACAATGATCCTGGGGACAGTCACCTTTTGAAAACATTGTGGGAAAAGGAGAAGGTACTGATAACCATTAGATCTATTTTCTCTTTTTTCCCACTATGTTTTCTACCATATCGAAAACAAACTCCATCATTTGAGTCACATTCAACATGTCGTCTGCAAATGTTTTCAAGTTGGACAGGTCTACATTTTTGTTGTGGTAAAGACTTTTAAACGGAAAGTAGATCTAGCAAATCATATTCAACATTATGGTCTTCCTTATACCACAGGAATTTGACATCCTATAATAAAAAAAATATGATTAAATAAGAAAAAAATATTCCCCTATATATGTTTCTTTATATATAGGGGAATATTTTTTTCTTATTTAATCATATTTTTTCATTATAGAATGTCAAATTCCTGTGCTTATACAACACTTTTGCTTCATTCCCCAAATATCACCCCCCCTCCACTAAAAAGGTTAAAAGCAAGTTTAAAGGGCAAATCCTAAAATATTTTGACCAGACTGTTTTTTTTCCTTTAATCAGCTGTAAAAGATGTCAGTTAAACATGTGTCCGTCATTTTTCATAAATACCACCCTGTAACATGCCATAAACCACGGCCGAATTGTCACGCTGATATACGGCCCTAAAAATGGTACATGGCTTACTTCCCCTGATTCGCTTATCTCCCGTGCATGTGTGACGTCATTGTCGAGTCACTCTGTGTATACCGTCAGTAGACATTAAGTAGGAACGCGGATGGTTGTATGCAGATATCTGACTATTAACTGAGAATTGAGCCGAAAAAATGGTAAATTGTGCAGCCTATGGCTGCAACGTCGATTCGGGAACTCATAGAAGTAGTATTTTCAAATTTCCGAAGGAATTAAAAAGGAGGAAACTATGGATTCAACGTTTAAACCGGGGCCGGACAGTAGCGACGGATTTTTTGCCATCGGTTCATTCGAAATTGTGTCTGAAATACTTCGATGACAGTCAGTTCTTAATAAGTCCAAAACTCGCAAAAGAAGTTGGTTATTGGAATTTTAGCCTGCTGTTAAAACCTGACGCTGTGCCGACATTATTCGAAACTCCGAGTCGAAAGGAGATAGGCCTTAAACCGAAACTCCGAAAGACAGACATTCCGCAACGGCAATTTCCAAAAAGAAAATCCAACATGAAGTAGGTAATTTCTTTTTTCTTGAAACTGGAATACATTCATGAATTGTTATTCGTACTAATTTACCCTTTTCTACATTACCGCTTCATTCTGAACAAAGAGAAAATGCTGCCGTTTTCTCCCTTTTCCAAATGATTTCAACATTTAACAAAATTATAGATTCATCCAAATTCATAACATAAATTTTGCAAATAACAAAGACGACATTGTTCAAATGATGTAAACTTTCAAGGGATAATAATCATTCTTTGAACAGCAAACATCATTTTCTTCCCACACTGTTTTTCAAACACTCTTTCTTTGGGTATTGGAAACTAGATCTAGGGTTTGTATGGTAAAGGGTGAAATCAGTATCTGGCTACCCCTAATCATGGTCATAAATGTAAATCCATCACCGACCAGTTGAAACAATACAGGAAATGGTTACATAACATTTGCATATCTCACCCTTTACACTGTAATGTTTGTTGGTGACAGTAAACCCATGTTACAGCTTTTATCCCATACACTACTTCTCTTTGACATTTCACTCTTAAAAATGATTTAACAACTTACATGCATTTTGAACAAATTTTGAATTATATCTATACAATTTTGATTTGTGGATATATTTCCTTTTCCTATCCATATTATGTCTTCTAGACAGGCTACTGAGAAAAATGTTTTGAACATGTCAGTATGAAAATTTTGAAAATGCATATAATTTGACACAAGTCATTTTCTCTGATAATCAGACAAAAGTGAGAAAATTAAAATAACACATTTTTTTAATTAAGAAACAGAATGTTTTTGACCAGGCTCACACACCAATTCTTTTACCTTTTACCTCAAAATTCTGATCTTCAACCACCCTAATGGAGAAGGCTTTTGAGGACAGGGTGAAAAAAGGAATAAGTCCTGATTCCCAGAGTTATCTTCTTTTCCTACAATATTTTCTACCCTCAAACCTATTGTCAAGGCCACATTTGATCTGTGATCTGCAAATACTTTCGGTGTGGAGTGGATAAGTCTAAAGTTTTGCCATCTGTGTAACGGTTTAGCCTAACCCTTACCCAAATGATAAAAAAATTAGAATATTTCAAATCCACAGCATTTTAAATATGACCGATAAAATGTGATTGTTTATTGGAATTTAGTTTAACTTAGTTTAACCTTTTACCAAACAATCCTTTGTTTTAACGACTCTTGTGAAGAAACAAAAACCTTTTGAAAACATTGTAGGTAAAGGAGAAAATGATGGTAACCAGTATTTTCTCCTTTTTCTACAATATTTTCTACCCCATCAAAGACAAGTCCAAACATGTGAGTAAAATTTAATTTGTTGACACCAAATGCTTTCAAATCGGTTGAGTCAATAAATTTGATGTTTGGTAACAATTTAAACATGTATTTTACACCTCTTGAGAAACAAGTTCATACAACTCGTACTAATCTCTTCGGATACTGCTTCCTGGGAACCAAAACAAAACTCGTGCCCAATGTGTGGGATTTTTATTTAACCCTTTACCAATCAATCCCTAGTTTTTACGACCCTGAGACAGAAGCCTTTTAGAAACATTGTAGGAAAAGGAGATAATGCTGGTAGCCAGCATTTTCTCCTTTAACCACAATGTTTTCTACTCTGCTGGAAACAAATTTCAATTTTTGAAATATTTAACTTTATTTTGTCGTCTGCAAGTGTTTTCAATTTGGACCTGTTTAATATTTTGTCGTTTGGTAAAGAGTTAAAAATAGAAAATATTGTGGATAAAGGACCAATTGATAGTTACCAGCTCTTTCTATGTTTTTACAATGAATCTGAAGTCGTCTATACTGCAATTTGACCGGAATGGCAGTATTAACCGCTCAGTCCCTAGTAGACAGTAGACCAATTTGAGACTTACCCAAATTGAAACAATTTGCATAAGACAAACAACAACTGAACAAATTAAGACTTTCACAGAGAAGCTCTATATGGAACATACAATAGCTATACATGTATGATAAATTTTTGCATTGAATGGATCATGTGGACAAGGTAAACAGCAAAAAAGTATTTCACACAGGTAGATCCCCTCACCCTCTCTCTGATGTTCATGTATTTCTGTATGGTAAGAAAAACAACTAAAATAATTTTCAAAATAATTTTGAGAATTAAGTCTTAATAATCTCGGAACATATTCTTTTATCAAATTTCAAGCTGGTTAACAGCATTTCAAAATATTCTTATTCTCATGAAAATCGTGATTTATTGTGTAACCCTTCACCCACGAGAGAATAAACTTGTACCCGTCAATGTTTACAGAATTCTTTACAAGGTACAAATATCAACAAGGACCCATCAACAAATAGTTAGAACTAACATCTCACGATTATCAATCGTAAAAGTCAAGAAAAGGGTTATTTGAAATGAAAATAAAGTGTCGGGGAAATGTCTTCAAAAGTGTCGGGGAACTGTCTTGTTGTGGAACTGTCTTGAAACCGTATTTTTTTTTTTTTTTTGTTGTTGTTGTTGTTTAATTCCGCCCGTTAATCTACTGAAAATGCTTCACGTGAAACAAAGTTTATGCCATACACTTAATTTTATCATGTGTAGAATAATATTTCTGTAAGCGATGTTCGCCCGGTAATAGACGTATTTCAATAGCGCGCAATACTCAACACGTTGAAAAGTCCGGCACAACATCGTCATTTTCGTCATCAGTGGGCGAAAAGTTACTTTTATACTCATCATCAGAAACTTAATAAGTTTCTTTAAAAATTGGCTCGTACACGTACGGCCTTACCGGCCCAGAATCGTTTATTTCTTCGTCTTCAATATCGCTCAGTTCACTATCGTAAACAACGTCCATATTGAAACAAGCTCTCCTATGACGTCACAAATCAAGGGACACAACAATAAGTAAGGGAGATAAGCGATGCAATAAAAATTAATAAGCAGAAATATGAATTGAAAAAAAGTACTTTTACTAATTTTTTTTTCTAATTACAACATTACCAGGTTACTGTTTGATAAGTGTAGATTTGAAAATTAACCATATCTGAAACTTGTTGATTTGCCCTTTAACCCAAGATCTATGTTTTGCAATCTTCTTTAAATGGGTTTTTCATAGATTCTATATACCGACACAAGTTTACGGCTTGAGCAAGTACAATGTCACGATTCTGCGACGATACTCCAGAATTCTAAATCTAGCACACTATATACCCATGGTTAGAAAAAGACGATGGTCACTGGTCGATCTGAGTCTTCCTTTAAGCCCAGGGATCGTGTATCCAGGTTATATAAGTAAAACTTTAAAAAATATTTTGGGTAACCAGCAGTTTCTTCCTTTCTAAGACTGTTTTTATGTCCTTTTAAACACACATCCCGGTAATCGAGCGTCACTTAATTTGTCGTCTGTAAATTCAACTTGTCGCCACAAATTACAGCCAAACAAAAAGACGATGATTATACCATAGGTGCGGGTTTCACCTTGCCCAAAGTGTAAACAATTCGGCGGCAGTAAAAGCTATTTTAAAGAAAACACAGATTATCGATTATTTGTTAGCTGATAGTATTTCCGTCATAGCGTTCGTATAACATTTGAATGCGGTGTTAATTTGTAAATGTACATGTTTGAATTTTTCTACAATTTTGATATAAATGTGATACAACATGGGATTTCGCGCCCAACTGATTTGACTCTAAACTCAGAACCATAACCGGTTTTATTTTCTACAATGTTTTTCGTCTTTTCAAAAAGAGATTTATTTGTTCCAATCATAGTTAATTTAGATCTAGATCAACAAGTCTGCAAATCATTTCAATGTGTAGTGTGCAAATCTAAAGTTTCCAGATTTTTTTTCTTTTCAGATGTGGCTGATTTAGCAGACAAATAAATATCGTCGAGTGCCCTAACTGCGCCCCTGCCCTAACTCCCCCACCTTTCTTGTTTCCGTCGAAATCTCGCAAAGTTTCAGCGTGTGCGAGACTGACAGAAGTTTTTACTACATCATAGTAAATATACTCCGATGATTTTCAACCAAAATGAGATATATGCAGATATTTGTCTCAATTTTTATGTCTACTTACTGTTTTCCTGCGTATTTTCATAATGCATTTTTTCCCCCCTAAAAATCAGCTCTAAAGTCATAAAATACGAACGCAAACACATCTGAAACGCTTTGTCTGCATATCTTTACATTTTATGATTCAAAATCACATGACAAAACAAATTTCTCTCTAAGACCAAGCATATCTTCATAGATAAGTTTTGGTCCCGCGGTCATTAACTGGTATTTGCTTTCTCCATTTTAATTCAGGTCCAACTCGTGAAAGATATGAACAAAAAAACAATATTCCCATGATGCACTTTAGAAAGCTTACCAAGAAATTGTAGAGCTGAACATGCCCATAAAAAGGGCTGCTAAATATTTAATGTACCTCACACCACTCTCGGGTACAGGTTACCAGGAAAGGTGCATCCTTATACTGTAACCATTAGTAAACCACCTTTATTGACTAGAGACTGGAACTAGTGGATCACATAAAAACAATGGCAAACTCTTGCAGTTATTTATCTTAAAACAGCTCAATGTTGAAGTTACATTTGTTAAAAAAAAAACAATAACATTAATAAGTCTGCCTTATTTTTTGAGACTTGGGTGAACTTGTTACATCACTCAGGGGGGTGGAGTTAGGCACACAAAAAATGGCGGTTGTTTGTTGACCTGCAGTTAATTTTTATCAAGTTTTAGAAGTTTAATACTAATGTACACATGAATTGTGATAGAGATTGATTGAAATAGAGCATATTTGATTTGTGCATGTATTTTTCTTTTTGTATATCATCTATTTATAATTCTTTTCCCTGATAAAGCTTAGAGGGGCGCAGTTTGGGCATCGGAGGATAAAAACATTTATGAAAATAGGGGCTTACGGGAAGATTACCAGTTTTTGTTAGAATAGCGTTATCCACTATCATACCCAGTGTTCTGCCAAACATTATCCAGATAGCAGACAATTATTGTTCCTTAAACTTCCAAAAGTACATAGTAGGATAGACAAACTCACTTAGCCCTTTACCACACAATGACGACTTTTGACAACCCTGATAGAGAAGGCTTTTGAAAACATTGTGGGAAATGGAGAAAATGCTGGTAACCAGAATTTTCTCCTTTTCCCACAATGTTTTCTACCCTATCAAAGAAAATTCATTTCATATGATCCACATTGAAACTGTCCTCTGCAAATGCTTTCAATTCGGACAGGTCTAAAATTGGTCGTGTGGTAACGGGTTAAGACAGTTTTTATCAATAGTTTTGAAAGAGGCCATGTCCCTCCTTTATGCATTTTATGGGACATTTTTCTGACACAGTGGTACAATCTCCCCCTTGGCAGAATACTACTCAGTTTTTTGAAGGAATTGATTAGTTTTTTGAAGGAATTGATTAGTTTTTTGATTAGTTTTTTGAAGGAATTGATTAGTTTTTGAAGGAATTGATAAGTTTTTTGAAGGAATTGATAAGTTTTTTGAAGGAATTGATTAGTTTTTTGAAGGAATTGATTACTTAACAGCAGCAATCAGTTGTTTATTAGCTTGAAATAAAAACATGATCACCAAATGGCACTGAAAGTCCAAATAAAGTGCTAAACTGTACATTATATCAATTATTAATTTGGAGATAAAATAGTTCACATATTTATCAGTACGTTGTCCTAATTTAGTAATAATCTACAAACATACCATATATAAGAATGATCGCCATTACATACAAAAACTAAATCTGAATATAGAAAATAACGTATTGAACTAATAAAAGATATAAAACATGGGCTGAAACTGCTCAAACATATGCTAAACCACTAGCCTTTGAAAATTCATCGGTTTATTACGGAACACCAAAATTTTCATCAGTTTTTCATAAAACACTGTCACTAAAAATACCACATTGGCGTTACAATTTGAGTAACAAGATCTGACAACTGATCAGTGAGAATGTTGGTGTTCTGTGAATGACCAATGGAGCTTCAGAGGCCTATGGGTACACCATCTGAATATTTACTAAGTGTATCCGTTCCTATAGGCAAAAACAAATTCTATAACTGTATCCATTGTCATTTGCTGGTATAATCTCAACTCTTGGGCCAAATCTTTTCAGATGAAATAGCTCTGTCTCACAAGATTTTTTTTTTTCTCACCATATATGCACAAGAGTGCACAAAGAGAAGTAACTCTATTGGACTCAAGATAATAAATATTCTTTACCAGATGACTAAGTTTTATACTTTTCCAAAATGAAAGCATTTTCATTATACAACACATAACATGTAGCTGCAATGATGGAGTTTGTCTTGAAGGGATAAAACATTGTGGGAAAAGGACAAAATGTTGATCACCAGCATTTTCCCCTTTTCCCCAAATGTTTTCTAAACCTTTCTCCTGTTTCTTCAGGATTATGAAAATAGGGAATTGGTTGGCAAAGGTTAATTATCTTGCCTTCATGTTCCTAAACAACTAATGTGGCTTTGCCAGTATGAACTGGGCATTTTATTTTGTAGATGTTGTAAATGAATTACCCAACAACTGCAATTTGCACAGAGAGAATTTTGAATGGATAGAAAAGGTAATCAGCCATCTACAAGTAAAGGTAAGGAAGAACAAAGTGGTTATATTAAGTTGGCAACTTCCTTTCAACCCTTTACCTCATGGCAAAATTTTAAACTTGGCCATGTTGACGGAATTTACAGAAGACAATTCAAATGCTTTTCGTTTGGTAGTATTTTCCTTGAATATTGAATAGATAGAAAACAATTTTGGAAAAAGGAGAAAATGCTGGTTACCAGCATTTTCTCCTTTTCCCATAATGTTTTCAAAAGGCTTCTTTCTCAGGGTTGTTAAAACTTGATTGTGTGGTAAAAGGTTAAGAAGACTGTAAAATCAGGTAAACCTAAGTTTAAACTGTATAATCTAACCTAAATAATAGCTAGATTTCTTCTCTACAAACCTTTGATTCTAGCCACAATGAATACAAGAGATTGTTCAATCCTTTACCACAGTTCAAATGTTGGACTCTTCCAAATAAAAAATTCTTGCAGAAAACAAATTCTAAGTTTGTACAAAAGAGCTTCAGTTTTCTGATAGAGTAGAAAGCATTAATGCTGGGAAAACAGAAAATACTGGGTTCTTTTTTTTTTCCAACAATTCTTTCCAAAGCCAATTCTTCAGGGTCCTTAAAACCGAAGATTGTTTGGTAAAGAGCAAGTAGAGAAGCAAAGAAAGATCATTGAGATTAGACGGCTTGTATAATAAGTCTAATCTTGGTCTGAAATCTACCTTGGTATACTCCAGTGAGGTAAGAAGGCTTTTGAAAACATTAATAACCAGTATTTTCTCCATTTCCCACATTGTTTTCAACCATATCCAAGATAGTTCCTTTATTTGAGCCATTCCAATTTTGTTGTCTGCATTGATTACCTTCAGTATGGACAAATCAGAATTTTTGTTGTTCGGTAAATAGAACTACATGTAGTTAATCCATTGGAAAGAAGCCTTTTGAAAACATCATGAAAAAAGGAGAAAATGCTGGTAACCAGCATTTTCTCCTTTTCCCACAATGTTTTCCACTCCTTGAAAGAAATCCCAGCATTTGAGCCATCTTTACTTTGTCATCTGCAAATGCTTTCAATTTGGACCAGTCTAAAATTTTATCGTTCGATAAATAAGTTAAATATGTTGAAGGGGAGCCACCTAGCAAGAAAAGAAAAACCGAATCATTTGCGGAGGAGGAGAATGCAGAGCTGTGGGATGATGAAGATTTCACTGCTGCAGATTTAGATGATATAACAGATCAAGAAATTAGGGCATCACAGGTATTCATGGCCTTTTTTTTTTAGTTCATATTTTGTTTTGTTTTAAAGTGAAGAACTGTTTCACAAATTCAGTTGTTCCCTTGTGGACGAGTTTATTTTTCATTTTGCAGTTGACTACTTTTGAAAACATTATGACAAAGGAAAAAATTGCTTGTAATCGGCAATTGTTCTTTTTGCAACAGTGTTTCCATATATTTATTTCTAAATGAAACTTCAATCAGTATTAACCCATTTCCACACATTCCTGAGTTTTTAGGAGCCCTTGGAAGAAGTATGACATCGTGTGAAAACATTGTGGGAAAAGGAGAAAATGCTGGTAACCAGCATTTTCTCCTTTTCCCACATTGTTTTCCACCCCATCAAAGACCATTTCCATCATTTGAGCTACATGAAATTTGTCATCTGCAAATGCTTTTAATTTGGACAAGTCCAAAATTTTGTCATTTGGTAAAGAGTTAAACCAGTTATACTTAATCTTTAGAGTTCAAAAAACTCAACTTATATTTTTGTCAACTATCTGTTATTAATCTATTACCCAGAGCTCCAGATAGAGGGAGTGATTTTGATTTCAAAATTGAAAATATTAATAATTCTACTCTAAACCTTATGTTGTGGGTACTCAATAGAATCGTCTCATCGAGACAATTCTAATGACAACCCACAACATAGGGTTTCGAAGAGAAATGATTTTAGAATACCATCACTTCGTCTTATCTGGAGCTCTGTATTACCATTGAGGCTATACTTGGACTTTCCTAAAACTGTTACAGGTGTCACAAATGAGAGTGACATTTGGAAGCAAAGAAAAATAAGTACATTATGATACGGAAAAAATTTTGGAAAAAAATGATTGCTTTTTACAAGTAATTTCTCCTTTTCCTACAATGTTTTTAAAAAGTTGTCTATAACATGTGAGTTAAAAGTCATTCATACACTGTGTGTACAGGCTTAATGTTCTTATCTCTATTATTACCAGGCATACAGACCTAGCACAAGCCACCAACCCAGTAGTATATCAACCCTAGAGAGAGATACTTCTGACACGTTTCTGAAGCCCCGTTTGTCACGCTCATCTTCTTCATTGGGTAGCCATAGCAACAGTGCATCTTCACGTCAGTCAAGATCTTCATCATCTATTTTAAGTAACAGTTCGATACCGGGTCATCAGAACAGTGACTCATCTTACCCCGCTTCTCTGTCTGGGTACTCTGGAACCAGCTCGTCTAGTATTAGATCAGGTACATTGTAGTTGTAAAATCTATTCTGTAACAGATAATACTATGAAAACTGTTACATTGGCCATCTTTGTTTGACCTTTATCACACAATCCTTTTTCCTCAATGTTTTCTACCCTCGTACATACGAAACTCAACATTTGTTTCACACTTAATTTGTCATCTGAAAATTTTTTCATTTAGGACGAGTCAAAAATTTTGTAGTTCGGTGAAGGGTCAAGGTAGCAGCTTGCATTTGCCTTTTGTACCTTTTACTAGACAATAAAATTTTGGACTTGGCCAAACTAAATATCTCTGAAGATAACAGATGTGACTGAAATGTTGTAATTTGCTTTTGAAAAGGTAGAAAACATTGCTAACATTTTCTCCTATTCCCACAATGTTTTGAAATGCAGGGTCTTTAAAACTAAGAATCTTCTAGTAAAGAGTTCAGCATGCATAATTATATCTAAATCCCTTCTAAAACAAAATATGATGAAACATATCCGTACTAAGCAAGGTACCTTTTTTAAGCACATTTTGAATTTGCCAGAGATGGTAGCTTTGTGTGGGTTGGGCCAAGCCCGATAGAACAGTCTGAAATGTATGGGTTTTGAGACCAGAAGGTTGTTGGTTAGAATTCCCAGCTCGGCCAATTTCTTTCCAAGGATTGATGATAGTCATTGCGACAGGATTCAGTCCTGTTTCACCACTGATTATTGTCTCAACATGCAGTAAAGAGTTAGTCTGTGGTACTTATATGTGTGTTGATGCAGAGCCCAGGTAGCTCAGTCAGTAACATACATGGCTTTAAACCAGGGGGTTGCTGGTTCGAATCCCCAGCTCAGCCACTTTTATTTCAGAGGATTGATAATAGTCGTTACAATAGAATTCATTTCTCTCTTATAGCTGATTATTACTTCAGCAGTGGTTATGTCGGGAAGCAGCAAGCGGCTTGAGAAGAATATTGTGCGAAGTGCTAACAAGAGAATACCAGGAAAGCATGCACAGGTGTACTTGTCACCACAGTATATCTAAATAATGTTGAAAAATTGGCATTAAACACCATATAATAACTCTTTACTAAACAACAAATGCTTGTTAAATTTGAAAGGATTTGTAGATGTCAAATTAAACCAGGCTCAAATGGTGTAAGTTGTCTTTGAAAGAGTAGAAAACATGGCAGGAAAAGAAGAAAATGCTGGTTTCCAGCATTTTCTTCTTTTTCTACCATGTTTTCAAAAGCCTTTTTCTTTGGGATTGTGTGTTAAACGAATAAACAAGCATACAATGTATTTTAATGACAACAGGAGAGCAAGTGAATATTACAAGAAGACAGCTGTCTAATGGCTCAAGCTCTGATTCAGATGGTACAACAGCTAGAGATGAAATCAGCAGATATAAAAGGGAATGTGAAAAACTGAAACAAAAGGTTGGTTTGCTCTATGGATTAAGATGATTATAATTTTATTTTTCCTCTAAACAAATGACACCTCAGAGTCAACTTTTCTCTAAATAAATAGTTTTGGGTGTTTTACAAAGATCACAGTCTGCTCTTCATCAGACTACAAAACTTTAGACTTGTCCAGATTGAAAGCATTTGCAGTGGACAATTTAAATGTTGCTGAAATGATGAGACTGACTGTAAAAGGGCTGACAGCATTGTTGGAAAAGGAAAAAAATGCTGGTTACCAGCATGTTTTCAAAGGCTTCCTCATCCAGGTAGTTTGAAAACTTAGGGATTTGTGGTAAAGAAATAAATTTCAAAATCTATGTGTTTTATAAATACTACCTGGAATTATCCATTTCATTTATTCAGCATGACAAGGGTTAATCATGGAGGAGGGTGGGGTACATCTAGATTTGAGCTTGCAACCCCTGAGTCACAAGCCTTGTTTAAACTGCATGTGTATTCATGTAGAGATATATCTATGCTGATTTTCAGGCAGTAAACTGTTGTCAGCCAGTTTTTAATTTCATCCTTATTTTATTAAACTCTAATCGTTCTTGTATCTTTATGCCATATGTTGCTCCTGATGGCAGCAAGATTGCCAGAATATGATGGATAGGAAATGCATTTCATGTTTTGAAGACCTTCAAAGCAATCGCTGTTGATGTTTCCGGTTTTAAATGATGACAAAGCCCTTGTGTTTTTCTATCCCGTACACCAAGAAGAACATAATGTGTTATGAAAATAAAATTTTGATACCGAAACAAGAGAAAACATTGTGTAAAAGCAACAATTGCTTATTTTAAGAAATTATTACATTTGTCACAATGTTTTCAAATATAGTGGTCCTCTGTGGTTCAGGGGGTTAGGTATGGGATTTTAAAAACAGATGTACTGGGTTTGATCCTGGAATAAGGTGCTGATCATTTCAGTTTCCTAGGGCAAGGTCCTGCAAAATAAAGGCCTTGTCCCTCCAAAACCAAGGAGATACAGTAAGCCTTTACCAAACAATCCCTAGTTTTAATCATAGGGGTCTGTAGTTTGACTCCTGTTACCCGTAGACTATAAATTGTGAACGAGGGATTTAACTTTGTACAGACCGTTACTCGCCCCCGATTACAAAAAACAATGTATCTTTTCTACACTAACAGTTATTCTCCTTATTCTTTCGACAACTGAGAGCTAAAACATTTTTCTACCAGAAAAACACAACTGTTTGTCAGTGGCTAATCTAGTTTGGCTGCTACAGTCCTTCGAACTTGTAAACTTTCTAAAAAATCTGCGCCATTGACAAGGGTTCGTACATTCGACACTAACAGTCGCGCATATCAACCAATGAAATTTCTCGTTCCAAACAGTGTCACGTGACAAACGATGTCAGCAACTGCACGAAATTTCATTGGTTGAATGCGCGACTGTCACTACGTATCAACCAATCAAATTTCCTGTTCCTAACTGTCACATGACATAAGATGGCAGCAGCTGTACGAAATTTGCTCTTGATCACAAATTTAACGAATTCTCAGGTGTTTCGTCATTATCGAAAACTAAGACTGTAGGTCAGTAATATTTTGAAACATGTTTAAAGGTGTGTACCGCTAATGCTGTGTTTCATTGGATCTAAAGTGCATTTTATATCTTGAAAGTCGGATGTACGAACCCTTGTCATTGGCGCAGATTTTTGAGCAAGTTTACAAGTTCGAGCGACTGTAGCAGCCAGACTACATTAGCCACTGACAAACAGTTGTGTTTTTCTGGTAGAAAGATGTTTTAGCTCTCAGTTGTCGCAAGAATAAGGAGAATAACTGTTAGCTCAGAAAAGATACATTGTTTTTTGTAAACGGGGGCGAGTAACGGTCTGTACAAAGTTAAATCCCTTGTTTACAATATACAGTCTACGGGTGACAGGAGTCACACTACAGACCCCTATGGTTTTATTGACCCTCAGAAAGCTATTGAAAACATGGTGGGAAAAGGAGAAAATGCTGGTAACCAGCATTTTCTCCTTTTCCCACCATGTTGCCTATCCTACACCTACAAACCCCCTTCATTTCATTTGTCAGTTGATTTATCATCTGCAAAAGTTTAATGTTATCTAAAATGTCTAATTTTTTTGTTGTCTAGTTACAAGTTTATGAATGAGCTGTCACAGTGATAATTGAAATACTGCTGAAGCAGGAAAAAAATCATTTTGAAAGTTCAGCACAATTTTCTATCTTTTTCTTGCCTCCAAATAATGAAACAGGTAAATAAACTAAATGAGGAATTGTCTACCAAAGATGGAGAGAATAAATTACTACGAGACAATCTAGTTAAAAAGGAGGGCGAACTAGACACTATAAAATCTGAGAAGGTAAACTTGGTACATCAACAGAATAAGCAACAGACTGAGAAAGAGAAAAATTTACAAGTAAGTAAATTACTGGTTATCTTGGCTGTTTTCAAAAAAAAAAAAACCTCCTAGTTACTGTCCTAGCCCTGGTGTCTTCAGCATCTGTGTTGTTGTACAAAAACGTCGACATTTAACAATATCTCTGTCATTATTGAAGATATGACTTCAAACATTTGACAAGTTGTTAACTATCAAAAGGGGAGCCCATACAACAAGGGCAGGTAACCATAAAAGTATTTTCGACACAGTTATGCCATTTTTTCGACTGAAAATCAAGTTTACTGCAGCTGAGCGTTGGCACCCCCACGCCGTGCTTGTGTTGAATCTGTGTCAGGAATGTGAGCCATGCTCTGAAAAAAAGGGGTTTAATACATCTTTCATATGCAGTATATCAAGCAAGTCATCGTATATTTATGGATCCATAAAATCCATTTTGTCTGACAACAGAATTAATGATGAAGTAGACTGGTCCTTTGGTATGCAGAATATTGACCAATAATAAAAAGTTTTGACCTGCACGGGCTGAGCAGAATGACCTGGGTCAATACCTTTTTGCAGATGCATCAAACCTGCTTTTCACAGAGTGTTGCTCATTTGTATGTGATGTAGTAAATTCCAAGTGTAACAAGTGTTTATGGTCTTCCCAGCTAGCTTGCTGAAAGTAAAGGAAAATAAGTTATTCTCTCAGTTTCTGGTGGTTCTAAAGAGAGTAAGAACCAGGTTACATCAATTTACATATATAGAGTTGCATCAGTTTTTGGAACTGGTTACAATACAGGTGTCTAAATATCAAATGACATAGACTTGCATATTTTGAAAAAAGTTAATAAAGCAAGGAAATCATAAAGGTACTTCAGTATGTTACAGATAAGAAATACCCATGTCATGTTTTGGGGTCTGTAATGAAATCTTTACCAAACCAAAAAAAATGTAGACTTGTCAAAATCCAAAGCATTTGCAGAAAACAAATCTGGCTAAAATGGTAGGGATTGTCTTTGAAAGGTTAAAAAACATTGTGAGAAAAGGAGAAAATGCTGTTTACCAGAAGACAAATGTGGCTAAAATGGTAGGGATTGTCTTTGAAAGGGTAAAAAACATTGTGAGAAAAGGAGAAAATGCTGGTAACCAGCATTTTCTCCTTTTCCCACAATGTTTTCCAAAGCCTTCTTCCTGGATTGTGTGATAAGGGTTAAAAGTAAAAATGTCTTTTTCTCTATTTGGTTTCAGAATGAGGTTACCAGACTTCAGACACAATTACAGTTTAAAGAGCAGGACGAGAGGGAGCTGAGTAATCGTGTAAAAGAATTGGAAACTCAGATTTCAACCCTACAGACTGCCCCATCTACTTCACATGTAAGTAAACTCTTTACCAAATGACAATATTTTAGCATGGTTCCAATTGAAAGTAGTAGCAAAAGACAAACTAATTGTTGTTCAAAACACGAAATTTGTCTTTTAAACAGTAGAAAATATTGTAACAAAAGGAGAAAGTGCTGCTTACTAGCATTTTCTCCTTTTCCCACAATGTTTTTAAAGTCCTCCTCCTATGGGTTGTTCAACCATGGGATTGTTTGGTAAAGGGTTAAATTAAGATCATTTACTCCTCTAAGTGACTTATCTATTGCTGATGACTGGAAACATTGTGGCAATGACCCTTTACACTCCATTCATGACTTTAGTTGTCTCTGTTGCTTTTGCAGATAATGATCAGACAGCTCAAAATGTGACATCCGATCTTTGATCTGCATATCATTCTGCTTTGCAGAGACGTTCTGGACGAGAGCAAACTTGAAAATGTAATTACCTAGGTCCTATACCTACTCTGGAAACTGTATGTTTGGTTTATTGAGCCCTCTAAGGCTTACCTCATGTGTTTTTCTTCAAGAAGAATGTGCCTATTTGACAGTAAATACATATGAGGCATGCTCTGTGAAAAAGGGGCATAATGCATAAGCAAAAAGTATTGATCCAGGTCAGCCTGCACATTCCGTGCAGGCTGACCTGTGCCAAAACTTTTTGCTTTTGGTCAATTTCCTGCATGGCAAAAGACCATTCTGCCTTAGGATTGGGCCAGTTATTGGATAAAATAGATTTTATTGATCCATAATTATGCGATGACTCGCTTTGTACATGTATAATGCAGCATGGAGATACAATGTACCCCCTTTTGTTAGAGTATGACTTATACATGAATATGTTTCTTTTAACTGCTTAACTCTTTACCAAACGACAAAATTTTAGACTGGTCCAAATTGAAAGCATTTGCAGACGACAAAATAAAAGTGACTGAAAATTTGAATTTGTTTTGGGAAGGGAAGAAAACATTGTGGGAAAAGTAGAAAATGCTGGTTACCAGCATTTTCTCCTTTTCCCACAATGTTTTCAGAAGGCTTCTTTCTCAGGGTCGTTAAAAGTCGGGATTGTATGGGGTTAAAGGCAGTACCTCATCTATCAAGTAGGCTTAGTTGATAGTATGCTTATGTATATAGAGGATCTTACATGAGTGTTTATGTATTACCATTTTTATCAAACAAGTTGACTAAAATTATATGACCACCAGCCTTGGCGAGCGTCATATACATTTTTAATCAACGAGTTTGATAAAAATGATATTACATGAACACGAATGTGAGATTCTATTTATCAAATAAAACGAAAGATATACAAATATGTATCATCAGTCATCACTTCAAACCTATATACCGTTTATGAGTCCAAGTTTACATATGTAGTTCAGTTTGAAATGTGTACATGCACAAGAAGATAGCTCTGTGACATGTACATCGAAAGTAGAGTGAAACAGTGAAAATAGGGGGTAAATCCAATTATTTCCGCAATTTTCCTGACTTTTAATGACTCACGCTGCATTTCTTGTTTTATTGAACATGAAACCCATGGTATTTTCCTGCATGTATACGGCTCAGCAACGATGACGTCATTTTTCCCTCGAATTGATGCAGTAGTTCAAATTCCTGCACGTGCTTCAGTTGGTTTCTCTGGCATCATGTGCTCATAATTACATAAGTAATCAGAATTGGAGACCAAAAAACGATAATACACTAGTGTATGATCAAAAATGGAGGCGGTTTTATGTGATAAATTTCTTTCTATGCTTATCAGACGGCTTCTCGTCAATTAAGCCCCAAGCCATCAAAAGTACTTGTGAAAGACATTAGTCCAGACAAACCTTCCAAGTTAGGTTTTCCAACTAAAAGAACATTCCTTGCACCAGAAGGATCACCTAGAAAACAAGTGAAGGTGTCAACTGAATCTCCCAGTACTTCAAGGGCACAAATATCAGGTGAGTAGGAGAGAGGAAACAAACATTTTGTATCGTGTACTCGCACTTAGCACAGTTCTCTTCCCAAGGCACATGGTTACCGGTAATTTCCAATATTGCCGTCACCAAAAGTGGTGAGAGAGGAATGAATCTTGTCATAATGACTTTCATCATTCCTTGGAAAGAAAATGGACAAACTGGGGATTTAACCCATTACCAAACAATCCCAAGTTTCAATGACCATGAGGAAGAAGGCATTTGAAAACATAGGGGGAAATGGAGAAAATACTGGTTACCAGCATTTTCTCTTTTTCCCACAATGTTTTCAATATACAGGTACATTTACTGCATTAACCCTTTGCAAAATAATCCAGTCTTTTAAAAGTCCTGAGGAAGACGGCTTCTGAAAACATGAGAAAAGGAGAAATGCTAGTAACCAGCAACTTTTCTTTTACCCACAGTGTTTTTGCCCTTTGAGACACAACTCTAATTAATTGAGCCATGTTTAATTTGTCATTAGCAAAAGCTCTTACAGTAAGTGTGCCAAAAATTCTGTCTAGTACTAGGGGGTTAAGAATAAATACAGAATTTAATAAAAGTTAAAGAGGAAAAATACCCAACATTTGCAACTTCAAGACTCTCTAGGCTTCCAATTTCTCCTTTAGCCAGACTGTTTTCAAAAGTGGTCCTCTGCAGAATACAAAACATCTCCAATTGGTCTAGAATTAAATGTTACAAAACACATTTCAGAAGATCCTGTGAAAAAAGAAAACCAGCTAAAGCTGAATGTGAAGTTCTCAAGGCGGCCGAGAGAATGCCAGCTTGTTGCAAAGTCATTAGATATCACACCTTGTGTTAGCGGACAGACTGACTCTAGAAGTATTGTGGGATTACTGAACACACCATGGATAAGCTCTGTGTTACAGAATGTTCAGTTTGACAGAGATAAAGACACAAGTCTGCTGTCACCAGTTAAAAGCAGGTAGCTATTTACTTTTTACCCCTTTCAGAGTGGTATAAAGTTAATTGTCTCCTTATCAGAGTGTTATATGTACATCTAAAAGCATTGTATTTTTCCCAAATTAAAATGCCTATAGCTTAAAACCAATTACTGACTTAACCCTTTATCACACAATGACGCCTTTTAACGCCCCTGAAGAAGAGGCCTTTTGAAAATATTGTGGGAAAAGGAGAAAATGCTGGTAACCAGCATTTTCTCCTTTTCCCACAAAGTTTTCTACCCTATCAAAGAAAAGTTGCATCATTTGAGCCACTATTAAATTGTCTTCTGCAAATGCTTTCAATTTGGATAGGTCTTAAATTTTGCCGTGAGGTAAAGGGTTAACTCTTTACTACATGGCAAAATTTTACGCTAGTCCAAATTGAAAGCATTTGCAGAGGACAAGTAATAAGGGGCTAAAATGATTCAATTTGTCTGGAAAAGTGTTTAAAACACTGTGGGGGGAAAAGAAAAAATGCTGGTTACCAGATATTGAGGGAAAAGTAGAAAAAATGTTGGTTACCAGCATTTTCTCCATTTCCCACAATATACAATATCTTAGAAGCCTTCTTCCCAAGTTGTTAGGGATTGTGTGGTAAAGGGGTATGAAGACTTTTATGCTACATCATTTTGGATGTTTGAAAACATCGTTAGAACAGGTTGAAATTTTTTCCCTCTCCTTACCTTGAAACAGTTTTCCTTTGTGTGGTCTTTAGTGTTTGTTTGTTTGTTTGTTTTTTGGCTTAGATGGCAATAATAGGTTAGATCTTTACCAAATAGCAGAAATATAGACATGTTCAAATTTAAAGCATTTGTACACAAAAAATTAACTGTGATGTAAATGTTGAAATATATTTTGGAATGGCTAGAAAACTTTGTGGGAAAAGGATGAAATGCTGGTTACCAGCATTTTCTCCATTTCCCACAATGTTTTCAAAAGCCTTCTCCTTCAGGCTTTTAAAATTAGGGATTGTTTTATAAAGATTTAATTCGTGGAGAAAGCTAATCAGATACCAGAAGCTTGGTTACTAGCATTTTCTCTTTTTTCCACAATGTTTTCAAAAGCCTTTGCTCTCAGGGTTGTTAAAACTTGGGATTGTTTGGTAAAGTGTTAATTTGGGGAGAAAGGGCTGCTCAGATACATCTTTCTAGTTGTATATTTGCAGATTGTCAGAAATCAACATGGCACAAAATGAGGCAGGGAAGGAAGCTGAAATTATTAGACTGGTACACCCAGACCATTTTAATTTAGCAATGAAAGGATTAAAGGATCTGTTGAATGTGCCAGATACCAGTCTGACACATACAGGAAGTTTCAGTCACATGACTTTGCTAGACTTGGACCTCAGCCAGAATTCAGATAGTTCTCAAAGTGATCAAAGTGATCAGTTCCAAAGACTCCTATCTACATTAGGAAACACACAGTTAGATAGTGCAATATTACTTCTCCCTATGTTACAAGATTATTTACAAAATTATATTGATATGCTTCAAACCAGTCTGGAAGCTCCCAGTTCTTCTTTAGCCATCAGTACATCAAGTTCGTCAGAAAGTTTCGAGAGTTCTTCAGAATCTCCGACCGGGTCGTTAGGTATCTTATTGAGAAGTACAACGACCTATGCCAATAATTTAGAAAGTTTAGCGATTGCATCACTCAAAACACTGTGCACGCTAGTGAATTATGACTGTGTTAGAAAAGTGTTGTATTATAAACAGGGTGATGACCTACCACCTTCAAATGAGGTAAGTTACATAGAGGTAAACAAAAAAAAAGTTTCCTTCAGCTTTTGATTAACCCTTTACCACACGGCAAAATTTTAGACCTATCCAAATTGAAAGCATTTGCAGACAGCAATTTCAAAGTGGCTCAAGTGTTGCAAGTTTTCTTTGATAGGGTAGAAAACTTTGTGGGAAAAGGAGAAAATGCTGGTTCCCAGCATTTTCTCCTTTTCCCACAATGTTTTCAAAAGTCTTCTTCCTCATAGTCGTTAAAAGTCATGGTTGTGTGATAAAGGGTTAAGTACTTTTTAGATGAAACCATGATCAATGTGTCATATGAGATGTGCGTAGTGGTCAGTGCTTCGGTCACATACCAAGTATATGTTACATTTAGCTCCTTTACTGTCTACCACACGAGCTAAAAATAGACAAGTCTTAACTTAAAGCACTTGCAGACGACAATTTAAATGTAGCTCACATGATGAAATTTGTTTCTGATATGGTGGAAAACATTGTGGTAAAAGGAGAAAATGCTGGTTACCAGCATTTTCTCTTTCCGCAATGTTTTCAAAAGGCTTCTTCTTCATCAGGGTGGTTAAAACTTGGGACTGTGTGGTAAAGGGTTCACAGATGACAAAATACTAGACTTGTTCAAATTAGAAGACTTTGCAGACAATGTAATTGGATAGAACACCCTAATGGGATTTGTGTAACATTGCCTTTCATCACCGAAAAGACATATGGATTAGGCTAAAGCTTGGGTAATTCTTAATCGATCAGCCGATAGATGCTGCTTCCCCGCATCGATTACGAATTACCCGAGTCTTAGCTGAATTCATTCGATTTTGGCGATGAAAGGCGATGTTACACGAATCCCATTTGGGTGCCCTATCTTTAATGTGACTCAAAAATTAAAATAAGTTTTTGGCAGGGTAGAAAACTATATTAATATTACGGAAAGGATAAAATGCTGGTTACCTGCATTTCATCCTTTTCCTATAATATTTTCTAAAGGCATTCTCCTCAGGGTCATGAAAATACAGGATTGTTTGGTAAAGTGGTCAGAATAGAAAATTTGAACGTGTAAATTTGCTCCATACCACACTGAAAACAAGGGAGGTTATGTGACAAAAATGTATTCTTCTTCTTGAAAATTGTACACTTGAAGGAATCATGATGTGCACATATTTATTTTATATCTAGCTTTAAGATGTTTCTCTTGTTGTATTTTTAGAGTGTCAGGCCATCATCCCCAATCAAGAACTTCCCATTATCAATTTTATTGAAACTAAGGCTTATACCAAAAGTTATAAAATTGACTACTCCAAATGCAAAGGTAACATAAATGCTATTTATTTTTAGCTTGGCTGTTTTTGTAGAAAATGTCAAGGTATTGTCATTGTTCTGCTGTTGTCTGTGTCATTGTTGTCGTGCAAAAGCTTTGGCATTTTATAGTATCTCTATCATTACAGAAGGTATGTAGTTCAAACTTGGACTAGTTGTTAACTATCAAAAGGGGGACCCATACAACAGGTAATCATTAAAATGAAGCATGCTCTGGCAAAAGGGGGCTTAATACATCTCCGCAATCCATTATACTAAGCAAATCATCACATGATTAGGGATCCTTAAAATCTTGTTAGTCTAATGAATGACTGATCTGGAGGAAGAGTGGTCCTTTGACATGCAGAAAATTGACTGATAGCGAAAATTTTCGACCCAGGTCAGCCTGCGCAGACTGCGCAGGCTGACCTGGGTCGATACTTTTCGCAGATGCATTAAGCCCCCTTTTCACAGAGTATGGCTCAAATATTTTTGACCAAGTTACGCCCCTTTTCTGATGTAGAATTTTCACTGAAAATATAAGCAGCTGCAGCTGAGACTTGGCACCTGCATGTGGTGCTCTTGTTTAGATTTACATGTTCTCACAGTCATTTGCAATGAAGACATAACACTACTATGAACTAGCTGTCTACCTTTCTGTGTGAACAGCATTCAACCTTTTTAGCCGAGGCCCGGTGTCTCAGTTGGTAGTGTGCAGGACTTGAGAATGGGGTCATGGGTTTGATCCCTAGCTTGGCCAATTTCTTTCCGAGGATTGTTGATAGTCATTGCAACAGGATACATTTCTCTCCCACCCCTGACCATTGTCTCGACGGTGGTTATGTGGCAAAGCAGCCAGTGGCTTGGAAGGAAAATTGTGTGGCATACTGGTAAAAGAGTCTACAGGAAAGCATGGATAGGTGCACTGGCAGCCGCGATATAACTGAATAATGTTGAAAATGGAGTTATTCACCACACAATCAATCGTAATCATTCAACCTTTTGACATTTCAAGTACTGTAAGTGAAAGAATATTTCAGTATCAAAAATCGTTTTTAGAATATTCTATTAGTCAATTTTGTAGATATCAAAGAGTTTGGTCTACATGAAAAGAAACGCATACAAACTTCTTCTCTTCTTCTCTACCCACAATTTCTCTACTGTCAAGGACAAATCCCAATATCTTAGCTGCATTGAATTTTAATGCATTGAATTAGGACAACTGTATATTATTTCATGTAGTGAAGAGTTAAGTCGTCACCATGGAGACAGACAACAGTAACTGCTTAAGTCAACTTACTGTTAAATGCTTTATATTGAAAACTTTTATTTTGGAACTTAGAAGAGTGGTTGCTTAATGCAACTGACTGCTGGACCAAAAAGTTGGCTAACAAAGGGTTGAAATGTATGAGAATGTTGTTATCTCTTAACCCTTAGAGTGCCTTTTGCAGCCAGTGTAGATCAAGATCAGACTGCACAAAACGTGCAGTCTTATCTTTGATCTACACCGTCGGCTTTGCTGAAACACTATAGAGAAAAACAGCAATGAATTTGCAATTATTTGGGTCTTATTTCTAGACTAAAATTATCTGCTTGGTTAATTTGGCGTCCTAAGGGTTAATGTTTGTCAGCTGCAGGGGCAATCAGTTAATCCTAGAAAGGCAATCTTGTCATAGAAGAATGAATTATGATACATGTTTGTTTGATGAATATTCATTTTTCTACTCTATAAAGGTCATTGTTCATTGTAGGACAATTTCCTTTATAGTCCCTACATGCAAATCTGATGCTAGCTGAATAGCTTCCATTTATTACAGGGTCAGCTAGCAAATAAAGATGTAGTAGAAACAAGCTTAACCATATTAGAGATTTTAGCTAGACATGCGGAAGGATGTGATGTAAATAGGTAGGTAACAGTTTGTTGTGATTGTATTTCATAAATATAAAAAGTTGTGTCAACTATTTTTTTCTGTTTGTTTGCTTTGGGGGTTTTTTTTTTTTTTGTTCTTTTTTGCAACAACAATGATTATTGCAAAAGATGACCGAAATTTGGTCCAATGCAGTATTTCCAGATTTGGTTTGCTGAGTGGTCTAAGTTTACGTTATAGTGATGGTAATTTGCAACTTTTCTTTCACAGAACAATCCTGTGTTGAAACGGCCCTGGGGGAAAATGGTCTCTGAAAACATTGTGGGAAAGGAGTAAATGCCAGTAACTGGCATTTTTAGCTCACCTGAGCACAACGTGCTGGATGAGCTTTTAGGATCACCCGGTGTCTGTCGTCCGTCGTGCGTTGTCAACAATTCTTTAAACATCAACTCCTCCTAAACCACTGGGCCAATTTGGACCAAACTTGGCTGGAATGTTCCTTGGGAGGTCCTCTTTAAAATTTGTTCACAGAATTTTATTCCATCAAAAACTCTGGTTGCCATGGCAACCAAATGGAATTTTCTAAGAAATTCTTTAAAAATCTTCTCCTCTGAAACCGCTGAAATAATTTCACAGAGATGTTCCTTGGGTGACCCTTTTCAAAATTTGTTCCCGAAATGTTGATCCGTCAAGAAACATGGCTCTGGTGAATGGGGGCTACTTGCACTATACAGAAATGAAGCCCAGCCAGGTTGCTCAGTGGTTAGCGTATCTGACTCATGACCTGGAGGTTGCGGGTTCGATACCCGGTTGCGGCGAACTTTCTTTCTGGCGATTTTTCGCCTCTCACCTCTGATGCATGTGAGAAAAGTAGTCAGTGGCTTTGGAAAGAAAGTTGTGTTAGTACTGGTGTGAGAAAGCCAGGAAACACGTGGGTGCGTCACTGACCGCCATGATATGACCTAAGCTGTTAAAATGGCGTTAAGCTCCAATACAAACCAAACCAAAACAGAAATGAACAAATTCTTAAAAATTCTTCTTCTCTGAAACGGCTGGTCAGATTTTAAAATAATTTCACAGAGATGTTCCTTGGGTGACCCTTTTCAGAAATTGTTCGCGAAATTTTGATCCGTCAAGAAACATGGCTCTGGTGAATGGAGGCTACTTGCACTATACAGAAATGAAGAAATTCTTAAAAATTCTTCTTCTCTAAAACGGCTGGTCAGATTTTGAAATAATTTCACAGAGATGTTCCTTGGGTGACCCTTTTCAAAAAGTGTTCGTGAAATTCTGATCCGTCAAGAAACATGGCTCTGGCGAATGGGGGCTACTTGCACTATACAGAAATGAAGAAATTCTTAAAAATTCTTTTTCTATGAAACGGCTGGTCAGATTTTGAAATAATTTGACAGAAATGTTCCTTTGGTGACCCTTTTCAAAAATTGTTTGCAAAATGCTGATTCGGCAAGAAACATGGCTCTGATGGGTGGGGGGGCCCACTTGCACTATATGGACATGAAGAAATTCTTAAAAATTCTTCTTCTCTGAAACGGCTGGTCAGATTTTGAAATAATTTCACAGAAATGTTTCTGGGGTGACCCTTTTTGCAAATTGTTTGAGAAATTTTAATCCATCAAGAAACATGGCTCTGACGGCTGTGGGCTATTTACACCATAAGGACATGAAGAAATTCTTAAAAATTCTTCTTCTCTGAAACCGCTGGTCAGATTTTGAAATAATTTTACAGCAATGTTCCTTGGGTGACTCTTTTCAAAAATTGTTCACAAAGTTGTGATCTGGCAAGAAACATGGCTCTGATGGTGGGGGTTTTTTGCACTACAGGGACATGAAGAGGAATTTCTTAATTCTTCTATTCTGGAACGGCTGGTCAGATTTTGAAATAATTTCACAGAAATGTTCCTAGGGTGACCCTTTTCAAAAATTGATAGGGAAATTTTTATCCGTCGAAAAACAACAGCCAATTGTTGGCACCTGCATGTGGTGCTCTTGTTTTGACTTATGTTTTTAGTCACTATCGAGCATGTGCTCTTCTTCAAGAAATTGTCCTTGGGTGATCCATCCAAAAATTTATTTGCAGAATTCTGATTCATCAAAATCATTGCTGTGGTGATGATTGTAGGGGTGGTGACAGATTTTGAAATGACTTTTACAGGTGACCTTTTCAAAATTGCTTGGCAAAATAATGATTTTGTTTCCAAAGTTTCAATACCTCAAAAGAAAATTGGCTATGGTCCTCTCAAAAATTCAGGTGAGCAATCCAGGGCCATCTTGGCCCTCTTGTCTTCTTTTCCCACAATGTTTTTTACCCTTTCAAAACAAATCCTATCTCTTGACTCAAATTCAGTTTGTTCTGTGCTAATGATCTCAATTTGGACAAGTCTAAAATATTGTGGTTTTGTAAAGAGTTTGTGCATCATCTTTTAACTCTTTACCAAGCAACGAAGTTTAAACCGTGTCCAAATTGAAAGCATTTGCAGACAAAAAAAAGAAGTGTGACTAAAAAATTAAAGTTTGTTTTGGGAGAGGTAGAAAAGATAGTGATTTACCAGCATTTTCACCTTTTGCCACAGTATTTTGAAAAGCTTTCCGACAAAGGGTTGTGAAAAGTCGGGATTGTGTGGTAAAGAGTTTATTCAGATATGGGCGCTAATTAACCAAAGTTGTTGATGCGCCATAAAACAACATTCATTTTTTTTCCAAATTGTTTCCACCTATCTGAATATACGGTATTAAATCTTAACCCTTTACCACACAATCCTGAGCTTTAACAACCCTTAGAAAGTGGCCTTTTAAAAACAATGTGGAAAGAGAAGAAAATGCTGGTAACCAGCATTTTCTTATTTTCCCACAATGTTTTCTACATATTCAAGAACAAAAATTATAACTTGAAAAACATTCGAATTGTCACCTGCATATGCTTTCAGTTTGGTCTAGTCCAAAACTTTACCCGTGGTAAAACGGTTAATTTGTATTAATTATCAATATTTTATACAGATAGAAGTAGTTTTAAAATAGCTGCAAAATTGTGTCACAGGTTATGTGTCAGCATTTTCTCCTTTTCCAACAATGTTTTGAATTCTAACTTTCCAAAAAAAAAAAAAATCTCTTTTTGAGTCACACTTACTTTCTTGTCTGCAAATGCTTTCAAATTGGACAGGTCTAAAGGTTTGTCATTCAGTAAAGTGATAAGTGTAATCTATACTAGACATCAACATGAAAGGCTTGGGATATAGTCAGATAATTTGCAGATGACAAAAGATGTTTTGTTCAAATGATCAAATGTGCCTTAGGATGGATTTGAAATTTTAGAGCAAAAGGAGAAAATCCTGATTGTCTGTATTTTACTTTAATCCTGCCATCTTTTTCAAGATTGCGATAACACAGGATTATATAGTTTAAAGGTAAATTGTTTACTTTGCAGTTTATTACCTGTGTTGACAGAGGATGTTATACAACACTGTGTGGAGACAGAGGAGGACCCAAGCTTTGTTCTGCATGGACTTTTGTTGTTTAAAGCTTTGTGTAAAAGCAAACTGATTGTGTCTTCACTGTGTTCCAATTCTTCAGGTCAGTCTAGATTTTATGTAAACTCTTGCTACAACAAATTAAATCTGACTCAAATTATTGGTTTTGTTTTTTTAAGGTCAGACAACATTGTTAGAAAAAGAGAAAATGCTGGTTATCAGCATTTTCTCCTTTTCCCACAATGTTTTCAAAAGGCTTCTTCCCCAGGGTTGTGAAAGTCAGTAAAGTGTCATAAAGGGTGAAAGTTAGGTAAAAACAAAATTTTCTAGTGATAAATCTTTACCAAACATTAAAGTTTTAGAAACTTCCATATCTGCAGTCGACAAGTGACTCAAACAGTAGGATTTCATTTTCACACAATGTTTTTAGCTCACCTGAGCACAATGCGCTCAAGGGGAGCTCTTAGAATCACGTTGTGTCCGTCGTCCGGCATCAACAATTCTTTAATCATCTTCTCCTCCTAAACTGCAAGGCCAATTTGGACCAAACTCGGCTGGAATGTTCCTTGGGAGGTCCTCTTTAAAAACTGTTAACAGAATTTGATTCCATCAAAAACTCTGGTTGCCATGGCAACCAAATGGAATTTTCTAAGAAATTCTTCAAAAATCTTCTCCTCTGAAACCGCTGGTCAGATTTTGTAATAATTTCACAGAAATGATCCTTGGGTGACTTTTTTTCAAAAATTGTTCGCGAAATTTTGATCCATCGAAAAACATGGGGGGGGGGGGCTCTTTGCACTGTATGGACTTAAAGAAATTCTTTGAAATTCTTCTCTTAACTCTTTACCAAACGACAAAATTTTACACTTGTCCATATTGAAAGCATTTGCAGACGACAAAACAAACGTGACTCAAAAATTGACACTTGACTTTAAAAGAGTAGAAAACATTGTGGGAAAAGGAGAAAATGCTGGTTACCAACATTTTCTCCTTTTCCCACTATGTTTTCAGAAGGCTTCTTCCTATGGGTCATAAAAACCAGGGATTGTTTTGTAAAGGGTTAAACCACTCGTCAGATTTTGAAATAATTTCACAGAAATGTTCCTTGGGTGCCCCTTTTGAAAAATTGTTCACGAAATTTTGATCTATCAAGAAACATGGCTGTGGTGGTGGGGGGCTATTTGCACTATACGGACATGAAGAAATTCTTAAAAATTCTTCTTCTCTGAAACCACTGGTCAGATTTTGAAATAATTTCACAGAAATGATCCTTTGGTGACCTTTTAATTTTCATCAAAAGACTGTATAGGTATTTTGATGAAAAGGGCTATTGCAGACGTCAACCTATACCAGGTAAGTGAGTGCACTGGTGAGAAATGCTGATATGCACACTTTCTACTTGATGTATTTGATAGCTATGTATTGCAAGAGGTAATATAAAACTGTTGTCTTTGGAATACATGCATAATATTTCACCAGTTATCAATAGGGCCTCTATCTGGGTGTTAACCGCCTTGTTGATCACCATTTCTGTGCTTTAGGATGGATTGTTTTCTGAATTTTATACAAACTTTATATGACTGTAAATTTAACTGTGATGTAATTTAAGTAATTTTGCATCATAAGTTCAAGCATTGTGCTCAAAATACTGATACACAAAAATAATTGTCATTTGATAATGGGATGAAGGACAGAATACTTATTTATAACATTACATGTAATTCCATGGTCCTCTCAAAAATTCAGGTGAGCGATCCAGGGCCATCTTGGCCCTCTTGTTTTAAAAACATTCCACTTTTATTCTTTACCACATGGCACATTCTAGACTTCTCTGAACTGAAAGGATTTGAAGACAACAGCTTCAGTACAGGTGAAATTTTGGAATTTTCGTAAAAGAGTAAAAAACATTGTGGGAAAAAGAGAGAATGCTAGCTACCAGCTTTTTCTCCTTTTTACACATTGTTTTTAAAGACTTTTCTAGGGTTTGACTGTAACATGTGATTATGTGGTGAAGGTTTGAATACTATTTGACCATACAGAACAGAATTCTCAGTTGGACAGATTTTTGAAACAGTGTAGGAAAAACTGTATTTTCCTCCTTTTCCCACAATGTTTTGGAAAACCATTTTCATGAAGGTCATTAAAATCAGGGAGTTAAAGTAAGGCTAAACAAAGAATCAGTTTGTAAAGAGTTAACTCTTTCCCAAAGCCTAGAAGTATCGAAATCCAGGACATGCATGCATGAATATATGAGCTGTAGCCATTATATGACTGAAATAATGGTGAAGAATTATAAACACCAATAAATCAATTTGTCATGTCTTGTTAAATTACTGAGAAATTTAGTTATCCATTAAATAGCAATGCAAGATTTTACTTTTTTTTCATGACAGGTTGTGTGCTACTGTCTATATACTCCATAGGAACAGGAAAAAAGAGTTATATAGAAAGAGGAGACAGACATACACTCTCAATTATCAAAATGGTATGGATGACATGATGTAAATTCTTTACCCAACAGCAAAATTTTAGACATGTCCAAATTTAGAGCAGGTCATAAAATCTTGGAAAGAGTAGAAAACATTGTTGAAAAAAGAGAAAATGCTGGTTACCAGCATTTCTTCTTTTCAAACAATGTTTTCAAAAGACTTCTTTTTCTCGGTCATTAAAACATGGGAATATTTGGTGAAAGGTTAAGTACACAGTGTCTGTTTGACTTAATTCTTTAAAACAAAATTTTAGACAAATTCAAAAGGAAAGTGTTTGTGGACAACAAATAAATTGTGGCTCAAATGATGGGATCTATCTTTGAAAAACTCTATGAAACATTATGGTAAAAGGAGAAAATGCACATAATAAGCATTACCAGCATTTTCTCTTTTTCCAACAATGTTTTCATAAACCTTGCCAAGGGTGATTGGGTTTGTTTGGTAAAGAATTAATTACTACAAGAGCACACAAAGATGACTGTTAGATCCCTAAATTAAACATTTTTTGATTTTGGGAAAAGTAGCAGTTGCTTGTAAATAGCACCTTCTGCTTTTTCAAAAAAATGCTTTCCATACAATTTAAGATGTAGGCTATGTTAAGCTTTAACAATTGTTGAAAGAGCACTGTAGACAAAGATCAGACATATATCAATATGGCCATGCAAGCATTGTCTTGGTTTTTCCTCATCAGGGATGGAAATATGCAAATGATTTAAAAAAAAAAAATGTAAGCCTCTCAAATGTTGTTGTTGTCTTTGTTTTACAATATTGATTTAAAATTCTTGCAAGGAGTAGTCATTACTTGAATACTGAATTGATTTTTAAATCTTTATCATGTCCTGTAACTCTTTACCAGATGACAAAATTTAAGACTTTTGCAGACAACAAATTGAATGTGACTCAAATATAGAAACATGTTTTGGAAAGAGTAGAAAATATTGTGGGAAAAGGAGAAAATGCTGGTTACCAGCATTCAAAAGCTCTCCTCAGAGTTGTTAAAAGTAGGCATTGTGTGGTAAAGGGTTAACTCTTTTAGCGCCGTAGATCTCTTCCGACGCCTTAAAATACCATCTATTGAAACTGAGAAAGATTTTTGCCTCATAGGGCTTCACAAAATAAGCGGACAGCATAGATCATAGATCAGTCTGCACGTTCTAGCCTTGTTTGCTCAGCTGTTTTCATAATACTGCGAAGGTATTGTCAAAACCCTGTCGTCATCAGCGGCGTTGTCATGAAAAAAACTAACATTTTCTGATATCTCTGTTATTATGGAAGATACTTTATGTTACGGAAGATCACTCCTTCCTTACTGCATAGCTTCATCCCTTATAAAACCAATACCTAACAACTGCACTGGGGAGAATTCTCTTTGGCTCAGTGGTCAAGGTGTTGGTCTTTTAAACCTCGAAAAAGGAGGATCTCTTCCGCAGGGGTTCGAATCCCACCAGGTGCAATTTGAATTTCAGCTATGCATTTGTTGCAAACCTTCATGTTTGTAAGATTGGGGCTTGTCTGGAATTGGCCATTGAGCCATTTGTTGTCTGAAAAAAAAAAAGAACTACTGCCTAATATGGCTTTCTGTGATCAAAATAATGACATTTAATAGGGGGTGTGTTACAGGAGATCACTCCTTCCTTACTGCATAGCTTTGTCTTGTATAATATCAGTACATAACAACTGTGTTGTGGAGAATTCTCTTTGGCTCAGTGGTTAAGGTGTTGGTCTTTTAAACCTCGAAAAAAGAGGATCTCTTTCGCACGGGTTCGAATCCCACCAGGTGCAGTTTGTATTTCAGCTATGCATTTTGTTGCGAACTTTCATGTTCCCAAGATTTATCTAAACTCAGGCTAGCTTTTAACTTTTAAAAAGGGATCCTGCATGACTCAGTGGTAGAGAATAGGAGTCCCAACCTGGAGGCTTGAGGTTCAAGCCTCATTGGAAGCACTGGAGTGTCCTTGGACAAAACTCTTTAGAGCCTCGGCCTAGTACTGGTGAAACCCAGTACATACATGAATATGTGAGCTATTGCTGTGATGTGACTTAAATAATGTAGAAAGCGGCATAAAACACCATTCAGTCAGTCAACTCTCAAAAAGGGAACATACAAATAGGACATGTATATTTATGATACAGTTTGACCCCTTTTAGCACTGTTGCTTGGAATTGAATGTGCCCCATTTAGATGCATTTCTTAAAGCTGCACCCAACTATTGGCAAGCCACCGGCATACAGTGCTCTTGTTTGGGAACTTAAGACTTGTAAAAATGAAAAAATAGATGCATCTTGATATTAATTTTGCTTCTTATTTATGTCAATAGGTGATAGAGAGTATATTTTACATAGCTTGTTCACACAGTGGTGGAATTATGATTCTCATGGACTCTGACTGTCCTTGTAGTCAAGAGGTATGCTTTTTATTAATTGTATAGCCCTTTACGAAACAATCTCTTGTTTTAACGTTCTTAAAAAAAATAGGCTTTTGAAAACATTGTGGGAAAATGAGAAAATGCTGGTAACCAGCATTTTCTCCTTTTCCCACATTGTTTTCTATCCTTTTCATGACAGATCCCATCATATGAGCCATGTTTAATGTCTAGTCTGTAAAAGACTTTTAGTTGGAGAAGTCTAGAATTTAACCCTACGGTACAGAGTTAAACGTATTTGTTCTGTTGCCATACGAATACAAGTTTGAATGTTCTTTTTTATAATGTTAAAACAGGAGTAACTTGTTGCAAATAATTGCTTTGTGCTCTTCATGCATTTGTAAGTGTATGGTTGTGTTTGATATTAACAGTACCTGGCTCCCTGTTTTAGCTCGGCCGTTTTCACAGAAAACTTGACGTATTGTCATAGACCAGTCACTGTCTGCATCATCATCATTGTCGTCTTTGCCATCCAAACACTTTCTCCTTATTCTCATTCTTCTGTTATTGCTAAAGATATTTACTTCAAACCTAGACTACAGGACAGGTAACCCTAAAATACTCTTGACACAGCTATGCCCCCTTTTGACTTAAGGATTACAACCCCCAACTCATCGGTAAATAGCGTGTAACATCAACATTTTTGTAAAGGCTATTCAGCCAATCTCGGCAGCTTCCTTTTCTTAATATGAGAGTTAGGGGCCGTAAACTCACTAACTCATCGGTAAATATCGTGTATAATCGACATTTTCGTAAAGGCTGTTCGGCCAATCTCGGCAGCTTCCTTTTTTTAGTATGAGAGTTAGGGGCCGTAGACCTTAAAATTCTAACTGAAAAGCCACTGCAGCCAAGCACAATGCTCTTGTTTATTGAAATAAAGTTTCATTCTTAAATGCAGTTCATAAAGTACACAAGTTTGCAGAATGATTCCAGATATTCAGGTACATAGTGAATGTTGTCAATAATTCATGTTTAACTCTATACCAAACATTTCATGTTTTAATGACCCTTAGCAGGAAGACATTAAGAAACATTGTGAAAAAAATGCTGGTTACCAATGTTTTATCCTTTTCCCGCCATATTTTTTACCTATTCAGTGGCACATTTAATGTGTTGTCTATGAATATTTGCTCATCATCTAGATACTTACATGTAAATGATAGGTTATGTCTTTGAAAATGTACAAAACATACATGTAATTGGAAAAATGCTGCTACTAGCATTTTCTTCCTTTCCCACAATGTTTTCCAAAGCCTTCTTTCTCTCGATTGTTAAATGTCAGGAATATTTAGCTAAAATTATATGTATTATTATTTTATATGTACAAATGACAGATACTGTACTTACAGGTTGTGAGTTGTATTGTACTTCTCCTGTATAAAGTGATGCTTATATATGATCTGCATAGAAAGGACAATAGACTGTCTGGTTCAACAGTATTGACTTCAGATAAAGAACAAGAAAGGATACAGGGAACCTGTCTAGATATTTTAGAGAATGGTTTACAGCTTTTACATTTAATGTCTCAGCATGACCCGGAATTTATGAGTAGACATGGAACAGTCCAACATAATTATGTTCTCTTAATATGTGGAATGAGTCAAAGTGTGAAGAATTTACCAGCGGAAAAACGTGAAAGTGTTTGTGAGCATACAAAACTTTGTATTTCTTTGAGAGTATAAAACTATACACTTGGATTTGTGGATTCAGATTGAGAATCTTATGATTGTCATGATAGATATGAGCTACGCTCTTTGAAAAGCGGGCTTAACTCTTTACCAAACGACAAAATTTTAGACTGATCAAAACTGAAAGCATTTGCAGACAACAAATTAAAGATGGCTGAAATACCGGAATTTGTCCTTCATAGAGTAAAAAACATTGTGGAAAAAGGAGAAAATGCTGGTTACCAGCGTTTTCTCCTTTTTTCCGCGATGTTTTTAAACGGCTTCTTCCCAAGGGTCGTTAAAACCCGGGATTGTTTGGTAAAGGGTTAATGTATCTGCAAGAAGTATTGACCAATGTCAGCCTGAGCAGTCTGCGTAGGCAGACATGGGTCAAAACTTTCTTCTATTGGTCAATTTTCTGCAAGTCAAAGGACCATTCTATGGACCATGGATTTTATGGATCATTAATGATATGATGACTTCCTTGATATAATGCATCATGGAGATGTGTTAAATCCACTTTTGCCAAAGGGTTACTCCTATTCCAAATCTTCAACAAGTAATGTGCATCTCATCGCTTCAGAGCCTACCAACTCAGTTTATAATGTACAGGGCATAAAACCTAAGGGCCACAGTTTCTATTTCCTACTGGGCCTAATTCTTTGCTAGGATTGATGATAGTCACTGCTACAAGATTCATTCTGCTCTGGGCTTGGCTTAAGTCTGAGTATTAATGATAGTCATTGGAACAGAATTCATTCTTTTTTCACCCCAGAAAATTGTTCTGGCAATATTTATACATTTAACACCAAACTTGCAAATACTGCATCTTAAATCATTTCTTCATTTGTAATGGCAAGTGTGAAAGCACGAACTATATTTCACCCTTAACCACACAATCCAAAGTTTTAACAACATTAGGGAAGCAGCCTTTCAAAAACATTGTGAAAAAAGGAGGAAATGCTGGTAACCTTTTTCCAAAATGTTTTCTACCGTCTATGATACAAATTTCATCAATTATGCCACATTCTATTTTTCGTCTGCAGTTGCTTTGAATATGAACCAGTCTAAAATTTTGTTGTTTGGTAAAGAGTGAAAGAATAACTTAGATTTAACTCTCTACCAAACGAAAAAAATCCAAACTTGTCCAAATTCAGAACAACAGCAGACGACAATTTAAATGTGATTCAGATGATGAAATTAATCCTTGATAAGGTAGAAAACATTGTGGGAAAAGGAGAAAATGCTGGTTACCAGCATTTTCTCCTTTACCCACAATGTTTTCAAATGGCTTCTTTCTCAAGTCATTAATAGTTGGGATTGTGTGATAAAGGGTCAAATGTTGCTCTTATATTTACTTCCAGTGACAGCTATACAAGACCTGTGGGACTTTAACCAGGATGACTCGGAGCTCTCTCCTGATAGTGACACTGATATGAATGAAGACAGAGAATAAGCCAGTGCAAGCTTTCAGTAAATTATCTCCATACAACACAAACAAAAGTTTAGACTGGTCCAAATTGAACGCATTTGCAGAGGACAAATTAAATGGATTTGTTTTTGAAAGTGTAGAAACCATTGTGGGAAAAAGAGAAAATGCTGGTTACCAGCATTTGCTCCTTTTGTAACAATGTTATCAAAAGTCTTCCTCTAAAGGGTTGTTGAAAGACAAGATTATAGCTCTCTAAACCCTGTACTTCACAACAAAATTTTATTATAGTCAAAATTGAAAGCATTTGCCAATGCAAAATTCATTGTTGCTCAAAAGATGATTACTGTCTTCGAAATGGTAAAAAATATTGTGGAAAATGAGAAAAACACCATTACCAGCGTTTTCTCCTTTTGCCACAATATTTTCAAGTCTTCACCCCAAAGGTGTTGAAAGTCGTGATTGTTTGGTAAAAGGTAAAACATTATAGGAATCAGGATTCTTTTCCCATTCAATTACTTCTTTTGCCACAATTTTTCAAATCCTTCAGAACAGAAATGAAACTTTTACCAAACAATCCATGTTTGACCCTGAAGGAAAAATACTTTTAAAAACATTGCAGGAAAACATTGCAGGAAAAGGAGGAAATGCTGGTCCTGTTTTCTGCTCTTTCCAATACAAACTTCTTCATATGAGCCACATTAATCTTCAAATGCTTACAATTTAGAATAGTTGAAATTTTTGTCATCTGGTAAAGGGTTTATTGGAGTTTATTTCATGCTTTTCGATAGTTTATCATGAAAATTAATAATGGTGGATTATATGGTCTTATAATTCATGGTTATGGCCAGTGAAATTTCCCGTAAATGTTTCAGTACCTCTTCAATTTAAGGCGGAAACAGTAGTTCCTGTGCACTAGTTTCCTAGGTAAACAGTGAGTAGTATTCAAATTGTCAGAATATGATGTAATTTACACACAATTAGCATACATTTCTCACGTGTTACGTAGTATTGTAATGTATTCTTACGTTGGAGTGGTATGTCACAGGGAATTACCCAAAACAACTGTACTGGATTTTAATGAAAGTCCCAACAAAAAACGGGTAAGAAGCATGAAATAAATAGAATATTTGTTTTTTTCAGCGAAAGATTGAAATTCATTTCATCAGATGAAGATCATTGGTATTATTTTCACTAGTGGCTGTGGCACACGTGAAAATAATACCAATAATTTTCACTTGATGAAATAAATTTTCATCTTTCACCAAAGAAACCTAAATATCGTCTTTGTATTTAATTTATATCTCTTGTACAAATAGTTATTACTGAAAATAGCATGTTTGTTAACCCATTTCCACACGATGACGTACTTTTAACAACCCTGAGGAAGACACCTTTTGAAAACTTTGTGGGAAAAGGAGAAAATGCTGGTAACCAGCATTTTCCCCTTTTCCCACAAAGTTTTCTACCCCATTAAAGAAAAATTGCAACATTTAAGCCACTATGAAATTGTCGTCAGCAAATGCTTTCAATTTGGATAGGTCTAAAATTTTGCCATGTGGTAAAGGGTTAAAGACTTGAGATATACTAATGGATTTAAAAGTTAATCAAATCTTTTCTGATGTTCATTAATTTGTAAAAGTTATTTTTAGACTATTAAATGACTATTAAATTATCAAGAAATTGAGAAAGTAAAGTGCGGTTAAGATATGCTTCCTCTTTCTTTGTTGCTTGGCTATGTTGTCATTAGATGAGAGTGACAAAGAATGAACAAGTACTTTGATATATTTAACTCTTTCACTTCTGAATAAATAAATGACATTTTCTCAATGGCTAAATATACATTTCCTCTGCAAGATCAAGAGACAATTTGGTCACATTCTAGAATGTAGCAGTGGACAGTGTAGATCAGAGATCAGACTTGCACGTTCTGTGCAGTATGATCTCGATCTGCACTGTCCACATAAGCTTCTGGTGTCGTCTATGGTATGGAAGGAGTTAACTTATTGCCTGGTGATAAAATTTTACATTTGTCCAAATCCTAAACATTTGTAGACAACAAATTAATCCCATAACAAACAATTCTGTTGAGAAAATGGCTTTTGAAAACATTGCGGAAAAAGGAGAAAATGCTGGTAACCTCTTCTGACAATGTTTTATACCCTTTCAAAGACAAGTCCTATTATTTCAGATTTATCAGAGTTGTCTTGGAAAAAGTTGAAAACATTGTGGAAATGGGAGAAAATACTGTTTAGCAGCAATGTATTGTCTATTTCATTTAACCTGACCCAGGTCAACATCATTTACATAAAATTCTATTTTTACACATCACATGGAGCTGTCTTTGGCAAATTCCCAAGTGGTCATGGAAATATTACGTACGGTATTTGTAAATTAAATTGCTGGGTTGTACTTTCCGTGGTTATATAACTTTCAGAATTATAGTTGAAGTTCTGTTTAGTAGTATACAAATTCAACTATTCACACCATTATGAAGTATATGTAGTTTATTGCTACCTTTCAATCAGAAATTCCCCATTATTAATGTTTCTTTCCCAAGTTACTTACCAAAGTTTTCATACGCATGAAAATACAGTTCAATCAAGGGTCAGCAATAAGCATTAAAAATAATCACTATTAGTAGTGATAAGGATCCCTGAGTATCAACCAATCCAATCTATCATTTCATTTAATTGGGTTACTCTGTGTCTGACCAATCAGAATATTTGTTACAAAATCTCACATCCACAGCAGCACTGATGGGGGTAGTCCGGACAATACACTTTTCTCTCATTGCCATACACCCAGAATCTCATGTTGTTCATATCCTCCCACTTATAGGTCACCTCAGTTACCGGGACACCTCTCAGTCGCTGACGCTGAAGCGAAAGTAAGTTCAGACTTACACTGATAAGAAACAAAAATGCTCGAAATGGTTTCCTCAGTGACAATATGGTCTTGCTTAGCGTGAACTAGATATACATCTAATATATGAGCCCTGCTCTGGCAGAAGGGGGGCTTAATGCATCTGCGAAAAGTATCGACTCAGGTCAGCCTGCGCATTCCGCGCAGGCTGACCTGAGCCGAAACTTTTCGCTATTGGTCAATTTTCTGTACGTCCAAGGACCAGTCTATCTCATGATTAAGTTGGTTGTTGAAAAAAGTGAATAGTATGGATCCATAAGTATGTGATGGCTTGCTTGGTACCATGGATCACGGAGATGCATTAAGCCCGCTTTTGTCAGAGCACGGCTCATATCAGTGTCATAGTTTCTTCCTTTAGAAATTAATTTATTACCACACTAGAAAAAACGCAGATATGAGAGATTTGTTGCTCAAATTTTGTCACTGTTGATAATACATGCTATTTGTGAGATTTGGTTCAAATAAAAGAGGACAGAAATTTGTAGAAAAGGAGTACATACATTAACTTCTCAAGACACATATTGGAATTAGAGAACTTTTTCCCCAAGTATTCGGAAAACATTGACAGCAGCATTTTTTACCTCAAAAAGACTGTCTCCGGCAGGAATGTAGTGGCAGATATTAAATATGAGCCATGCTCTTGCAAAAGGTAGCTTAATGCAACTCTGTGATGTATTAAACCCTGCAAGTCATCACATAGCTTTGAGTCCATAAAATTCATTTTGTCTTACAAGCGTATGAATCTTGAGGTAGACTGGTCATTTTACATGCAGAAAATTTACCAATAGCAAAAACTTCTGGCCAAGGTTAGCCTGCGCGAAAGTGCAGGTTGACCTTAGTTGATACTTTTCGCAGATTCATTAAGTCCCCTTTTCACAGGGCATGGTTCATTAAACTTTTGTACAGTAACAGATTTAAGAAGTTTCTAGTCAAAACTTAACAAACCTGCTTCAAAATTCTTTGACCAGGCCAGTTACCTCTGTGAGATTTTATCAACCTGTCAGAATTTTTGTTGATTTCTGGGACTGGGTAGGATACTATGGGCCACACCTGGTGAAAGAAAAAGGGTTGAATTTTAAGCAAAGCTAAATTGTAGTGAACTAGAATTGATTGTATGGTGTTTGATGTTGTTTTCAATACTGTTTCAGTTATATTGCATTCATGCTTTCCTGCAGTTTCTTCAAACCAGCAAAGCCCTATTCTCAAGTCCTTTATGCTACCATCTGTGTTATTTGGGCTCAGCAGGGGAGTAGAAGACAGCTTAAATAGTTTACCTCTGTAACCTTTGTGTGACTTAAGTGTCAGTATTAAATTTGTCTTAAAACTTTCTGACTTGTGCTTTTATAATTTTTTTTAAACTTTTGTTGACATGAAAGCTGCATCTTGTTCTAGAAAATTTAGATCTCTTGTTTTTGGTTGATAAATTTTGTAGAAAAAAAGGGGAGAAAATTCAGGAACCCATCTTCTAGCAACTTGTAACCAATCCAATTCTGAATCTGGCCTGTTTGGTTTCTTTCCATCCTCTTGTGTACAACAGAACAATGAACTCTTTACCATACAACAGAATTTTAGACTTTGTCCAAATTCAAAACATTTGCAGAAGACAAAGCAAATATGGCTAAAATGACGGAACTTGACTTTGATCAAGCAGAAAACATTGTGGGAAATGGAGAAAATGCTGGTAACCAGCATTTTCTCCTTTTCCCTTAATGCTTTCTTTCCGGCAATTTTCGCCTCACCTACCTGATACGTGTGAGAAAAGTAGTCAGTGACTTGGAAAGAAAGTTGTGTCAGTGCTTGTGTGTGAAAGCCAGGAAACACATGCGTAGGTGTGCTAATCTCTGTGATATGACCTTAGCTGTTGAAACTGTATCAAACCCTATTACGAAGTTTTCATTAACTAACTTAATCTATTTTGGTGATATTCCACAATATTAATTTGGCAGGTAGGATACAGACAAGAGAAAAGAGTTTGACTTTACCAATAACTGAATGTCTTCAAATATCACATTTCCTCCCACTTGTCTCACCAGCTCATCTGGCATGTCAGTTGTCTCTAGTATGAAGTCTTCAAGATGGTTCTCACTGTAGTATGAAAGGTAGAATAACAATAACTCTGTACAAAACGACAAAATTTTACACCAGTTCAAACTGAAAGCGTTTGCAGACTACAAAGTTTAGGTGGCTAAAATGACGAAATTTGACCATGCTAGGACAGAAAACATGTGGAAAAAGGAGAAAATGCTGATTATCAGCATTTTCTCCTTTTCCCACATTGTTTTCAAAAGTCTTTTACATCGTGGTCGTTAAAAAACAAAGGATTGTGTGATAAAGGATTCAGTCATCGCCATTAATAAAGGTCTTCTCGTAGATACGCACTAGTACAATTGACAGAAAGGAAAAGTCATGCATGGACATGCGGTTTGCTAAATTATGATATGGAGATGTTGTGGAAAAGAAGCCCTAGTTTGTTAGGAGCCATTTAAGCCATTGCTTGTATCTCAGACGTTTCTTTTCAAAAGCTGGCATCAATGATGATGGGACTTGTAAAAGTCTCGTCTGTATTTCACTAGTAAATGATTAATTCAAACAGCAATCGTGAACACCATGAGCTCTTGATCCTTTTTTCATAACGATTCAGACGTTTGAGGAAGCCAAATTCTTAGGTTGATGTACTGTTCCTTTTATAAATTACACGTATATGAACTTGCTGTAATTGAACAACGAAAACCGCAAATAAATTATATAATTATGAAGATGAAATTGACAAGAATAGGTAATTACTTCCCTTGACGTCGATCTACAGAGTATTTTCCAAGTCTTTTCTTTTCACGGCCTTTTTATTAAAAGCTAGGTAAGCGCGGCAGTAACGTTACTAGTATTTTGATCTTATTAAAAGAAACGGTAGGGTTATTAATTGCATCAAGTGGCCTCTGTTTAGCTCTTGCTCTGCTGACAGCGGCACTGAGCCAGTATTCACCAATCATTCTTAAGAATATTCTTTGTCTTATTCCCAGATTTTAGAAGTAACACAAGTTCTGATTCGCTAAGCCATTTGGTGAGTACGGACCATGGCCACGTGTCTGTAAGCTATATAAAACACTGTGACATTCTGTATCTATAGAACATTGCCACATTTACCACAGTCACATTGAATTTGTCGTCTGCTTATGCTTTCAATTCGGATGAGTCTATTTTTTTTTCCAATTTGGAAGAAAGATAAACCTTACAACTTGACTGTAAGCAGTATAAAACATCGTAACATCCTGTATCCGTCACATTTACCACAGGTTACTCTCCCGTCACCGCCACAGGTCGAACAACTGCGAGAAACAGAGAAAATATATGGTGAAACCTTGATTTCTCGGACATAGTAAATCTTATGGGTATTTCACTTTTAATCCAAGAATCCTTTATCGTGACGATCCCTAACAATTAAGCTTTTGTAATCATGGGGGAGGGGGGGAAGGGAGAAAATACTGGTGACAAGCATTTTCTCCTTGTCCCACAATGTTTTAGCACTCTATTAAAGACAAGTCGCATCATTCGAGTCACATTTAATTTGTCGTTTGCGAACGCTATCAACTATCAAGTCTAAAACTATGTCGTTTTGTTTACTTTCGTCTAAAAATTAATCTAAAATTAATTCATGGGAAAAAAAAGGGCCATACTCCGGAATGCATTGTACCAAGACATCACATCATCATGGATCCATAAAATATATTTTGTATTACAACCGACAGAATCAGGCGGAACAATGTTCCTTTGACAAACAGAAAATTGACCCAAAGCAAAAAATATCGACCCAGGTCAGCCTGCGCAGACTGCGCAGACTGACATAAGTCGATATTTTTTGCAACTGCATTAAGCTCCCCTTTCCACAGAGCATGGCTCATTTAATGTTTATACCTTCTAAAGCCCGATCCATGACAGAAATGGCACGGCTCGTCATGCTGCTGACCGTCTATATACACGTGCCTCCACCCCCGTCCGCCACACACATCGCACTGACAGTTACCGTGTCCATGGCAATGCCAACACGTATTCCAGCCGCGTGCATCGCAGTGGCCGCATGGCTAGAATGGTTAATATAGCTGAGTTTACACTGTTCCGTCAAATATGGCCAGATTTGTGACTTAGTTTAAATATGGCGAGATATATGGTTACCGGCATTCTCTCCTTTCCTCAAAATGTATTTGAGAACCGTTCTTGCTAATGGTCTTTCAAACTTTGCAATTAAATATGACCAAGAGATTTATATTTTGTGTAAAAATTGATTCACACATTGTTTTTTTTCCTTGCAAAGCATCTTTAAGGCATTGTGGCCTATAAACATGTTCATAATGAGTAGATTTTCCTTTTCATTCAACGTTGTATACCTGTATTACATCATATATTGATCGTTGTATACCTGTATTATATCATATATTCTAACATGACACGTGAATTCCGCTCTATAAACACAGTGCAACGAAAGCGCGGTAAAATCTACGTCATTCTATATAGAGTGACGTCATTCTGTATAAAGTAAGTAAGTTATTCAATGGAATATAATCTGCATCCGCGTTTTCACTCTAAGTATGAACTTGTTTTCCTTTCATTAAGAGTTGGTCATGTTAGAATCGAAATAATCATTAGATAATCAACGTGAATCAATTAAGAAATAATCTTTCTTTCGTGGTTTATCGTTCAATAAACCACAGTCATGAGTTATGAGGCACAATAAATAATCCACAAGGGCGATAGCCCGAGTGGTTTATTCATTGCGCCTCATAACTCACAACTGTGGTTTATTGAACGATAAACCACGATAGAAAGAAGATTATTTCTTAATTGATTCACTTTGATTATCTAATGATATATATATATCATTAGAATGATTCCGAGCCGACTTCTGAAATTTGTTTGGGGTATAATGAATCAATATGGATGCGTTAAACTATGTCAAACAACACCTACCTTTACAACAGAGGTGTGAGGAACTTCAATTTTAATCTTATGAGTGGTAAACAGTTGGTTGGGTTCACATGGAATAGCCCAGGGCGGAGGTGGGGGTCCGTTCTCGGGTCCGTCAACGACCCCGCCTTTGTAGGGTTTACACTTGTTTTTCGTCGAGCGTTCTTCACCGAATGTCTCTAGGGTGAGCTGTAAAAGAATTATGTAAAGCCTCAACAGCAACCAAAAGTAAACAATGCAGGTTTTTTTTTTTTTAAATACAATTAAATGAACGTCATATCGTTTAAAAGTATGTAATTATTTTGAAGATAACAATCTGTTACTGTACGGTCGGTCTAAGTATTAGTTGCTGGCAGAGAAATTAATTTCAAAACGATGTTCAGAGTTGCAATGTCGTTCTATCTTTTGTTTAATTTTGTCTACCTCCTTTTAAAATTCATTTCTCTGCCAGCGACTAACAATTGGACTGATTGTACAATAACACTGTCATATTCACAATTTTCATACTTTTGTACTTTTTTAAAGGCATTGTATACATTTGGCTGCTATAACTCATTGCCTGCTGGGCGCAAAGTCAGTTGCTTTTTGTGGGCAGGAGAGGTAGAGGTAATACTGCATACGTGTAACGTGCGGTCTTATCCTAGATTGACACTGGCCGATTTTTTGAAAAAAAAAAACATATTTTGATCAAATGATTTTGAAAATGCAACATTCGGGGTTTTTTTTCCCTCAGAATAAAATGTAAATGCAATCTAATTCATCGCTCAAAGATTTAATACTAAGATCTGACACAAACATTATTTATAACAATCAGTCAGTGTATCGTCTACAGAAAATAATCCGTTATTTTTAAATACACTAGATCTAATTTTATTGCAGCCAGTTCTGCGAAGAAAATTGGAATTATTACTTTCTTTGCAAGATGACACCTTTAATTTTATATTCCAATGTGGTGAAATATAAACGACATCACATTTATGAAAACGTTTTTTTCTGTCAGTTTTGTTTCATTGTTACGATCATGATAATAAATAATATTTAAGTAAAATGTTATAATTGCACATGTAAGTCTTATTGTCTGGTGTATGAGTTATGAAAATCATAAGAGACAAATCATTACAGGCGATATTAAACAAGCTTACAAGAATATTTTTCATACTAAACTAACGTTAGTTAATAGTTCTCGAAAGGAACACAGACCATATATTACGTTTAACGCGACTCAAAATCAAGTAAGAATAGATCAAACAAACCGTCATTCTTAACACTATAATATGGCCTGCAACACGCAAAAAGGGGCATTTGGACATTTGCGTAAAGTATCGTCTCGGATCAGCCTGCGTAGTCCGCGCAGGTTAATCCGAAACGACACTTTCCGTTTTAATGTTATTTTCTGTTTTGCGCAAGTATAACGTTACTGTAGCACAAAATCTAATGTAGTCGTAAAGTGCCGTCTCGGGTTAGCCTGCGCGGACTGCGCAGGCTGATCAGAGACGACAATTTACGCAAATGTCCTAATGCCCCTTTTCGCGTGTTGCAAGCCAATTATATGAGCCACGCTCTGTTAAAAAGGGTTTTAATATACCTGCAAAAAGTATCGACCAAGGTCAGCCTGCGCAATCCGTGCAGGCTGACTTGGATCGAAACGTTTCGCTTTTTGCCAATTTTCTGCATGTCAAAGGATCGGTGTACCTCATGGATCAGCCGATCATTACACAAAATGGATTTTTATGGATCCATAATTGTGTGATAATTTGCTTAGTATCACGCAGAAATGCACTAAAAGCCCTTTTGCCGCAACATGTCTCACTTACATGTAAGGCTGTGACCCCAACATGGCTCAGAATATCCATTTCTTTGGCAGGTTTGGAACCATAACAGCAATGTTCGTTGACAAACTGTAGTATAGCGTCTTTACAGTCCTGTTTGTCTAAATTGCCTGTACTGTAAATAGATGAACACTTTCGGCGCCAGAGGCGAATACAGTGACTTTTTGCGGACGGCGTAGATCAAGATCAGACTGCACAGAACGTGCAGTCTGATCTTTGATCTACACCGTCCGCTTGTGTAGTCAAGCCTTTACAATCAAATTTTTTGTAAGTTTCACTGGATTGTATTTAGAGCCGTCTAAATAGGTCGAGTTTATTTATTTGGTGCTGAAAGAGTTGAATGGTTACTTTATTTCAGCCGTGCTCTGGCAAAAGGGGGCTTAATGCATCTCCGTGATACATACCAAGCAAGTCATCACTTAAAGATGGAACTATAAAATCCATTTGTTCTTACAATTGACTGAATCTGGAGTTGGACTGGTCCTTGGACATGCAGAAAATTGACCGATGACAAAAAGTTTCGGCCCAGGTCAGCCTGCGCGGACTGCGCAGGCTGACATGGGTCGATATTTTTTGCAGATGCATTTAGCTCCCTTTTCACAGAGCATGACTCATTTTCTATTGCCAGTTATTAGCTTCAATTCTGTATAAAACCAGATTTATAGTTGAAAAATAGTATTTGGAATCAGTAGGATTTGATACACACATATTATAATATATCAAATAAGAATAATACTCGTCTTTGTTTTTTTTTTGTTCTGTGTTTACTGCTGTTTTGAACATTATTTGCCGTTTTAAACATTTAAACACTATTTCAGTCACCTCGCGGCGGCCAGTGCACCAATCCATGCTTTCCTTGAGTTTCATTTTCTTTCTAAGCCACTAGCTGCTTTCCCCCATAACAGTTGTCGAAACAATGATATGAGGACATAGTAAAATAAGTATACGCACCGAAAAGAAAAAACATGTAAGTCGAGATCCGTATTCAACAACCATTCTTGAGAACAATCTTAGTCTTTATACCTGAGATTTTCTAAATTTGAAAGCAACACAACTTCTGATTGGCTAAACCAGATAGTCTAGCCAATCAGACAGTGTTTTACTTTCAAGTTTAGAAAATTCTTGAGAATAAGACAAGGAATGTTCTCAAGAATGGTGGGTAAATACGGACCCGGGTCTTAGCAGATTTAGCGTAAATTGCCATGGATAGATTACAATGCAGTGTTGCAAAGAAAAACGTAAAGACAATTGAAAGAAAAAACATTCTTACTCATGAAACGTCATGACGGGTGGATCACCGGTCAGTGCGGGCGGGGGTGGTGGGGGCATCATCTCTGAAATTAAATTAGTGCTAAAACTAATGATAGTTTTACTGTAGGTAATAGGTACTAGGTTTGGTGTTTAACGTCATTTTTAACAGTGTGACGACCACAGAGTATCTATCTATAAAATACAACTGAAAGAGGGGAAGTTATATTTATTCGATCAGCCGAGGGTGTAAAGAGACCAGGGTGGTGCGTCACGTTTGACTGGCGAAATCTTTCGAACAGATCTTGAAGCAATATCAGCGCTTTATTTCCTTCTGTAGTCATACAGATGTACCCCTTTTTCCGCTGAGTTAATATTTACTGCTGTCTGTCTGTCTGCCTACCTGCCTCCTTCCCTGTCTGTCTGTCTGTCCACCCGGTCGCCCTCCTGCATTCCCGTTTGTAGTAGTAAATACTCTTTCTTTCTCTCTCTGTCTCTCTCTCTCTTTCTATCTCTCATACACACACACTCAAAATCACGCATCTATATAGCTCAACTCTTTACCAAACCATCCAAAATCTTAGCTACCCCCAAGAAATAGGCTTTTGAAAACGTTATGGGAAAAACGGAAAAAAACTTATTGTAACCAGTATTTTCTTCTTTACTATGTGCAACGTTTCCTGTCCTTCCAACGACAAATCCAGTCGATTGATCCACATTAAGTCGGTTGCCTGCTAATGTTATCAGTCTGGTCATACCTATTTTATTGCTTGTTAAAGGCTTATCATTGAAAGCACTTACTTGGTTGACCATACCCGACTCCCTCATACCCTGGTAACGGGGGGTAGGCGGGATCATTAGCATGACTCATCGGTTGGGGACCAGTCCCTGGTTGAAGTCGAGGGGCGTTGGGATCAACTGCTGGTCCTTGATCCATACCTGGTCTCCACTCTATAATTATTTTACAAATATTTTCATATAATGAGCCACGCTCTGTGAATATGGGGCTCAAAGCATCTGCAAAAAGTATCGACCAGGTCAGCCTGCGCAGTCCGCGCAGGCTGACCTTGGTTGAAACTTTTCGCAACCGGTCAATTTTCTGCATGTACAAGGATTTAATTTATTGTTCGACAATGTGGAATTTATGGATCCATAATTATGTGGCGACTTGTTTTGTATAATGGATCACGCAGTGCATTAACCGGCCCCATTTTGCCAGAACGTAGCTCATATCTACACGTATGTAATATGTAGTTGACAGTTTATTCGTACATGATATAAACCGCAAAAAGAGTAATTTTTCGACTGGGAAAAAAGCTTTGAAAGAATCTTTATGATTTTTTCTCTATCTGTTTGACATGTTTCTTACGTTCTGCAACCTTAAAGCAAAGTTCGAATGCTTCTTTGAAAAAAAAAAAAAGGAAAAGAGATGTTTGTCATCATATATTTGTGAAAATGTGCTCTTCTCTATTCCAGTTGTGTTGTTTATGACATTTTCCACGAGTAATGTTTTTCTCTGTCCTTCTTAAAGTTTAAAAAGGGGACGAGAAAATTAGAAACTGCATACTCGAAAATGATAAGCAACCGTAGAAAAATTTGTTGCTTGACGTTAGAACCTTTGATTCGCTAATTGTGATATTGGTTGTCAGAAGTGTAGCTTTGTGATTTGCTATTGTGGCATACTGGAGTTATCTGCACAAAATTTTCGTACGCAGTTTTTGTAAGCAAGCATCAAGTCTGAAAACAAATTTCACTGAACTGCATAACTTAACAATTTTGAGTAAATATGTGTATAACTTTACGCCAGTTCATATCTTTAGGGATCGTACGTGTGTATTTTAAATAAAAAAAAAAAACATGCGTAAACCTACACAGTTTAGTGACAGATATCCCTGCTTTTTACGCATGAAAATAAGATGTTCATGGGTAGACTCTTGGAATTATTCTATTTCTTTATTAAACGGATTTTTTGCTTTCAAACTGGTAAGAATTGAAGCATGTGCAGGTGACAAATAGAATAATTATGTGTCAAATGTTATTATTTGGGTTTGAAAGAGTAGAAAACTTTGTGAGAAAAGGATAAAAGGCTGGTAACCAGCATTTTCTCCTTTTCCACAAAAGTTTTCAAAATCCGTCTTCTCAGGGTCGTTAAAACCCTACTTTTAACGGCCCTGAGAAAGAAAGCTTTTGAAAACATTGTGGGAAAAGGATAAAAGGCTGGTTACCAGCATTTTCTCCTTTTCCCACAATGTTTTCTACCCTGCCCAAAACAAATTTCATTTTTTGAGTCGTATTTATTTTGTCGTCTGCAAACACTGTCATTTTGGACAAGTCTAAAATTTTGTCGTGTGGTAAAGCGTTAAGGGTTAATTCAGACTTCCAAGAATCTTCATCTGATTGGCTGAGGCAGAACATCTCAGCCTATGAGAATGAAGTCTTAAAATTTAGAATTAATATTACTGAAATAAGAATTACAGTCGAATATAGAATTATCAGTAAATTTAATATGGTTGGCGAATACGATCTCTGTACTTGACCAGCCCGCAATAGCTCAACATAGGTAGAGTGAAGGACTCGTGAATGTTGTGTTTCGGGTCACTGGAGGGTGTGGGTTCGATTCCCACGGCTGGCCATTTACAATTAGCCTACTAACAGTCTTTCGGATCAGACGTCAAACCGTGTGACGGTGCTTTACACCGAGGACGATACAGGACTAGGCTTAGGATGGGTTTCGTCCTGTATCTGCACTATCCTCCGTAACAATACTAACAACCTTCAGGGGACATCGCCCATATGGGTAACCGGTGGCGACGATAAATAAACGCAAATTCATCTCTGTACTTACGTTGTGGAGCCATATTAGGGTTGAATCCACCTGCAAAGATAAATGCACTAAAAATATATATCGATAGATTTATTTCGAGTTGGAGCAGCCATTTTGTCGGAGTTGCAAGTGTATACGGACTATATAAGGCACAAATATTGGAGGTCATTTAGAAAATTTGGAGGTCCAAATTCGAAGAAACAGAGGGTCAGGGAAAATCCTGCTGGTTACAAGAATTTTCTCTTTTTCTACGGTTTTCAAAAATAAAATAAAGAACCTTTGGTTAGTTCGTCGTCTGCAACAGCTTTCAATTTCAACGAGTTTGAAATTGCATCGTCTGACAAAAGGTTAACTAGATATTCCAAGAAGATTTAACCCATTTGTGCAGCCAGAATGATACACATTATAGAACATGCAGATTTACTTGCAAGTCGCCTGTTGCGGTAGCTCAGTCGGTAATATACAGTCCTTGACACCAGAAGCTCGCTGGTCCGAATTCCCAGCTCAGCCAATTTCTTTCCGAGGACTGAGGATAGTCATTTTGATGGGATTCTTTTCTCTCTCACACGCCGACTATTGTTTCGATGACTGTAATGAGGAAAAGCAGCCAGTGGCTTTGGAAGCATATTGTACCGATAATAGATACTCCAAGACACCATGGATAAGTGAACCAGTCGCCACCATGTGATTTAAACAATGCTGCTACGATATAAAACAAACAAACAAACAAACTATCAAACCGACTGACAAGACTGTTACCTGGATATGCCATCTTTGCTACTCTTTACTTTCCTTTCTTGAACATCGATTCTAATTTCATATCATATATGAATAATAAAAGAGTGACACAGCAAATAATTCGTGTTTGCCTCTGGTATCCAAAGCACAAATCTATACGGTCAAAAAAATTAACAATCCATTGTATATCCCTTTATCACGCAGTTCATTGTTTTAAAGACCCTGTGGAAGAAGGCTTTTGAAAACATTGTGGGAAAAGGAGAAAATGCTGGTAACCAGCATTTTCTCCTTTTCCCACACTGTTTTCAACCTTTTCACATACAAGTGTAATTATTTGAACACAGTGATTTTGTCGTCTGCAATTGCTTTCAATTTGGACCAGTCTGCAATTTTGTCAACTGGTAAAGAGTTAATACATTTCAATTTGCAGACGACATTTATGTCCTGCAGCGGACAACTTTTGAAACAACTTGGTGAACTGGACAAATTGGTGGTGTCGAGTAATTTCTCCTTTTATAACAATTTTTTATTTGCGCATTAAACTTAATGAACATTTACTTTCAATATTTCAAACCGATTTTTTAAATCCGTCTGAAAAAAAAAAAAAGTTTCAGGAGGTAATGAGCGAATACTTTCCTGATCCACAAAATTTGAGGTCTTCCAAATTGAGACCTTAGACGACAAATAAAGCGGCTAAAATGAGGTGTCGTGTGTCTTTGAAGGGATAAAAAACACTGTGGGAAAAGGAGAAGATGGTGTTAACCGACATTTTTCCTTTTTCCCAAAATGTTTTCAAAGGCCTGCTTTCTCGGTGTAGTTAGAATCCGGAGTTATTTAGAAAAAAGGTTAATCCGTTTTCAAGCGACAAATTTTGGATTCTGCCAAGTTGTTCGAAAACATTTACAGAAGACAAATTAACGTGACTAAAACGATGAGGATTTTCTTCAATAGGACAGAAAACGTAAACATTGTGGGAAACGGAGAAAATGCTGTGAACCAGCATTTTCTCCTTTTCCCACAATGTTATCAAATGTCATCTTTCTCAGGCTAGTTAAAATCTGCATTGTTTGGTAAAGGGTCAACTTTGGGTATTGACCTATGACCAAATAAAGCTTATTGAAATTTGTGGTTTATGATTTCTACTTTCCTTTTCCCGCTTTCTTTAATTTTTGAAAAAATAAATAACTAAATAAATGAACGGATAAATGGACAAAAAATAAAATACTACTACTACCACTACTTCTACTACTACTACTACTACTACTACTAATAATAATGATAATAATAAACAGCTAGGCAAATGCCTAAAAAATGTCTCGAAATTCTTTCTCATAAAGCCGAACTTGTTCGTGCAACAAAGTACATGTAGCAATAAAGTTGCAGTTTGCTCTCTTTATTTATTTATTTATTATTATTATTATTATTATTATTATCATCATCATCATCATCATCATCATTTTATTAAAAAGAGAACTGTAGATGAAAAAGTAAAGAAAAATCATGAGAGGCGTAGGTCATAGGTATGTGTTCTTTATTACTCGTATATTGAGTTTACTTCTCTTGTTTATCATACTTAGAAGTTGTTTTTTTTTATTTAATAACAAGTGAAGTTTAATATCTAATACGTTTAAGTATTACCAGTCAACCTAAAGGTTAAAATAGAATTATGGAATAAACTTTGAACTGCTAAGTGCGACTCAAGGACCTTTTGCGGACAGTGTAGATCAAGATCAGACTGCACAGAACGTGCAGTCTGATCTTGGATCTACACTGTCCGATAAGGACATAGCAACACCACCCCCTGAAATAATTTTGAAACAGCAACATTTGGGGTTTTTTTCACTATCGGCTTAAAAGTTGCATTTCACTTATTTAGCAGCTTATAGGTTATAAGAATGACACATTACTATTTGTAGACGATTTTTGTGGTATTTGTCGAAGACAATACCACTATGAGTTCAATATTGAATTTTGAAGACCATGTATCGTAGTTTGTGCAAAGCCGAAGGAAATAAACCCAATTAAACTCAAATTTTCTCAGACAAATGAGTTTTTCGGTAGCACTCAGATATGTAATTGGAAATGGCATGTTAAAGTACACTGGGTGAGGCCATCGATCGTGGATATAATTTTTGATTGAAAATAGCTTCACTGGCTCATAGCCTTCTATTGGCGCAATGATACAAAATATTTCTACCGATCACTTGGTCCTGGGCTTTTTCGTTCCAAAACCAGTTTGTCCCATGGCTTGTTCATCCAATGATTGCGCGCTACTCCATTTAATGGGACATGAATATTTATAGATCGAAATAATTGATTGTGATGTTGGGAATTAAATGTTAACGGCTAAAAGATATTTCAAATCATAGTTTTCAGGTACAAACTTAATTTTATTCGATATATTCACTTGGTTTCTCTCTCTATCTATCATGCATCCTACTGTCAAGGGACATTACTCCTGACTCCTATTGATCAAAGGGAGACCACCAATACACAAATAATCGTAACTTTGTCATGAGTACTCTCCCTTCAACCAAAAAAGGTATTCATTTGCTTAGAACGTTTACTTTCAAGCCAATATTTGAATAATATTTTTCTTTTTTTTTTTCAAATTATTAATTCCACACAATGGCTTCCTTGACAAATACCACTTCAGGGTTCTCAACGCTTTGATTTATTTCATCACGCAGTGGACGAGTTTTCGGACAAATTCTGGCAAAAGCAAAAATTTTTCATGAAAAGCAATGTCACTTGCTGCCTCTATACCCTTTACCAAACAATGCCAATTTTAAGTAACCTGTGGCATAAAGCTTGTTAAAACATCATGGAAAAATGTGGCTTTTTCGTCAGATTCGAATATGAGGTTGTTTGGTAAAGGGTTACAGGATCATAAAATGACCTTTTTCTTACTCCTCACTGTTATCGTTGATGCGGATTCTTTACTGTAAATGAAATTCTTAACGAATAAGAAATGTGAACCATTGGAACATACAGGTATTTTCCACATTTGTCACGAATGTTTCTCCTTGTGATGCTTCAACTGGACATTGTTTTAACCTGAAAAAAAAAAATAAGGAAACGGATGGTGAAACTAAGAGCATTAACCAGGTCTAAGCAATTCGAATCTCACCCACAGTTACTTCCCTTGATAAAGGGGGTGGTGGGTTGTTGATTGAGGGGATGTACACTGAGATAGCCGTGATTATGACGCAAAGAAATGAAATAAAATTAAAACGGAATTCGTTTTGAAAATATATACAACCAGTTTTTTCCTGACACTTCCTCTTTTCCTTGATTGATTGATTGTATGGTGTTTAACGCCGTTTTCAACATTATTTCAGTTATATCGCGGCGGCCAGTGCACCTAGCCATGCTTTCCTGGAGTCTCTTTTACCAGTACTCCGCACAACTTTCTTTCCAAGCCACTGGCTGCTTTCCCACATAGCTGTCGTCGAAACAATGGTCAGCGGTGGGAGAGGAATGCATCCTATCGCAATGACTATCATCAATCCTCGGAAAGAAATTGGCCGAGCCAGGAATCGAACCCACGTCCTCCTGTTTTCAAGTCCTACACGCTACCGACTGAGCTAGCAAATGCAGGAACGAAACGCAAATTTTACGATGCTACAATAAAAACAATTTTTAAGAGGAGCTGTCAAATTTACAAAAGATTTTTCCTTTTTATCAACAAAAAGAATCTGTGTTTGCTTTTAAAAACAAGACTTGTCTCTCCTTCAGGCGTGTCCAAGCAACAAGATGAGTTTTGCAAGTACAAAATTAGGCTGTTTAAGAATGGTTGATCCTTCACCAAACAGTCCCAAGTTTTAACTACCCCGAGGTAAAAGACATTTGAAAACATTGTTGGAAAAGAAGAAAATGCTGGCAACCAGCATTTTCTCCTTTTCCAACAATGTTTTCTGCCTCTTTTGATACAAATCCCATCATTTGAGTTTCATTTAATTTTTCGTCTGCTAATGCTTTGATTTTGGACCAGTCTAAAATCATGTCGTATGCTAAGTAGTAAACGCATTTACCTCCTGAATGCAGACGACCTTTTGCGTATTTCATCAGATCTCTGCATTTAAAAGTAAACTGTGGCAAACGGAAACATTGCTCATAATGAAATTTCTTTCTTTCAACAATGTTTTCACCCATATGCTCATATAAAATCTTTATTCGTGTTGATCTTCCTATGTGGCCCAGTGGTGACAGTGTAGGATTCGAAACCTGGTGACCCCGGAATCTATCTTCATTCCAGTCGCTGGGAATTTCGTGGGAGTGTCCTTGGGCAAGATACTTCAGATTAGTCCTGGTGAAACTGGGGACATATAAGAATAAGTGAGCGGTACCCGTGATATGACTGAAATAATGTTGAAAGCGGCGTACAAAACCAATCAGTCGGTCAGTCGGTCAGTCGGTCGGTCAAGCCGGTTGCTTGAAGGGAATATTGTCAGAGGTACTTGAATAAGGAACCTTCAAGAAAACATTTGATAGGTGGATAGGCTGCTGCATTATAACTGATGTGATCATAAAAACGACGTTTTATATCCAAAAAACAAACCCACACACACAAACAAGCAAACAAACTACATGTATGCAGGAAAACCCAGGTATTTGTAATGCTAAATATTGTTGATCCCTTTCGATAAAGTTATCTGGACAGAGGTTAATCCATAAGTCCCTGTTTCCATTTCACACACGGTATGAAAGCTGTCTGTGAAGTTGTTTTAGTTACAAGTACAACATTAACCATTGGCTGCTCATAGCGCGACTAAATGAGCTTTTGTGGTTAGTGTAGACCAAGATCAGACAGCACAGGAATTGCAGTCTGATCATTGACCTTACTGTTTGATACGGTGATATTTCTTTTCCAGTAAAAGGAAAAATGAAATCTCAATGTATATGTTTTAAGTATTGGCTTTAAAATAAATGTTCCTTTTATCATGAGCCCACTTTAACCCTGTAACACAGGAAAAAATTTTGGACTCGACCAATTAACTGTTAACAAAGAAGATGATTGCTGCCTTGTAAAAGGTAGAATACATTGTGGAAAAAGGAGAAAGTGCTGGTTACCAGTATTTTCTCCTTTTCGAGTCACCTTCTTTAGGGGCCGTTTAAACTCGGGATTGTGTGTTTAAAGCTTAAATCTTTACCAAACCACAAAAATTTGTTCTCGACCGAGAATGTAGGTAAAAACACCAGAGGTAAAAATGTCAGATACTTTTACCGCACACCTGGACTGAATGTAAAGCACTTACAGGCGACAAATCGAGTGTAGCACAAATTGAAATGTTAAAACAGAGGAAAATGGAGAAAACGCTGGTTACCAGTATTTTCTCTTCGTGTCACAATGTATTCAAAAGCTGTCTACTTCAGGGATTACATGATAATTGGTTAGGGGTAAAATGAATGTTTTTTATAACAAAGAATTTTTATGTCAAGGTACACAAGCGATGGTTGTTATCGAATTATAATTAAGTTTGAAAAATATCATTTGCATCATAGGGGCCTATCGCTCTTATCAGTCTCTTATTTCTAGAATGAAAATGCCCGTTGGGTTCATTTGACGGTCACATGTGCATCAAATGATGAGAATGAGGGCCATTCCTGTGATTAAAATTATCTCCCTTGCTAGATAAAACCTAAAGGTAACCAAATAACACATTGGTCCTTTCACCTGTATTCCTTTGTTTTTATCCTTGATTCCTTTGGGGATGTTGCGATAAATATAATTTGATTTATAATTACATGCAAGGTTCCCATGTAAGTCTAAAGCAAATTCTGTTCTCAGTCATTAGAGAAATGTGTATATATCGATTTGCAAAACAATCTAACCAGATTTAGTTGAGATATTATCTGAAGAACATGTCTGTGTAGTGCAAGAAAATCAGGGATAAAGTCCAAGTAAACACCTTATCAGGACCAATATAGTACTAGAGAGGAATCAAGGGAAATAACTGAAGAATGCCCCCCCCCCATTGTATTTGAAAGGGAAAAGAGGAGAAGACATTGTTGTTACCAGCATTTTATCCGTTTCCCACGATGTCGAGAAAGAACGTGGTCTTATAGGGTCGTAAAATCTCGGGGCCGTTTATTTAACCCTTTACCACACAATCCCATCTTTTAACAAGCCTGATGAAGAAGCCCTTTGAAACCATTGTGGGAAAAGGAGGAAATGCTGGTAACCAGCCTTTTCTCCTTTTCCTACAATGTTTTCTACCCTTCCCAAAACGAATTTTAACTTTTGAGTCACATTTATTTTGTTGTCTGCTTTGAGTTTAGACTGTTCTAAAATTTTGACGTTTGGTAAAGATTTAAGGGTACATTACCAGAACACTATGCACTATTGTTAAAACCAGTAAGCAAATACAGCTGTATGTTATAGTTATAATAGACGTCATTTGTAAAAGATAAACACCTGATGATGCAATACAATAAATTACAAAACATGATTGTATAAAGCTGCCGTCGCCATTGTAATGCAAATTGGGCGCCAAATTATGCATAGGATGGAACAGAACAGAACAACTTCTTCTTCCGTTCTAGTAGAGTAAGACGAAATCAGTCATTAACCATTAACACACAATTCCGAGTTTTAACGACTCTGACAGAAAAGGCTGTAGAAAGCATTGTTGAAAAAGGACAAAATTTTGATGACCTGCATTTTCTATTTTTTACCCCACGATGTTTTCTACCCTTTCACAGACAAATTCAAGTTTCAACAAAAAAACAAGTCGAAATTTTAGCGGGGTCCTCCGTGGCTCAGTTGAATTGTGTATGACTCGTGACCTGGAGGCCCCGATTGCGAGGCTCACTAGAAGCTTTCGTGAGAGTGTCCTTAGGCAAGATACATCAAAGACACATCAGAGTATTAGCCTAGTACTTGTAAAACCCAGGACACACATGAACATGTGAGCTGTCGCTGTGATATGACTAAAATAATGTTACACACCTTTCTATCAATTGATCTAAAATCTTGCCGTCTGGTTAGGGGCAAATTTTGTTAGTCGTTGGATTGATTGTTTGGTGTTTAACACCGTTTTCAACATCATTTTAGTTATATCGCGGCGGCCAGTGCACCTATCCATGCTTTCTTGGAGTTTCTAATTACATTACTCCGCATAATATTCTTTCCAAGCCAATGGCTGCTTTCCCACATGACAATAGTCGAAACAATGGTCAGTAGTGAGAGAGGAATGAATCCTGTCTCAATGACTATCATCAATCCTCGGAAAGAAATTGGCCGAGCCGAGGATCGAACCAGCGACCCCCCCCCCCCCTGTTCTCAAGTCCTGTACGCCACCGACTGAGCTACAGAGGCTCGGCACGATGATTTAGAGACCAGACAAGTTAATCGATATTGCTTTCAGGTAATTATGATCGATATCTGATAAAGGGTTTCGAAGCCTGGCTATGTTATCAACTGTATTTGCCTCAAGTGTAACAGTGTTACATAATAAAGTGATAGAAATAAGCTGATCCTTCTCGCAAGTATTTCGTCTAAAAATGGCCGATCTTAACACCTACAGCGCTTTTCACAACATGAGTTGCTTTTGTAGACAGTGTAGATCAAGGTCAGACTGCACAAAACATTATGGAAAAGAAAAACATTCAAAATGCATTTACTTAGATCTTTTTTCAACATTGTTAAAGCCCCGAATAGATGTCAAAGCTGAACGAAGCGGGTGTTAAACTGCATTGAAATCATACCTTTTTAAAGTATGAGAATTATTGCGAAGATGACAATCTGTAATTGTTTGGTTGGTCTGAGTGTCAGTCGCTGGCAGAAAAATGAATTTTAAACGTAGGTCAAAAGCTGCCAGATCGCCTTTTCTTTTGTTTACCTTTTATCTGGTTTTAAAGTTGATTTTTCTGCCAGCGACTAACACTTGGACCGACTGTACAATAATGGACTGTCATGTAAACAATAATGTTCATTCTTTTACCAGGTACAGTTCAAATTCAACTGCATTTTAACACCTGCTGTGTTTACTGTTAGCCGCCACTGGGCCTTTTAATGCCTTTTAGATGTATTCCGAATAACTTGAGTATCTCTACCTCTGATGTTTTTCTGCGATCAATACAGACTAAGATCAGTTTACATGTCCTTACAACCTGATCTTGATCGTCACTCTTTGATACCCAAGTATTTGTCTAACCTTTCAAGACAAAATTTTCGACTTCTCTAAACCAAGAGCATTTGCAGAGGACAATTCAAAAAGCGGATCAGATGGCATTTGTCTTTGAAAGTGTAGAAAACATTGTGGGTGTGGGAAAAAAGGTTAAAAATGCTAATCACTATCATTGTCTACTTTTCTCACATTGTTTTCAAAACATATCTCCCTCTGGTTCGTTGACGTAAGGGATTCGGTAAGAGGTTAAGATGTAAAATTAAACCTTTACCGCTCAATGTTAGTTTTTAACGACCCTGAGGGGGAAGCCTTTTGAAAACATTATGGAAAAAGGAGAAAATGCTGGTAACCAGCATTTTCTCCTTTTCCCTCAATGTTTTCTGTCCTGTCAAAGAACAATTACATTATTTGGGCCACAGTGATATACAGTCGTCTACAAATGCTTTCAATTTCTAAAATTTTGTTGTATGGTAAAGAGTTAACAATCTATCCCGAAACAATAGTCCTCTGACATCGGTATTTTAATCCTGTGTGATAACAGGTTAATATTCATAAGAAACTGTAGAATGCCATGTCAATGGCTAAGATGTTTTATCAAAAAAGCGGTAAAATAATACTCTTCTTAATACAGTTGGGAAAAAACAAAAAGAAAATCACGAAATGTTACGACACAATAGCATTCTTTGTATTTTGTAAAAAGAGTAAAAAAAAAACACTAAAATTGAATTTTTATTCTAAGCGAAAAGAACTTTTATCTTTTTATCAAACGACAAAATTGTAAACTCCTCTGCATTCGAACAGCTGTAGACGACAAATTCAAAATTAATACAAATGATCTTAAATTCTATGATAGGGAAGAAAACATTGTAGAAAAGGAAGCAAATGCTGGTTATCAGCATTTTCACCTTTTCCCACAATGTTTACAAAAACATGCTCAGGGTCAGGATTTTGTGGTAAAGGTTTTAATTGCAATATCCAAGTTAGGTTTTTTTATCACAGGCTGAAAATTTTTATTTCATTTATTGAAGTGTTTTCAATGTCCTTTTCTAAACGATCCTGAGTAAAAACAACTCTAAGAAAAAGGCTATCGAAACTACTTTGAAAAAAGGAGAAGATGTTGGTCACCAGCAATTTTTCCTTTTCACGCAATGTTTTTTTTTTTACCTTTTCAAGACCAAATCAGACAATAGGGCAACGTTTTATTTGCCATCTAACAATGTTCTAAATTTGGTCAAGTCTAAAACTTTTTCATTAAGAGCTTTGGGTGAATAACGCTTTGGTAGAAAAGTAAAAAAAATATGAACCAGTCTCCGGCAAAAGCTGGCTTAATGCATCTCCGTGATCCATGGTACCTAGCAAACCATCACATGCTCATGAATCCGTGATATCCACTTCTTCTAACAACCAACTTAATGAGATAGACTGGTCCTTAGACATATAGAAAATTGACCAATGGCGAAAAGTATCGGCCCAGGTCAGCCTGCGCGGACTGCGCAGGCTGACTTGGGTCGATACTTTTCGCAGATGCATTAAGCCCTATTTTCACAGAGCATGTCTCATATATACTTGCACCTAAGTATCATTTGGTAGAATTTGTTGCAGATTTTTCAAAATAGTTATATTACACAAGAAATTCAAGAACATTTTATCCGTAAAACGTTCTCTCCAATACTTGCATAAGTATTTCCAACCGGAAGTACTTGCGTTAGGCAGCAGAACACAGTTTCGGTGTAAAATGTTGTAGGTACTTGGGACGTCACACCAAACTTTTCACTTAAACGTCAAAATAATCAACCTGAAATTATAAAAAGCACTTAAATGCAACAGCACAATCCTATTTCTTTAGATTTTATCAATAAATCATGTTCAACTTGTGAAATAGTAAAATTACTGATCAATATAGGCAAGTGGGATGGTCCGAAAAAAACTGACAAAATATGCCATTTTAGCCTATATTCCAAAATTCACAAAATGCAAACCCAGGAAGCTAGCCTGAAAATGCCAAGCTAAATTGAAACTCAAAACAACACATAATCTGGGGATAAAGTCCAAAATAGCACGTTTCCATGCCGTTTTTTCGCAATCTTTCATGCCCTTACCCCACCCTTATATTTGCCGCTAAAAATGGCTGCTAGCTCCATGACCCCTCAGATTCGCATTTGGGGTCAAACCTATAGAACAAAGAAGGAAAGGTCATGACCTCCTCTTTCGTAGAAAAATTAAATGCTTCTTTTCCTTAATCTAACACAATTCATGGGTGTAATAACTCTTCTTCTTATCAAAATTGCACTGAAAACCTACCTTTCTCAATTATTTCTAAATTTGACCATGGCCAATTCGAAACAAACTGTTTACAGGTGCCTTAAGGCAAAAATGAGATTTTTCAAATATGCCAAAAAAACACTTTAAACACTTTAAACAAGTACCTAGCCCTGTTACTGACTGATCTTAACCAGCAGAATGAGGCTCGGTTGCACAGAACTCATTTCACATGGATTCTTAACCCTTATGCAAATAAGCATATTTTACCCCATTTTCCTGGCAATTTGAGCTGAAAGACAAGTCTAGGGAGAATCACTTGAACTTCACCTTTTACAACCTCAGCCTAGTTTTTTTTCTCTTTCTGGACATAAATCTTACCTCAGGTACTTGTTCAGTTGCAAAAGCACTGGTTTTCCCTGTCTTGGGTCCCGTTTCTGTTAAAATTGTCACTTTTTTTTAACGTACTATGCCAAATTGCCTGTCTGTTACATAGAACATTCTAATAATTAGAATTTTTAGAAACTGCTCCAACAATTTTAAGATATAAACAACTTGCAAAACTTATAAGAAACAAATAGAACACAAAAACTGAACCCTTTCCCAATGTCTTTCACAGAAATTTACCTGAGCAGTTAAATTCTATCCAATCAAAGGGAGGTAATCCAAATGGTCATAGTCAGAATTGAAGGCTTTTAATATAATGAGGGATCTGCCAATACTCCAATAGTGTGGTGAAGTAAATGTGTTTGTGAAATCTGGTAGTCTTTCTGATAAATCCACATTTTTGAGAGCCTAATTGGTCAGTTTATCTCTTGTCCTATGAAGAAGACCAAGAAATATGTACAATCTCCCACTTTCTAAGTTGACTTTGTCAAGAAAGGAAGGGTTTTTTTCACAAGTTAGAGTGAAATCTCAGTGTTAAATAAGAAAATGCCTAGAAATTACAGGAAATGTTGGATTAGTCGCAACAAATCCATCAAAAAGAGAATTTGTTGTGACACAAATGTGACACATGCTTGTCACTACAAAGCTGAATTGGACTTTTCTCGATAAAGTATGCAAGTCGATGAACCAGCAGTTTCAATCTTTTAGCATCAACCGAGACTCGGTATACACCATAGCCATATATATCGGTTGGACCGGTCCAAACTACACGTTCATCATGAGCCAGCGACTTGTCGCATAAAGCATTTCGTAACATGAAGACTCTTTCCGGACACAATGGAGTCTAGAAGAATGCACTGGCCATAACAGGTATGTGGATTTGTTGCCGTAATATCAGAAATGGTCTATATTTACCAGAACTGCCTAAATTAAACCACTTTCAAGGAAAACGTCTCCGGAAAAGTCCAAAAATAGCAAAATAAGGCGACATGATGTCGAGCGCCAAATTCGCCAAATTTGCCTTTTTCCGCATTTTGAGTTACCTCTCTTTTTTAAATCAATATCAGCCAAAATTTACAGTCTTACAATCATTTTAAGTACCATTTCAAGATCAGAAATTGATAGAATTACTAGAATAAATGCAATCTGCGATCAAAATACAAACTTCATAAAATTCAAAATTACCTTAAGGCAGCAGAACACAGTTTCGGTGTAAAATGTTGTAGGTACTTGGGACGTCACACCAAACTTTTCACTTAAACGTCAAAATAATCAACCTGAAATTATAAAAAGCACTTAAATGCAACAGCACAATCCTATTTCTTTAGATTTTATCAATAAATCATGTTCAACTTGTGAAATAGTAAAATTACTGATCAATATAGGCAAGTGGGATGGTCCGAAAAAAACTGACAAAATATGCCATTTTAGCCTATATTCCAAAATTCACAAAATGCAAACCCAGGAAGCTAGCCTGAAAATGCCAAGCTAAATTGAAACTCAAAACAACACATAATCTGGGGATAAAGTCCAAAATAGCACGTTTCCATGCCGTTTTTTCGCAATCTTTCATGCCCTTACCCCACCCTTATATTTGCCGCTAAAAATGGCTGCTAGCTCCATGACCCCTCAGATTCGCATTTGGGGTCAAACCTATAGAACAAAGAAGGAAAGGTCATGACCTCCTCTTTCGTAGAAAAATTAAATGCTTCTTTTCCTTAATCTAACACAATTCATGGGTGTAATAACTCTTCTTCTTATCAAAATTGCACTGAAAACCTACCTTTCTCAATTATTTCTAAATTTGACCATGGCCAATTCGAAACAAACTGTTTACAGGTGCCTTACCCATAAGTCCTAGCATGTGTACGTTTCCCGTTTTCTCTAGAAACAAGCGTGGAAGCTATTACTGCACAGAATCAAATATTTTAATGATTCGTTTACATGCAGTTAAACGCCCTAGAAAACATTGTGTGAAAACGAGCAATTGCTTGTTACAAGCAATTGCTCCTTTGCACTCAATGTTTTCCATGTCGTTAAGTTCCTTGAAATATTTCTCCTCTGTGTTACTTGATTTATAGGTTGTGGAAATCTAACCAACGAAAAGAAGTGGCATGTAAAGTAATGGGTTACCAGTAACTAAAGGTCACGCTCCCAAAGTGGGCGGTGTCACGCTGAGGTTGAACCAATTGCCATTCGAAATCTCGCGGGAAAAATCTAATTCATGGCATTTGCCTGTGTACCATATAGTATGGAATCCTACTCGAACCACCATGAATTTCTACTTCAACAACAGCAATTTTGCCGCTTTTCTTACGATATTTTATCGAATTAAAATGAAATCGAATAGGACTTAGCATCAAATTTCGCAGGAAGAAAAAAAATCGAGATTCCAACGATCAAATTTCGCCTTTTTCTATCCATTTCATTGTTTAGAGAAAAAGTGATGAAAAGTGATGGCCCGAATGGCAATCTGTACTATGGTCTCGTCCCTGTTAACGCGAAATCCGAAATGTAAATACCACTCTACTTCAAATTAACTGAAAACAGACAAGGAATGAGAAAATAGCGCCGATATCTTAGTGTAGTTAGGAAGACTGGGAGATCTTTTGTACAAAGGACCGTATTTTAAATTTGAAATTTTAATTTGCGTACTTGCAAGTCATTTGATATACATTGCATTCGACTGGAGATTTTTATTGGAGATTTTTAGAGTTTTTTACGTGCATTTTTGAAACATGGCGGAAAGTGAAGTTAAACTGACCATTGGGGAAGAGAAAGTGACCACGGCCGATGTGACAAAAGGACAAGACATCGATCTGAGGATGAGAGATCCGGAACATCTTCACGATGATATGAAGGTATGTTGGGTACGGTGGGTATAGCATGGAAAACCCCGAATTTCAATTAGACCGAATTTCAAGGAGTAATGCCTGATTTACATATTTCCTGTTTAATCGTATAGTATTATTGATATGAGTAATATAAATTCTAACAGAAGCTAAAGTACAAAAAAAAAAAAAAATAAACTTGTTTTTGACACAAATAACAGACTGTCGATGCAAGATAAGACGGCACTTTCTGTGCAGGCTGATCTTGATCTGCCCTGCAAAACAGTCATGTCTTGGTCTTGACTACTTACCAAGAAAAAAAAACCTATGTTTTGAGCGATAATAATAATCATTATAAGGTAAAATTCGGTAATATTTGGTCTTTTCATGGGCGCTCAATTTGTTTTAAAATCCCTTGGTTTGTACGTGCGTACGTGAATGCTTGAGAATGTGTTCGCAAAATCTGTGTTCACGTATGCGAGTGGTTCCCTGTTCATTCGAGCCTGCAGCCACACAGAATGATGCGAGTGATTTGCAGCAAAGAACCAACCACGCACTTTTCGAATAGTTCGCTTTAGCTCAAATGTTAGATTGAATTATAACCTTTACCAAACTATCCCGTGTATAAAAAAGACGGCAGAAAGTGGAAACGTTAAAAAACATTGTGAGAAAAGAAGAAAATTCGAATAACTAGCACATTTTTCCTTTTCTAACAATGCATTCTATCCTTTAAAAGACAAATCTTTTTTTTTTTGAAATTTCAATTTGTTCTTTGGAAATGCATTGAATTTGGATTACGAAATAATGATGTATGGTAAAGAGTTGAAGAAAACTTCAAAGATTCATCGGGAAAAAAAAAGCTTAAGATCATCCTTTCATATCACTTTGGAAGATTGTTGTCACATTGGCAGCACTTGGATTTTATCGTTGATTTCTTTTGCATTACTTACATGTGCTCATGTAGTAATATTTCAGGTATATCTTATCAGATTGTGAACCGATTCTATATACTGTACATTTACGAATATGCATAACAGTTACAAGTAACTGAATACTAACTTCTCTTTTGAATACACTGAAGGTACGACACCTCTATTACACATTCTAACATAAATCGCAACTTATGCATTCGTCACAACTCGGTCGATTCCGTATCTGCACCTAACTTGATCCACGGATCACCCGAGGTTTGCCGAAGGCCTCTGCTGGCGAAACAATGCCAAGGTTTAACGCCAGAACGAAATGCTTCCAGAGCGTAGCACCCAAAATATTCTCACTTGACAATTTGCTATCAAGCAATTCTACTACACTGTTTTAGAAAAGACCAAAGGACGGGTCTTACATATGTGTTTGATGTTGATTTGTTGATTTCCTGCGAAAGTGGGTGTATTTTGTTATTTCTTGGGGAACTATTTTGTGTCAATGCCCATCACATCTTGAGATACGGTCACCACCTTCCTCCCATGAATTTCGAAGGGTTGTTGTGTTTAGCCTTTTACCAAATAATCCCGTGCGTTTAAAACGACCCGATACAAAGGCATTTTCTCCTTTTATCACAATGATTTACCCTATCAAAGACAAGTCGTTTTATTTGAGCCAACAAGATGAGGTTTGTCGTCTGCAAGTGTGTCCATGCGGCAAAGCCTTTAATTTTGTCATCTGATAAAGATTTAAGGAGGATTTTAGCAAACAAGTTCATCCCTCATAATGCCAGTTTTCCTAACGTTTTTGTGGAGGCCATTAGACATACACGTATATTTCAGAGAAATAGACACAGGTAAGTTTTCACTGCTTACATGGTGACGGACAAAACTGTCAATTGCAAATACATAAAGACAAATGAACCATGATCTGTGAAAAGGGGGCTTAATGCATCTACAAAAAGTATCGATCTATGTCAGCCTGCGCGGACTGCGCAGGCTGACATAGGTCGAAACTTTTTGCAATTGGTCAATTTTCTACACGTCTAAGTACCATTCTACCTCAGTATTAAATCGGTTGTTAGATGAAATTGATGCTATGAATGTGCAACTATGTGGTAACTTGTTTGGTCTCATGTATCTCGGAGATGCGTTAAACCCCCTTGTGCCAGAGCATGGCTCAAATATAAAAGACAAGTTGTAACTCAATATAAGAATTAAGTTATACCGTCCATTTCTTTTTCGAGTTTTCAAAAAAAAAAAATGAAATATCAAGTTGTCACTGACTGATGCAAAGAAAGGAATTCAAAAATTAGGTCGATCACACTTCGATCAACGATAGATAATTCCAAAGTAAATAGTCCGTCATCTACAAGTGTCATTCTATTGAGAAATCGAGGCTATATAGCTGTCCCAGGATAACCTTGAACTCGAGAAAAACATTGTGTCGCATAGTAAACGCTATTTTACATAATCCCGCGTTTTCAAACGACCTTGAGGAAGACGGCTTTTGAAAACATTATGGAGAATTGAGAAAATGCTGGTAACCAGCATTGATTTCTTTCTCTACAATGTTTTTTGCCTTTCCAATGGCAAATTTTAGTTTTTCACTCAAATTTAATTTGTCGTCTGCAAGTACTTTAAATTTGAACCAGTCTAAAACTTTGTCGTTTAATACAAAGTTAACTCTGTACCAGGCTCCAAAAACGTGTCCAGTTGGAAAGCATTTACCGACAACAAAATAAACGTGGCTCCAATTATGTCATCGTCTTTGCAAGATTAGAAAACATTGTTGGAAAAGGAGAAAATGCTGGTAACCAGCATTTTCTCCTTTTCCTACAATTTTTTCAAAAGCTTTTCTTCCCAGGGTTGTTAAGACACGCGACTATCTGGTGAACGGTCAAAAAGAATTGCATGACAGTTAAAGCATTATTCGAGAAGGGGAGAGTGTGGGACGGGATCAGTCTGCACGAATGCGTAGGCTGATCTTACTTAGTATAGACTCTCAGCAACAGTGCATAGCGGCAGGAAGACTAGAAACGTTAATGAACCAAATATTCGAGAGAAAGGTCAGCGCAGCAATCCATCCTGAAATAAACGTTTCTATGGTGACACAGTTGACAGATGGGCAAACTCTAATTATTTGGTGACCTTTCAAAGCCCCTTCAGGTCAAACTACTTAACCCTTTACAAAACAATCCCGCGTTTTGACGACCCTGATCAGATAGGCGATTTGGAAAAAAATATTGTGGGGAAAAAGGAGAAATACCGGTAAGCGGCATTTATCCTTTCCCCACAATGGTTTCTCCCTTTGCAGCCTTGATACATGTACATGACTTGTACAATATTTTTTGTCGTCTGCAAATGCTTCATATTTGGGAAAAAAATCTAAAATAATTATGGTCGTATGGTAAAGAATTAACCGTTATTATGCCAAATAAACACAATGGACAATATTAATCAGTTAAATAAAAAAATAAAAAAAACCATCTACTTCAATTTAAATATTTTCCTTAGCCTATCACAAGGATCAGACCGCGTATTGTATACAGTCTGATCATAATTTACACTGCCCGCTAACGCACCATAAATTTGTCCCACGATTCGCAAGGGAAAATATTGTGACCCCCAGTAACCTAACAAGTATTACATCGATATGCTATTGTGGAAAGCGTTCAATTTTTATATTTGGCTGGATGTTTTCAACATTATGCGCAGGGGTCCCACAGTACACGATGACCTAAGTTGTTTTTTTTTTTCGTATTTTTAACCCTTAGGCTGCTATGCGCGACTTAAGGACCTTTTGTTGACAGTGCAGATCAAGATCTGACTGCACAGATGATTTCTTTGATATAAGGCATCACGGAGATGCGTTAAATCCTCTTTTGTGAGAGCAGGGCTAAAATATTGGTAAGGGCATGGGAAAAAATTTTTGACTTTGGCGGCTACGGGAGAAATGCTGCAACACATAATAATCCTCTGTAGATTTTTATGAGTCAAGAAAAAAAAATGGGTATATTTGACCGCCCCTGCAACCCTAATACATTCGGACATTGAGGGACCCGAGCGAAGAGATCTTCCTGTACACTTAAAAAGTTCAAAGATTACACCTCCACCATAGAATAGACCAGCCCGAATAGCTCAAGTGGTAGAGCGTAAGACTTGTAAAAATCAAGTCTTGGACCACTTGAGGCTGTGGATCCTAACCCAACTGCTGGCCATCTAGAATTACTAATAGTTTTTCGGAGAAGAGGTTAAACCGAGGTCCCGTGTGACGGTGCTATACACCGAGCACGTTAAAGAACCATTCGTAACATAGGATGGTTTTCGTCCTTTATCTTTCACTATCCCCCGTAACATAACCAAGAGCCTTCAGACGGTGTCGCCCGTGTGAGCAACCGGTGATGACGATAAATAAACGCAAAATCAACTTCCGCCGTAGGCGAAAAAGGGGACTTTTGCAGACAGCACAGTATAAGTTTAGACTTCATAGAACGTGCAGTCTGATCGCAGTTCTGTACCACTTGCTAGTTTGATCAAGCATGCTGTCTGCAAGTGCTTTCAATTTGGACAAGTCTAAAATTTTGTCGACTGGTAAAGGGTTAAGGGTTAAGTGTTTACGAGCAATAGTCTTTCACTTAATCTTTATCCTGCCGAAAAAAACAATGTTGACGATAACACAAAACTGTTTTGCTAAATTTACGGGCATTTGGCTGGGCTTATCTGACCCAACCTACCGATACAGCTGCGAAGGGTGTACAGCAAGATCAGACTGCACGTATGTGCAGGCTGATCTTGCTGTACACTCCCCGCAAAAGTCATCCATGGTCGCGAACTGCAGGATAAGAGTTAAGGTTAACAGAAGAATCTAACTTGCTGGATTTCACTTTCTTTCTGTCTCGCATGCTGTTTTTCGGTGTAGCTGAATGTACTGACTTTTGACCTACTTCTTGGTACTGATAAAGAATGAATAGAATGTAATTTGCGATTGGTAAAAAATATCGACATGTTCATTCGGCGGGTCCCTGCTGCCATATTTGCTAGCACATTTATGAAACCGCTATAGACAAGCGTTGCTACCGCTATATCGATACCCCGGTACCTCGATTCATACCATAGCAACCTAATGTAGTAGAGAATGAATTTATTGTAGTATTTGCAAATTTAATATTTTCCTAAGAGTTACCCTATAACCCAAAACTACTTTTCTACAAAATGGAAAACAGTGAGGAAAAAGATGCTTTTGCTCGTGAAGTTACTTTTTATTACTTTACTTCATATTGAGCCACAAAAGAGTTTCAATATTTATATTCCAGTATCACTTACGCCGTCTATCTTTTCTTGTTAGAAATCTCTTGACTAAACACTTTTAAAAAATAAGCAAAAAAACGTAAATATTTTTTAAATATATGAGTTATATTTCAAATATTAAGTCAAGGTTCACCTTGACATTACATGTTTACATGGTCATGAACATTTGATATCGTTTGATCTGGGGACAATTATGGATATTTAAATCGGGCATTTATAACCTTGAAATATTCGGTTTTATTCTGTACTAAAGTATTGGCTGATAATTTTAGTTGGCAATGGAAAACGGCGCCTAGCTACTTAATTTTTCCCCACACAATCCTGAGTTTTAACGACCTTCGGGGAAGAGGCCTTTGAAACCATTGTTGGAAAAGGAGAAAATGCTGGTAACCAGCATTTTCTCCTTTTCCAACAATGTTTTCTTCTACCCTGTCAAAGACAAACTTCATCAATTGAGCAACATTTAATTTGTCGTTCACTACAGCTTTGAATTTAGCGGAGTCTAAATTTTTATTGTTTGGCAAATAATTAAATTATACCTTCCGCGTTAGTTGTCTGCAAAATAATCTCTTAGTTCATGGACCCCGAGAAAAAAGGCTTTTGAAAACATTGTCGCAAAAGAAGCATTTTCTGATCTTTCCTACTAAGTTGTCTGTCCTTTCAAAGACAAATCCACTTGTTTGAGACGCAATATATTTGTCGTCTTCAACTGCATGCAATTCAGACATGTCTAACATTTTGTCGTTTGTCGTAAAAAGTGAAACAACTTCTAAGGCAAAAGATAACTGAAGGCCGTCGAAAAGACTTTGGACCACGAAACTAGGACAAACTGGTCATATTCTTTCGAGAAGTTCCTCCTAGGCCAATCAAATGGCTAGTCTTAGATATTAGAAATCACAGAATAAAGAATAACTACTCGTACATGTATTATAGTGTGAATAACGAAAAATAGAAACGTGTAGGAATAATGTATTCATTGAACTCTTTACCATATGAAAAAATTTCAAACTCGTCCATAATAAAAGAACTTGAAGACGACAAATCAGATCTAAACTAGGGTAGTAAACAGTGTTTGATAAGAAGAAAATGTTGGTTACCAGTATATTGTTCTTTTTTCCATACGTCAAAAACTTTATGTCCCAGAATCGTTAAAACACAGGATTATTTGGTAGAAGGTTAACTCCTTACCAAACGACACAATCTTAGACTTGTCCAAATTCAAAGCATTTTCAGACGACAAACTAAATGTGGTTGAGATTATGGAATATGTCCATGAAAGGATAGAAAAACGTTGTGGGAAAAGAAGAAAATGCTGGGAACCAGCATTTTCTCCTTTTCCCACAATGTTTTCAAAAGATTTCTTCCGTAAGGTCGTTAACAGTAGGATGGTTTGGTAAATGTTTGAACGGGTTGTATTACCATCGTAACGTAAAAGTGTGTGGGATTCATTCTATTGTTATATGATGTAGAATACTAAAGTATGAATTCAAAAGAGCTCAGAGACCAAAGGCTTGTAATGTAAGATTCGAGCGTGAAATTATAGTTAAACTTATTGCTGAAATGACAGAAAATAATGTGGGTTTGTCTGTGTACTTGTTTTGGTTTTTAAAGGGGCCTACCAGGATTTTTTTTTTTTTTTTTTCTATAAATCATTTGTTAACACAGAAAACTACTGCAAAATACAATGCACATTGTCCTCTGCAAATGTACAGGAAGCGTTCGGTTAAATTTAGTGAAAAGTTAAGATTTTGGCGTTTAAACAACGGACTTGTCGCTTTGCAATCAGTAACACAGTCTATTTTTATGACATCAGATATGACGTCATCTTTCTTATTTCGATAAGATCCCATGCTGCAAAGTCTACGCTCCGTATGTCCGTGCGTTAACTTTTATTTCAAACATTTTCTTCATTGAAACTACCCATCCAATTTTGATGAAACTTCACAGAAATGATCCTGCCATGGTCCTCTTCAGAACTTCTTAAAAAAAAATTGATTCCTTCAAAAGCTCTGGTTGCCTTGGCAACAAAACTGAAAAATTTTGAAAATCTTTCAAAATCTTTTTGTCTGAAACCAAAGGGCCCAGAGGTACCAAATTTGGCATGTAGCTTCATCTGATAGACCTCTACCAAGTCTCTTCAAATTATGGCCCCAGGATCCAATTTGACCCTGCCACGAGGTCACAAGTTTTACATATAGGGAAAACTTTAGAAATTTTCTCATACCTAGCGATAAGGCCTAGGGCTACCAAATTTTGTATGTAGCTTTATCAAGTGGTCCTCTACCAAGAGTGCCAAATCATAGCCGTGAGGTCAAATTTGGCCTCGCCCCAAGGGTCACAATTTTTACATGGGCTGATATGATGAAAACTTTAGAAATCTTCTCGTTCCTAACCATAAGACCTACGGCTACCAAATTTTTCAAGTATAGTTATCCTATTGACCTCTACATATATTGTTCAAATTATAGCCATAGGGTCTTATTTGGCCTCGCCCTACAGTCACAAAATTTACATTAGCTCATATGGTGAAAATTTTAAAAATCTCCGTATTTCTGATAGTGAGCCATAGATGTAATATTCTATTAAAATTATCATTTAGTAGGCCTTTTCCAAAATAGGCCCCACCCCATGGGTCAGTACTAATAGAGTGAAATTCTAAAAATCTTCTTGCTCCGAATCATATACATGTACCCTAGGGCTATCCAATTTAGCACATAGCTTCATATTGTGGTTCACTTCTGAATTTGTTCAAAATTTAGCCTTGGGGTTGAAATTAGCCCTCTGGGATCTCATGTTTTACAGGGCCTTTTATTGAGGAAAATTTGAAAATCTTCTTGTTTATACCCACACATTTTAGACCTGTATTATTTGGTATGTGGCTTTCGCTATCTTGTGGACCTCTACCAGGATTCAAGTAATTATAGCTCTGTGGTCAAAAATGGCTTCGCCCTAGGGTCATAACTTCCTTATGGGCTTTTATAAAAAAAAAAAAATATTATCTTCTCATTCAAAACAAATTGGTCTATAATTGTAATGCTTTGCGTGTAAGGTTTATACTTATTAGCCAGTGGAGCGATACGGGGGCCATCATGGCCCTCTTGTTGCTTTTTGCTGCGTAGAAAACAGAAAATATTTTTTGTTTTCGGTCTCGCGAATAGGATATATATAGGAGCGTAAGCAAATTTCGCTAGTAATCGAATTTCGCGAACTATGTTTTCGGGCAATATTTTCGTATCTGTGACACCATCCATTCACGGAAATGATTGATATATTAGCAGCAAAGGTGTTTTGAAATGTTATTTGAATCTAATGACAGAAAAATACCTATCAATAGGAAAAAAGTTCATAAGCGACCTCTCACATGCTTTTCCCCGCCATTTTATTATCACTTTTCAGGTGTCTCCTTTATATGCAGATTTTAAAAGATACTTTTAGCTTAAAACTTTTTTGTGTCGTCAATTTTCGGTTTGACAGGTTATCTTTTGAACTTTAATAGCCGAAGTTTCGTATGGGGCACCTAAAGGGAAATATATCCATATGAATGACAGAGGGGTCCTTATTCATTTTTTCCTAAGAAAATAGACTGAATCAGGTACAAAATCACTACAAAGACAAGAAAATAGCTTTTTCTGTGAGCTACAAAAGGTTATCTTTTTTAGATTTACAGCCTCTTTATCCCCAACACTGTCATCCTGAGTTAGATTGTAATATTTCAGTGCCACAGCAAGAAATAATTACACGAAAAATCACATAACTGTCGATTTTGTTTTCTGAGAGCTGCGTTTTGTTTTACGTCCTTCAGGTTTTCTCATAGGAAGTAAATGTAGAATTAATATCCAAGGGAGGCAATGAATATTGCTGAAATGATGCTGTGAATTTTTTATTTTATTTTACCCTTTCTGGGGCCTCTAATTTTTGGAAAACCAGAGTTGTCGAAATTGGCTTACTCTTTTTATAGATGGCGACTTTGCACTGTCTCACTTCTAACGATATTTCGACAGATAAATTTAGATGTTTAAGTGGTAAAAATTATTTTTACAAAAGTATTTAAATACAAGTTCATAGATATTTAACCATAAAGAAAATTACTATTGTTTTGTGCAATCCGCAAGAGCAGTTTCCCTTGCGTTGGCGAAATTTGATTACACCAGTATATATCCTACGCAGCACGAAGAAAATACATGTACAAGCACCAAGAAAGTCAGTTGGCCTGCAACATGTGCTCGGAATATTCCATATAAATCTCATTTCCAGTTTGATATACGGTTACACCCCACGGACACTGACCAATCCTTTATCAATGTGATCGATACGTAGGCTATAACATTGTTTATAAATACATATTTGGTTAATGTAAGCAAATAGGTTTCGGTATGTCTGAACCCTGTACGAGACATTCCAGAGTTTTAAAGACTATGAGGTAGATCTACAAGGCCTTTGAAAACATTTTGGAAAACGGCATTTTCTCTCCTTTTTCCCACAATGTTCTCTACCCTTTCAATGATAGTTTCTATCATTTGGACACATAATCATTTGTCGTCTGCAAATGCCTCGACTTTGGACAAGCCTCACATTTTATCGTCAGGTTTAGAGCATTTATTATTATGTACTTCTCTTACCACAATGCTTTCATTGGCCTTCTTCGTCGTAATCGTTGAAACATGGGTTTGTTTGGAAAATGGTTTAACTATTTATCCCCACGACAAAATTTTAGACCGTCCAAGTTAAGAGATGTTACTGACGATAAATCTAACTCTTATCTTGTTGAATAACTGAAATTGAATTTTCAATTCGTTATTAAAAACCCAAGTATTGCAATTTCAAAGTAATGTTTTTGGGAATAATATCTCCTTATCGGATAGTGTTGATCACAGATCAGACTGCACGTTCTGTGCAGTCGGATCTTGATCTACACTGTCCGCAAAAGGTCAGTGAGTCGCGCTTAGCAGCCTAAGTGCTAATATGGTTCAAATGATAAAATCTGTCTCTGAAAGATTATATTATAAAAACATTGTGGAAAAAGGAGAACATGCTGGTCACCAGCATGTTCTTCTTTTTCCACAATGTTTTCAAAAGCCTCCTTCCTCAGCGTCGTTTAAACACGACTTGGTTTGGAAAATGGTTTAATTAGTGGATATACATGTATAAACAATGATTATTTCGGTTCCACGAATCAATGCCCTGCCACCTGCTGACCATGTTTCAAAGTATTGCACATATAGCAGTTAATGCTTGAACACATGCTTGTAAAAGAAGAAATTACTTGTATTCCGCATTTTTCCGGAGTAGCTGAATGCACTGGCTCTTGACCTATTTCTTGGTTATTGATATGCTAGAATGAATAAATAGTGGTTTGTGATTGGTAAAAAATATAGAAATGGTTATTCCGCGGGCCCCGACAGGCCTGTTTGTGGGCAAATTTATGACACTACAATAAAAAGGGTGCTACCGCAAATATTTTTCAAGCGTTACCATATAGCCTATTACCGTATGTCTAGATGTATTTTAAAATACATCAATTTTAGCAACAACATGCTCTTTTTCATGCGATGATTTAGATTTAACACATAATGTTGAAAAACATAATTGCTGGTGGGGTTACTTTTTCACCGTTTCAATACCATAGTTTCAATACTAATTGTAGTACCTCCTACGTGTCCTTCTTGCCATTTTACAACATTCACCTATATGTATTAATATTCACATATTTAGACGTATTATTCCCTGAGAGTATTCAATAAGTTAAATAGAAATGTCAAGCCAAATTGCAATAATAGAAACCAAAATATCTTGGTTTCAAAGGCCTTTTTCCATTGAAAACATCTCAACCCTCGGCCAGTGTAGTTTAATGATCAGACTGCAGTCTGATCTCGATCTATACTGTCTGCGAAAACACATTGAATCGCAAGTGGCAGATCATGGGTCAAACCTTAATGTATTTTGAGCATCCCTGTTTAACCCTGCTAAATAACTGAAACTTAAATTTTTCGGCCGATTGTAAAATCTCAAATTTTGCTGTTGCAAAGGCGTTTTTTTTTTTCGGGGGCGGGGGGGCGGGGGGCTATGTCCTTATTTGACAGTGTATTGACAGTGTAGATCAAAGATCAGAATGCACGCTCTGTGCAGTCTGATCTTGATCTACACTGTCCGCAAAAGGTCAGTGAATCGCGCTTAGCAGCCTAGGGGATAACAAAGATCTTTTCAAAGTTGTCTGCGAAAAATTTGTTTGCAGGTTGTAATGATTTAAATCTTGCAGCTGACTGTACTTATCATACGTGTAAACTTGAACTATTGCCCGAAAGGCGGATATTTTGAGTTGAAATTCGATACTCGATACCCACTTCACCGTTTTCCATACAATCAGAACTTTATATTGGAGTCATCCTTGGTGAAAAGTTGGTTTAAGGCATCTTCAAAAAGTATCGACCCTTGTCAGCCTGCGCAGTCCGCGCAGGCTGACATGGGTCGAAACTTTTTATTGTTGGTAAATTTTCTGCATGTCTAAGTTCTACTCTACCTCATAATTTGGGGATAATCTTAGATATATCAAGAAAAAATTCACCTACCGTGCATAAAAAAGATCATACATGAAGGGCTGGAAAAAATACTGAAAAAAAAAAATCATGTGAATTCAGTGTAGGCATATTTGAACTTCTTGAAAGAACAGTGACCTGTAAAGAAAACAATCACGGCATTAAACACCGCTGAACATTGTATCGACGCTGTTTGTGTAATCCAGCCAGTAACTTGGAAAAAAAGTTCTGCGAAAAAAACTGGTTACAGGAACTCCAGGAAGGCATGGTTACGGAATCTCAGGTTGCCACGATATAACTGAGATTACGTTTGAAATGGAGTTAAATACCAAACTTACAAACAATTTCTCGACCTGCCAATAAATAGTCAGAGATCATAATGTGCAAAACAGTTCACTAGACACCCATAGACAGTCGCAGTCCGTCCCATGGACCCAATAATGGGCCCGAATGGTCTAAATGAAATCAAAGTACAATTGATACTCAGTCTCGTAGCTAAAAATTCTACGTAGAGCCAATATGATATTATATTATGTTCTGACAGATAATTGTCCCCAAATGCGATTTTAGATCGTGAACAGTCGCTTCCGGGTACAAAGACGATCGCGAAAAAAAAAATGGACGATGTCCCTGCACAAATTTTGTGCGCACGTTAAAACTCTATACGCATTTTCACAAACTGACCGGACAAAACTAGAATTTGAACATAACCTTTTGCTTGCGTATTCAATAATCCTTTATTTCAAATACAAATGTTTTCAATTTAAATGCCAAACATACAAAAATAAACAGTTAAATTCATATTTTGCTAGCGATGTTTACGTTACCTGAAATAGACACAAAATGGCTTAGATTTCGTAAGGTATTACGAGACTTACAAATTTTTAAAGACTTCTACGGGCACTTTAGGTCATGAAACTTTGAATTATTTGTCCTTGGTTATGTATGTCACTAAAATTAATTGCATTCCGCTGCAATACAGATGAAACCGACAAAATAGAAAGTCACCACAGTGTTGTGCACACAGCTTTTCTACCGTAAGATTCACGATGGACATTGTGACGTAAAGGTGCGTAAATGTCGAAATATGAACGGAACCATGGTGAACGTCTCATTGTTCAGAATATATTATGTTTTGTGCACTCTAATCTTGATCTACTTTGTCCGCAATACCACATTGAGTTGCGCTTAGCAAGCTATAAGGCTGCTAAGAGCGACTCACTGACCTTTTGCGGACAGTGTAGATCAAAGATCAGACTGCACAGAATGTGCAGTCTGATCTTTGATCTACATGGTCCGATAAGGAGACATTCTTCCTCAAAAAATAAGTTTCAAGTAAGGTCATTCGGGATTTTACTATCGGCTTGAAAGTTTTATTTATCTTATTTAGCAAGATAAGGGTTGAGACAGGGTTGATTGTTTACAGGCTGACTGATCTGTATAAAGTCATGATAGTTAGCGGATGCACATGTTCGCGCGATATTGTTTATATTTTATGAAATAGGTATAAATAATATGAAAATTGACCAAGGTCACGACGACTGTTTCTCATCAGCAGCTTAGGCCTATACCATCAACTCTTAACTTGAGCGAAACTTGGTGTGCTTACTTGCTCGATGTAGATCAAGATCAGACTGTAAAAAGCTGTCAGTCTGATGTATAGGCTACTGGACATATACCGTATATTTCATGAAATATTCATGTAATATTGCTGTTTACTTTTTTTTCTCAGCGCCAAATATACTCAATCCTAGACCATTTCCGATGACTAAAATTACAATTCAATGCAATTATCTTACAGGCTTGACTAATCAAGCGGTCAGTATAGGTCCAAGATCAGACTACACGTTCTGTGCTGTCTGATCTTGATCTTTGCCGTCAGCAAAAACCCAAGTAACGCTGGAAGGGTTAAAATGCGGTATTTCAATGTTAAGAAATACAGACCGGAACTACTTACAGGTAAGGTATAAGTTATGACAGAAATAATACGAGTACCCGGTGTGGTCCGGAGAGTTATGTCTCAGCGACCACTGGCTTAAGAAAAATATTTGAGCCAAGCTCTGGCTAAAAGGGAGCTTGATACATCTCCGTGATGCATTATACCAAGCAAGCCATCACATAGATATGGATCTATAATAGCCAAATTTTTTTCAACAACCGACTTAATCAAGAGGTAGATTGGTCCCTTGACATACAGAAAATTGACCGATAGCGAAAAGTTACGGTCCAGTTCACCCTGCGCGGACTGCGCAGACTGACCTTGGTAGATATTTTTCGCAGGTGCATTAAGCCCCCTTTTCACAGAGCATTGCTCATTTATATTTTTGTCCAGAACTTTAAACTTGAGTATTCTAAGTCTTTTCTATACTTCCTCAAGTATCCCTCTTTACCAAACAAAACGAATTGACTTTTTCCACACTGAAAGCATTAATTTTGCTGAGGACAAATTAAATATGGCCCAATTTGAGAGATCAATCTTAGAAATGGTAGAAAGTCTTGTAGGAAAAAGGAGAAAAAGCAGGTGACCATTTTCTTCTTTTACTCACAATGTTTTTAAAAACTCTTCTTTCAATATTTGAAAGCAACTAATTTGTCATCTGCCAATGCTTTTAGGTTAGGTTGGACAATGTTGTTGTATAGTTAAGAGTTAAGCTTTTTTCTTTTCCCTTCAAATATATGAGTTACGCTCTGTGAAAAGGGGGCTTAATACATTTGCAAAAATTATCGACCCAGGTCAGCCTGCGCAGTCCGCGCAGGCTGACCTGGGTTGATAAGTTTTGCTAATGGCCAAATTTTTTGCATGTCAAAGGACCAGCGTACCTCATGATTCAGTCGGTTGTTACATGTATACAAAATGACTTATTATGGATCCATAATTTATGTAATGACTTGCTTGGTTTAACGGATCATGAAGACGCATCAAAGCTCTTTTTGCCAAAGCATGACTCATAAATTATGTAATTTTCAGAAGTTTTAACCCTGTAACAACCGATCTCGTGTTTAAGTTTCTTGGGAATAAAGCTTTCGAAAACACCGCGGGAAAAGAAAAAAAAAATGCTGGTAACCAACATTTCCTCTTTTCCACCTTTAATATAAAATGTCTAATTCTAATTCCATAATTAAAGACAGATGTTTATCATTTTTTGTCTGCAAATATACTCATTGTACTGTTGTACTGTGGTTTAACGCCATTTCAACAGCTAAGGTCATATCATGGCGGTCGGTGACGCACATGTGTTTCCTGGCTTTCTCACACCAATACTAACACAACTTTCTTTCCAAAGCCACTGACTACTTTTCTCACATGCTTCAGCAAATATACTCAGCATCACCAGGTACTAAAGTTGAATAATTTTCACCTTGCCACAAGAGGGAAATTTTCAATTATGTTGAACGTTATTATACTCATTTCCCGACCCGTATCTGACAAATTTTACGTGCTTGCACATCTGAGTAGTCCATCTTTATTTGCACAATAATCAATTTTTTGAAGGCAAACTATCCAAGATTCACTTTCTTTTCGTCTCTTACCTGGTGACTTTTCATTGACGCTGAGTATACTTCCAATTTGGATAAGTCTAAAATTTTGTCGTCTGGTAAAGAGCAAAATAATTGAAAATCGCTGTGTTTTCTCATTTTTATCCGTCTTTTAGTGTAAAAAAATACAAAAAAGAAAACCGCTCCCTAGATTGCAATTTATAAAGTTTGAATGGAGAATATCGGTGACAATATAATACAGTATCTTGTAATGTGATAGTAAAGTTTTTCAGTTATCGCGCGTTCCAAAAATTTTTACTTGTGCCGACAATAATAGCCACTGGACACGCCTTTCAATTACAGTTAATTTAATATTTCTGTTGCCATGGTGACTAATATTGCTTAGATTTTGAGTATAAAAGCTCAGATATGAGTTATTGTGTCTTTGCATTGCATATGGTACTTCATATTTTTTCGTTGCGTTCACAGCTTAACTTGAATAATTTTTTTAGTGAGATAGATAGATAGATAGATAGATAGATAGATAGATAGATAGATGAGATGGATGGATGGATGGATGGATGGATGGACGGACGGACGGACGGACGGACGGACGGACGGACGGACACACAGGCAGCCAGACAGAGACACAGAGACAGAAAGAGAGAATAAGAGAGAGAATAGAAGAGAGAGAGAGAGAGAGAGAGAGAGAGAGAGAGAGAGAGACAGAGAGAGAGAGAGAGAGAGAGAGAGAGAGAGAGAGATAGTTGTTTAGGGTACTAGCTTTCCAAACTTGTCAAGCCAAGACAAACTCTGCTTTTAAAAACGTCGTTTTTAAACAGCATTTCGGTAAAATTATGCCAGCTAGTGAGTCTATCAAGTATTACTTTAACTCTTTACTAAACAACAAAATTTTAGCCTGATCGAAATTGAAAGCATTTGCAGACGACAAATTACAGATGGCTCAAATGTCATTGATAGAGTAGAAAACATTGTGGGAAAAGGAAAAAAAGCTGGTTACCAGCATTTTCTCCTTTTCCCACAATGTTTTCAAAGACTTTTTTTTCAAAGGGTCTTCCAAACTTGGGATTGTTTGGTAAAGGGTTAAATAAACCTTGAAACCGGCGCTCAAAATATTTCGCAAATACAAAGCGGTTCTGCAGCTCTCTTCTTCCTCTCTCTCTCTCTCTCTCTCTCTCTCTCTCTCTCTCTCTCTCTCTCTCTCTCTCTTCTCTCTCTCTCTCTCTCTCTCTCTGCTTTTCTAGCAAACTGCAATGAAATCACACAAGACAGATTTAACGATTAAGAGGAATAACAGGAAGTGTTAATCCTTTTTCTTCTAAATAAGTGAAATATAATTTTTGAGCCGACCGCAAAAAAAAAATACCAAATTTTGCTATTTCAAAGGTATCTTTCGGGGGACAACATGTTCTAATCGGACAGTGTAGATCCAAGATCAGACTGCACATTCTGTGCAGTCTGATCTTGATCTACACTGTCCGCAAAAGGTCAGTGAGTCGCGCCTGGTAGTTTAAGGGGTAATATTAGTTCTTCGCTTTGTGAAGACAGTATGGAGTTAATTAGAATGTTTATATTGAAGAGCTAGAGTTTGGAATGACTCAGTATTTGTGTAAACAAATGAATAGCTGAATATAATTTATTTCCATGGAAACCACGAATTTCCAGGGAGAACCAAATTGCTGCTTTTAAGAGAGAGAGAGAGAGAGAGAGAGAGAGAGAGAGAGACAGACAGACAGACAGATAGAGACAGACAGAGAGACATATTGGCTTCTTTTCTCATTTACCTGTTCTTCTGTCCTAAAGTAAGGTCTACGGCCCCTAACTCTCATATTAAAAGACGGAAGCTGCCGAGATTGGCCGAATAACCTTTACGAAAACGTCGATGTTTACCGATGAGTTAGGGGCCGTAGACGTTAAGTAATTCTTAATCTTAGACTGGTCTTAGGCTGGTTCTTTCCTTAGAGCAATTTCTCCTTGTGCCCAAATGTTTTTAAAAATGGTTTGCTGTAAGATGAAAAATATAGTTTGCAATTGTTAATTGTATTTAACCCTTTACCACACAATCCCTTGTTTTATCAACTCTGAAGAAAGCTTTTGAAAACATTGTTGGAAAAGGAGAAAATACTGGTGATCAGCATTTTCTTCTTTTTCCCACAATGTTTCCTAACCTTTTAAAGATAAATCATGTCAATTGAGCCACAAGTAATTTCGACGGTCAGTAAAGTGCTTTAAATACGATAAAAAGTCTCAAATTTCGTCTGCAGGTAGGCCAATAGGATTCACTCATTATATGTTCAATTTAGGCAAGTTCAAAATTTTGAAAACCGGGCCTTTATTAGCCAATCCTTCTTCAGAAGATACTAAGTCTTAATCCCAATGATATGCTAAATTTGAAAGTAACACAACTTCTGATTGCCTAAACCAAATGGTTTAGCCAGTCAGAAGTTGTGTTACTTTTTAGAATCTAGAAATAGACTTTGAATGAAATTGAAAATATTTGGTAAATACAGGCCCTAATACAGAATAAACCCATAGGCTGCTTAGTGCGACTCACTGACCTTTTGCGGACAGTGTAGATCAAGATCAGACTGCACAGAAGGTGCAGTCTGATCTTTGATCTACACTGTCCGATAAGGAAATGTTTTCCACCAAAAATACACGTTTGAAAAAGCAAAATTGGGCTTTTTACTATCTGCTCAAATTTTTTTTCCATTTATGTAACAGGATAAGAGTTAATTTTGGTTTTATTTTCGTCTATACTTTCAGATCCAGTTTCATGACGTGTTTGGGGAGCCGGACGAGTCCGTGTTTTCTTTCGACTTTATCTGGCGATGGGCGTTCAAGGTCGGTATCACATTTCACGGATTTTTTTGAAAGAAAAAAAAATGCGTGTGTTAAATTGCATTTGGCCTGCAACACCCGTAAAGGGGCATAAGGACATTTGCGTAAAGTGTCGTCTCGGATCAGCCTGCGCAGTCCGCGCAGGCTAATCCGAGACGGCACTGTACGACTGCATTACATTTTGTGCTACAGTAGACTTGTGCAAAACAGAATTACATAAAAACGGAAAGTGTCGTTTCGGATTAGCCTGCGCGGACTGCGCAGGCTGATCCGAGACGACACTTTACGCAAATGTTCGAATGCCCCTTTTCGCGTGTTGTAGGCCATTTGAGTTATGATCTGGCTGGGAAAGGGGAGTTAAATGCGTCTCTATGATGCATTATACAAAGCAAGCCATTACATAATTATAAATACATGAATCAATTTTGTCTAAGAACCGAATGAATCCTATCCATGCATTTCTGGGGTTTCTTTTACCATTGCTTCATATGTAACATTCTTTTGGAGTCACTGGCTGCTTTCCGACATAACCATCGTCGAAATAATGATCAGCGATGAGAAAGGAATAAACCATGTGAAAAATACTATCATCGATCCTCGAAAAGAAACTAGCCTAGCTTAGGATAAAGGTTGATTGATTGATTGTTTGGTGTTTAACGCCGTTTTCAACATTATTTCTGTTATATCGCGGCGGCCAGTGCAACTATCCATGCTTTTCTGGGGTCTCTTTTACCAGTACTCCGCACAATTTCCTTTCCAAGCCACTGGCTGCTTTCTAGAAGCTATGTCTGAGATGTGAATACAGATATTGCATCGTTGCTAGCTTATCCGCACGGCATGAATAACCACTGCAAGTGAAATCAGCTGACGCTGTCTGTAGCGTACCTATGATGTGCGCCGAAGTACCGGAGAAAATAGGAAATTTGTACGGTACGCCATGTAAAGAAGCCGGAGCTCGACGAATTTCTTTCCGTTGATTGATGCCAGTCATTGCGTCAAAACACATTCTTCTCTCTCCACTGTGGAAGGAATCGACTCAGGTCAGTCAGTGCGGACCGCGCAGACTGACTTGGTCGACACTTTTTTCAGATGCACCAAAAACCCCTCTTTCACAGAGCAAGGTACATTTACTAGTAATTTATTAGTATGTATGCCGCGGAACATTAGGCTGACAAAAGGCTTACCCTCATATATAATTCATATGCCTTTTCATTAGTTCCGTAATGATATAAGTCGGAGCTTTCAAACTACGAATGGACACGTTACAAGTCGATTGTATGAAAAACTTTGCCCTATCTTGTTTTGAAAACCTGAGGTCCAAATATGACGTCATAGATAGGCTGCAAATCAGAGAGATTTAAACTGAAACACAAATTGTGATTGGGGGAATAGTTGCTCCTTTACTTAATTCATAAGTTTTCCACGGCCAAAGATAGAGTTTAAATGTAAACAACAAGGTAGCGGCCGACGGTGTGTGTCACTTCACTAAACTCAAACATTTTCTTACACTATTAATTTTCTTTTGTACAGCTGTTCATAAATACGAAGTTATGGTGTTACCGAATTACCTCCCTTATTTGTGGTCTTCCGTTAGCCATTTACTGGGGATGTTACTTCGCCATCTTGTCGTTCTGCACTATCTGGTGTTGTGAGCCATACATGAAGGCATTCAAGATCGAATTACGCTGCTTCAGAAGAATCTACGAGACCCTACTCATGGCGATTTACAGGCCTTGTTTCGAAGCCGCCGGCTACTGCTTTTATAATATCCGAATTACTAAGTCATAATTAACTCATATTAGGATTTAAATGAGCCATGTTCTATAAAAAGAGTGTTTAATGCATTTGCAAAAAGTATCGATTCATGTCAGCCTGCGCAGTCCACGCAGGCTGACATGGGTCGAAACTTTTTGCTATTTGTGAATTTTCTGCACGTCCAAGGAGCATACTACGTCTGATTCCAGTCGTTTGTTAGACAAAATGGATTTTAGAGATCCATTATTATACCGTATGTGGTGACTTGCTCTAAAATGCATTAAGCCCCTTTAGCCAGACCATGGCTCACATGTTTAATTAATTAAATATCTAGTAACTAGAATAATTTATCCAATATAAGAAGAACATAGGCGGTATTAACCCATATCACGTATGAAATAAAGTTTCGCGAAAATTGAAAATTATAATGGGAGTTTTTCTTCGCCTTTAGGGCACCGAATGAACCCAGCTGACATTATCAGGCCAGAAATAAGACGCAAATAATTTTATTTCAAGGTTGCTTTCGTCACGCAATGCCTTGGCAGAGAGTGTAAATCAAAGATCAGACTGCAAGTTTTGTGCTGTCTGATTTTCATCTACACTGACTGCGAGGCAAAACTTGTCACAGGCGCTCTAAGGGTTAGGGGTTTCTTTCCATGGAGCACATCTGAAGTTGATCTTGGGTACAATTGAGATCAAGATCAAACTGCACGAAACGTGCAGTCGGATTTTGTATGTGAATTGTCTTGTAACCGTATTTCAGGAAATATTCAGGCCAAAACAAAACGGAAATTCAAATTTTTGCTGAAAATATCCATCACATTTGTACTGAAACTCAACAGTCAAGATGAAAAAGGCATTTGAGCACATTGTGGGAAATGGAGAAAATGCTGGTAATCATTTCCCTTTCACAGATTGGAGAACATTGTGGGAAAGGGAGAAAATGCTGGTAATCAGCATTTTCTCCCTTTCCCACAATGTTCTCCACTCTGTGAAAGGCAAATCCCAAGATGTAAGTCATATTTAGTGTAATATTAGTAAATGCTTCTATATAGTTTGGAATGTCTAAAATTTTGTCTTCTGGTAAAGTGTAGGTAGATCAATGAGATTAGATATATTGATTCAACATAGCAACATAAGACAATCAATAATACATGTATGGGATTGTTATACGGGTAGTTGTTGTATTTGCTCAGTATATCCTGAAACAGTTTGGCAGATGACAATTTTGTATACATATGACAAAAATGTAGCTAAAGGATAAATTGCTTTTGTCATAATGATCTCAAAATTGGTTTCCTGCAACATACAACAATTCGTCTATAGATAGTATATTTGTTTAATTTGATAGATAGAGTTGTATTTCTGTTACTAGTAGTTGTTTGTAAATACGAAAACTGGCCTTTTGATTGGCTGTTTCAGCTATTCATACACACCTTCAAACACGAAACAAGATGCCACAAAGTAATACACATACAGGTAAACCTTTGTTAGTGGCCAGCTGTATGATACTGATTTCCCAGAGAAGGCAAGTATGTTGTAATGTACCTGTACTAAGCAAACACTTGTCTTAGGCATGCATATTTTGAGTGTCTCTTGGGTGATTGCTCAACCATTTACCAAACAGTCCCCAGTTTACATGAGCTTAGGGAAGAGATAGTCCTATAAGATAGTCCTACATAGTACTTGATGTATAATTTTGTTGGTATTTTTCTCTGTGTTTGATTGTTTCACTATTTTATATCCTACTCAATATTCATGTAAATCTTTTTTAAAATTACAGTCAATGTGTAAAGTACATGTATACTGCTCGTATTGAAAAAAAATTGTTAGTTCCTTTTATTCTTTTTCCAATTCACTCAAGTAACTCCTACACATATATTATTCACGTTAAAATGGCTCGCCTCCGTACAGACTTATTAATAATATCTGCTACACTTTTGAAATGCAGTCATTTTGCTCTCCATACCAGTATTATGTTATGCACAGTAATTGTTTCGTATGTTCATAATCTAACCTCTAAGATTTTTATTGGTATATTACATAGTGAACAAACACCATTGTGTTTGTTTGTAAATGGAATATGAATTTTACAACATCAGCTTAATGCAAAACCCATCTTGAAGTATGACAGCAAAAAGACAGCATTTCAAATGTGTAGCAGATACTATGAATCACCCTGTACCCTATTGTTGCACATTCATTATGGAGTGGGAAAAGAAAAAATGCTGGTAACAAGTATTTCAAAACTCCTTCTCCGAAAATATTCCTACCTTTCTACCATCACAATATGCTTGATATGCTTATAAGGTTGGCCCTTTATCCTGTGTTTTAACGACCGTGAGGGAGAAGACTTTCAAAAACAATGTGGGAAAAGGAGAAAATGCTGGTAACCAGCATTTTCTCCTTTTCCCAAAATGTTTTCTACTTTTTGATAGATAGAAATCATCAAATGAGCTACATTTACTTTGTTGTCTGCCTATGTTTTCAGTCAAGTCTACATCTTTGTCCTTTGGTAAAGAATGAACATACATATATTATGTAGTTACATTTGGCTGGCAATAAACAAAAACTAAAAACTGATGTATTTCAAATCTCAGTCTAGTTTACTATCAAACTGATGCTCAACAATGCTAACATACACAATGATTCAAAACAAAAACGATTGTATATGCCACACTTCACTTAATCAAGCAAAGTCCGTGATAGTTATGTCACTTCCTCCTGCAGTGGAGAGGAAAATATTGTGACACCAGGAGAAAATGCTCATAATGAGCAATTTTTCTTTTTGCCATGATGATTTTACATGTATTCATGTGTTAAACCATGTAACATGTTGATCATCCTTATTTTACAATACTGTTTTAAACACTGATTCAGTTATATTACTGCAGCCAGTACACCTGTGAATGCTTTCTTTTCAGTTTTTTTCACTAGTACTACAAATAACATTCTTTCCTAGCCACCAGCTACTTTCCCTGATAGACATTATCAAAACACTATTCAGTGGTGAAATATAAAATAATCCTATCACAATAGCCATTATCAATTCTCCAAGAGAATTTGGCCAAGCTGGGCAATCAAACCCGCAACCACTATGCCTAAAGCCCTGTGTGCTACCAACTGCGGTACCAGGCTCAGCTGAAACAGACTATAAACATCATGCCATCCACAAAAGTGACCGACAATGCCTATGGTGGTGAAAGAGCAATATCATTATTTAGCAAATCATTCATGAAAATCTTGTAAAATATAGATATCTAATATAAATGTAGGTTCTACACATGACTTCATATGAAAACATTGCGCAGAACGGTGAATTGCTCATCAAGAGTGATTTCCCCTAATTCCACATTGCTTTCAAAAGTGGTCTACTGCATGATGAACAACTGTACAGTGTGCAGGTGCCAACACTCCGCTGCAGTTGCCTTTTTGAAAAAGGGGCATAACTGTATAAAAACATTTTGATGGTTACCTGCCTTGTTGAACAGGTTCACATTTTGATAGTAAACAACTAGTCGATTGGCTCCCTTTTAATATTTAACAACTAGTCCAAGTTTGAAGTAAGTATCTTTAGGAAGAGATATTATAAAATGTCAAAGATTTTGCAGGGCGACGACATACACAAGAAAAGGGCTATGAAAATACCTCGACATTTTCTTCGAAACAGCCTGGCAAAAGTATTGTCCAAAGGTGGCTACATGTAATTATTTAACTGGCATGCATTTTACACGCAACATTTTTCCATTTAACCCTTTACCAAACAATCCTGTGTTTCAACAATCATACAGAAAAGGACATTTGAAAACAATGAGGGAAAATGAGAAAATGCTGGTAACAGCATTTTCTCATTTTCCCTAAATGTTTTTCAACTCTGTCAGAACTAAATCCAATGACTTGACTCACATTTAAATTCGGACAAGTGTGAAATTTTGGCATCTTATAAACAGTTAACTCTGACGACAAATTTTTTACTTATCCAAATTAAAAGCATTTACAGACAACAAATAAAATGTGACTCAAAAACTGAAATTTTCTTTTGGAAGGGAAAATGCTGATTACCAGCATTTGCTCTTTTTCCCACAATGTTTTTAAATGACATATTTCTGAAGGTCATTAAAACTCAGGATTGTGTGGTAAAGATTTAATTTCTTCTACATGACAAGAATGAAAAAAAGACTGTGGCAGCAATAGCAAAAAAGTAAAAATTTTCCTACCTATCTACTTGTTAAAAAGCATTGTTATCTCTTTACCAAACGACAAATTTTTAGGCTAGTCTAAAATGAAAGCATTTGCAGATGACAAAATAAATATGACTGAAAAATTAAAACTTGTTGTGTGAAGGGTAGAAAACATTGTGGGAAAAGGAGAAAATGCTGGTTACCAGCATTTTCTTCTTTTCCCACAATGTTTTCAAAAGGCTTGTCTCTCACGGTCGTTAAAAGTCAGGATTGTTTGGTAAAGGGTTATACCTATAGCTGAAAAAAGACACATGTACTGATAATAAAACCTTTTGACAGAATCAGAGCCCTATTTTAACAAAGATAAATACTGCATTAAATATATAAACTTTGAATTTTAAGGCACGTAAACACTATGACAAATTAAAGGAATATATTGTGAATGAACTGCTAAGCTTGGATATGCAGAAATATGTACATAAGAATGAGGAGTTGTCAACACAACAAGCTGAAAATGAATTTGAAACAACACATGATCAAGTTTATAACATGTGAGAAAGGATGTATTAACAATCAAGAGTGAAGTTCAGTGCAACTTTAAGTTACCTTCGGCTTCAACAAATATTATACAAAAGCATCCAAAAGCAAATTTTCCTATACAAAGTCAAATTTTGATGATATTTTGCTAAGTATATGATTTCTGTCCAACATGCCTTGCAAGAATAACCATAGACGCAATAGACATGTACTTCAAAACTAAAATTTTCAGTAGCAAAAAATACATTCAACAATAGAGGGAGATATTAAAATTTGGTAATTCAATAGGCAGTTCTCATGTACAAATGTTTCAAAATTCAGGGCCAACAAAATTTTGATTGATAGTAATCTTTGAAAATTGCCAGCATGTGCATAATGTTAACACTTTTTTATTTGACTTTTAACATTGTTTCAGTGCTTAAAAGAAGAAATGTCTTTTTATGAGCAATGGTTTGGTATAAAACCCTTTACCAACTGACACTGTGTCTCACCAACCCTCTTAGCAAATGTGTTTGGAACATTGTGGGAAAAAGAGAAAATGCTGGTAATCAGCATTTTTTCCTTTTTCCAAAATATTTTCCATACTTTTACAGCCAAATTGCCACATTTGTGTCAAAATTAATTTGTCATTAGTTTCTAAATGTTTTCATTTTGGGGAAGTCTAAAATTTTGTTGTATGCTAGAGAGTCTGTTTTATTTTGAGTGCATTGATGAACAGATAAGAGGGAGATAAAACACAAAAACCTGGCCACCATAAGAGCTTGAGTTACATAAACCCTTAACCACCCAAATCGATTCTTTCACCCTTTACCACACAATCTCAAGTTTTAACGACCCTGAGGAAGAACCCTTTTGAAATCATTGTGGGAAAAGGAGAAAATGCTGGTTACCAGCATTTTCTCCTTTTCCCAAAATGTTTTCTACCCTATCACGGACAAATTCCATCATTTGAGCCACTATGAAATTGTCTTCAATTTGGACAAGTCAACATTTTTGTCGTCTGGTAAAGGGTTAACTCTATATCAGACGACATATTTTTAGAGCTAACCTATACAAAAGCACTTGCAGCTAACCAAACTGAAAGCATTTGCAGACATCAAATGCAAAAACTGGTGCAAAAGACCAATATAGTCTTTTTGAAAGGGTACAAAACATTATGGGAAAAGGAGAAAATGGTGTTTACGGGCATTTTCTCCTTTTCCCGCAATGTTTTTATTTTTTCTTTTCCTATGGGTCCCTAGAACTTTGGATTGTTTGGTAAAGTGTTAAGCCAATAAAAAGGCTTAATCCATACAGTATGTATATACATAATGAATCATTAAGAAGCTGCCAAGACTGGCCGAATAGCCTTTACAAAAACATCAATGATATTTACTGATGAGTTAGTGAGTCTACGGCCACTAACTCTCATATTAAAAGACGGAAGCTGCAGAGATTGGCCAAATAGCCTTTACGAAAACGTCCATGTTTAATGATGGATTAGGGGCCGTAGACCTTAAATGTTTAAGTATGGCACTGGGACTGCAACATCGACATATACTTACATCCCCTATTGTGAAAATATTTTGATTCTTTTTTATCAGTCATAACAAACATAATAACCATCGCATCTTCAAACCTGCAATCACTGTTAAGCCTTCTTTGCTAGCCAAGGGTGAATATAGTGATCATCACCCTTGACAAGCAAAGATGCCATTAACTCTTAAATCCCTAGTTTTAACAACCCAAAGAAAGAATCCTTTTGAAACCATTGTAGGAAAAGGAGAAAATGCTGGTAACCAGCATTTTCTCCTTTTCCTACAATGTTTTCTACCCTATTAAAGATAAATTCCATCATTTGAGCCACATTTAAATTGTCGTCTGCAAATGCTTTCAAGTTTGACAAATCTTCATTTTTGTTGTTTGATAAAGAGTTCCGCTGGTTAAAAAATTGAAGTTGAAACTACCAACCAACAGTGAAAACCAAACCATTTTAATCTAAAATTTCATATTTCCAGGAAAAAAACACACTGTTTCTGACAGAGTAGATTGAAGATCAGACTGCACCTTTCACACTGTCTAATCTTGATCCAAACAATCAAATTTTCTCTATCTATGTTAATAACTTAATATTAAAACAGTTCAAAAGCATAATTAAATGTGTCACACTCTGTGGAAAATGAGGTTTAATACACAAAAGTATCAACCAATGTCAGCCTGTGCAGTCAGAACAAGCTGACATGGGTGGTAACTTTTTGCTATTGTTAAATTTTCTGCATGTCAAAGGACCATTCTATCCAATGATTCAGCCACTTATTAGACAAAATGATTCCATATCATGCAACATTGTCCTTGGTTTACTGCTTCACAAAGAGGTATTAAAATCAATTTTCTCAGAGTGCATCTTGAATACGTTTTAACGACACACATTATACTTTTGAAAACACACTTTATACAATAGACTTTCTGTTTGACATTAACAAAAATGGTACTCTGTATGGACGGTAACCATGGCTACAGCATTACATGCTGTTGTATGAGTCTGCCATGTTTTACCGTTCACCAGAAAATTTTAGACTTACCTGTTTTGGAAGCATTTGCAGACAACAATTTAAATGTGCCTCAAATGGCAGGATTTGTATGTGAAAGGGTAGAAAACAATGTTGAAAAAGGAGAAAATGCTGGTTACCAGCATTTTCTCCTTTTCCCACATTGTTTTCAAAAGCCCCCCTTCCTCAGGGTCGTTAAAGCTTGGGATTGTGTGGTTAGGGGGTTACAGCATTTTTTTCCTTTTTTCCCCCAATATTTTAACAAACTTTCTTCCTTAGTGTCAATAAAAAATAGGATTTTATGGTGAATGGATCACCCTTTTTTCTGCTAAATAGATCAAAAAGATATTTCAACTCATAACCTCATGTAATCCTTTGTGAATTATGGACCAGCAAAATGATTTGATATTTAATACAAGAGCACTGCATGTGGGAGCCAACACTAGGCTGCAGTTGCGGTAAAAATTCTAATTGGCAAAAGGGACATAACTGTGTCAAAAATGTTGCATGGGTTCTCCTTTTGATAGTTAACAACTAGTCCAGTTTGAAGTAAGTATCTTCTGTAATAACAGAGATATATGTATTATAAAATCTTGAAGTTTTGCGTGAGGACCCAGCCGACAATGACCACATGGAGGACAATGGCGCCAGGGCTATGACAATAACTCTACTTTTTCTTACAAAACAGGCAAGCTGAAAATGCTGGTAACCAGCATTTTCTCTTTATCCACAATATTTTCTACCATTTCAAAGATATAAATCATCATTTGAGCTACATTTAGTTTCTCGCCTGCAAATGCTTTCAGTTTTAACAAGTCTAAAGTTGTGCAGTCTTACATAGTGTAAAAATGTATTGTAAATTTGTTACATCAGCTGTGAGTGAGTAAGTTCTAAATGACAATATCAACTTTTTACCTTCTTTACAAAAATAATGTAGAAATTAGACTAATGTGTATTCACTTTCCATTGGCACTCTATTTCCCTGTACAGGGTCCACAGCACTGACCTTTAACCCCATGTAAATCCCAGGAGGGCCCTTAACCTCCCCACTTATCCCAATAACTTGTCTGTTTAGATCTTCTTTCCGGTGCATATTGTGCTCCTGTCTGGCTATAAGATCATCTACCATAATGTCGCCCTCTCGCTTTCCGTGTAAAATATCAAGATGCTGAGCATGTTTCATGCGGTGTCTCTGCAGACTAGTGTCTATACTTTCATGTGCATGTGAATGTTCCTTACCATTCTCTATTTCTAAGCTTGAAGCTTCTTCATTTTCTCCAGGGTCTCTCATGCCTACATGTACTTGAGGTGTACTACTTCCTTTGTTTTCCACTTGCTCCTTTGCTTCAGCTAGCATTTCAGATTGGTCACCACCAAATAAGTCCTCATCTCTCACAGCTGACAGATCAAAAGATTCTGTCCTTTCATTATCACTCTGAGACTGTTTCAAAGTGCTCCATTCCGAGGCATGTTGATCAAAGACAAACTGAAACCCCATTCCATCTGCATACTGACAAGCAAATTCATCATCATCAAATTCTTCATCTTTGGCATTGTCATATTTCTTGAATATATCCATCATGGAGCTGTTGGGTTTATCTGCCTTCTCTCTGATCTCATCTAGTTCCGTATCAAAATCATGGACAGGTTCCTGTAGCTCATGGATCGCTACAACCTCAGCCTCTACACATTTCTGATCATTGTTTCTGTCAATGGCAACTTTGACATTAATATAATCATGAGATTCATTCTGCTTAGCATCAGTTTTTTCAGTTTCACGTTTGAATTCCTTCAATTTTCCTTGCTTTGAATGCAATGTTGCCATCTCACTTGTATTTACATAAGCTACTTGGCAATCAGCTTCTTTAATAACAGCTTTATCAGTGTCCTTTTCTGCACATTTAGATTTCTCCTCCTTTTGGTCCATTACTTTCATTTGATTTGAACTACCTTTCATCTGACTGGTATTGACATATAATACTTCTTTTGTAATCTCAGGAGGGTGAGGCTGTGTCCCAGTCTGTGATGATTTGGAAATTGATTTGTCAGCTTTGGTCATACTACCTGGCTGAAAAGCTTTTTCACATTTCTGTATTTCTGCCAGTTTCTTTGTATCTGATTTGAAAATGTCTTCCACTTCTTTAAATTTGCTTACATTTACATAATTACAATTTTTGGCAATTTCTTTTCTTCTGTCCGCAATCAGCTGTAGTTTGACAGATTCTGGATACTGGTCAGGTGGCAAAATATCAACTGGACTCATTGACTGGACAGCTTTTATTTGTTTTAAGTCATTTCCGTTTGGCATGTTCTCTTCATTTGATGTCTGTTTTTTCAAAGAAAGATCCTGAACTTTAGGTGCTCCAATATCAATCTTCAAACCTAAATGGTGCATAGAAAAGAAAGGGAGAATTTATCGTATTTATTATCCACAAAGTGTTTGGGGTCAAAATAAAAATGATGGGATGACAAATTCAAAAAAGTCAAGGAAAACTAGGGAAATATTGCACATGAGTTTTTCCCCTTTACCATTCTACACCATGTTTTAACAATCCTGAGCAAGTAGAATTATGGTAACCAGCATTTTCTACTTTTTCAACAGTGTTTTCTGCCTTTTCAAAGACTAATCTTATCATTTCAACAATTTGCTATTTGAGAATGCTTTGAAATTGAAATATCTAAAATAATCCAGACTTTTAATGACCCTGAATGAGTAGACTTTGGAAAACATTTTGGGAAAAGAAGAAAATTCTGGTAATCAGCATTTTCTCCTTTTCCCAATGTTTTCATCCCTTTCAATGACAAATCTTATCATTTGAACGATGACCAACTCTGTCTAAAAAAGCTTTGAAACTGAACAAGTCTAAAAATGTTGCCAACTTATACAGACACTGAGAAAGAAGGCTTTTGAAAACATTATGGGAAAATGAGAAAATGCTGGTAACTAGTATTTTCTTCTTTTCCCACAATGTTTTCTAGCCTTCCAAAAACAAATTTCAATTTTTCAGTCACGTTCATTTTGTTGTCTGCAAATGCTTTGATTTCAAACAAGTTTAAAATGGTGCTGTTTGGTAAAGAGTCAACCCTGAACCACAAAATCCTGAGTTTTAACGACCCTGCGAAGTAGGTCTTTTGAAATCATTGGGGGAAAAGGAAAAAATGCTGGTAACCAGCATTTTCTCCTTTCCCCACAATGCTTTCCAGACTATCTGATTCAAATCCAATCATTAATGCAATATAAATTTTGTCATCTGCAAATGCTTTCAAATTGGACTGGTCTAACATATTGTCGTTTGGGAAAGGTTTAAAAGATTTTATTATGTTCTTATCAGTGAGTTACTGAGATTTTACAGTGAATAACAACACTAGTGATGATAAATATGGTATCATCGCTAGTGACGATATAGTTTAAGAATGTTTGCCGGAACTACGTTTTTCCTATATTGCTAATATTGTACTATTCTTGACAATTATTAGAATGAAATGGTGAATTAGGAATACAATAAATAGAATAATCAACTGGTTGTGTATGATATTAAAAATCTGTCATTCGAATGGGGACTGATGCGGTTAAAAAACTTGTTGTTCGGACTCATTTTTTCAACCGCATCACACCCCATTCCTGAGACAGATTTTTAATATCACACACAACCAGTTGATTATCCTCTATTTTTTAATGCTTTACATCAAATCACTTAGTAACCCAGCAGTTAACTTTAAAAACATCCTTGTAAAATGATATTTCTTGAATTAGGGTTTCACCCTTCACCACATTATTCTGAGTTTTAATGACCCTAAGGAAAAAGACTTTAAAAAATAATGTGGGAAAAGAAGAAGATGCTGATCACCAGCATATTCTCCTTTTCCATCAATGTTTTCTATCCTTTCAAAGAAGTATTCCAACATTTGAGTCACATTCAATTTGTTGTCTGCAAACGCTTTCAATTTGGTTGAGTGTATAATTTTTTCTTTGGTAAAGAGTTAATAAATGCCTCCATGTGAGAGCATGGTGGTAAGAGAAAACATTGCAAAAAAATTGCTCATTTTAGTCATTAGCAGCAATTTCTCCTTCATAGCCAGGATGCCTTGAAAAATGGTCTACCACAACATGAAAAAAGTCACCCAACTGTGGTGTTACGATATAACACTAATCTTTCCCTGGCTTGGTGCTTATAAAACTTTTTTCATGCTCAATTTAGATGAGCATGAAATTTCAAAGCTATATACATGTAACTATAACTTGATACAACTATTAGAGTAAATACCTTACTTTTAATGCAATTTGTTCATTTGATGCTAAAATAAATGTCTATTTTTCAAATTTTTATCTGAAACATCAATGAAATTTAAAACTGAGCACAAACCCAGCCAAACGTGATAGTAATACTGTCTTGAAAAATACTTCATTTATATAAGGAGTGCAACTATCCATTTGTTCCCAGATTTACCATAAATAACAAAAAACACACTTTTGCAGCTACTGGCTTCTTTTTGAGCTACTAGCTGTTTTTCCACACAAACACAATCAAAATTATGTTTGTGGAGAGAGGAATGAATCCTGTCACAATGACTTGCAGCAGTCCTAAAGAAGAGTTCATACCTTTGAAATTACAGTTGTTTATCCCAGTCTGAGATTCCTCGGCAGTTTCTAAAATATGGTAGACCTGAGAAAGAAAAACAGTTCTAATGAATTACAACCCCCCCACACATAACTGTCCTATCATGTAGCTTGACTTCTTTTGAAAACTGTGCAGCAGAAGGAGAAATTGCTTATAACAAGCAATGTCTTGCTTTATCACAATGCTTTCACATGTTTGTTCTCATAAATTGTTGTTTATATTAACACTTTACCAGACAACAAACTTTATGACTCAACCAAATTCAAAGCATTTGCAGATTATAAAACAGATGTAGCTCAATTGATGTTCTGTGTATTTGATACGGTAGAAAACATCGTAAGAAAAGGAGAAAATGCTGATTACCAGCATTTTCTCCTTTTCCCACAATGTTTTCAAAAGGCCTCCAGATTGTGTGGGAAAGAGTTAATCATCCATATTTTTTTTTTTTTTCAAAGAGTTTTAAAGAATTTATCAATACCAACTCCTGAAACTTGTTTCAAATATTTACCCTTTACCACACAATCCTGAGTTTTAACAACTGTGATCAAGAAAGAAGAAAGCCTTTGTGAAACTTGTGGGAAAGGGAGAAAATGCTGGTAACCAGCACAGAAATCATCATTCAATTTACATTTAGTTCATCATCTGGGTATACTCTCAATTTGGTGGAGTCCCAAATATTGTCATGTTGTAAAGAGTTTAACGGTGTTTTACATTGCTTTCAACATAACCTCAGTCATATCAAAACATTTCTGGCAAAATGACACTCACATGAAAATTCTAATGTCTTCAGTGAGGATCAAACCAGGGTTTCCGAGTTGCAAATCCTTCATCTTTAATATTTAGCGAAGCAGGACCCCCCCCCCACAATATATCTGCTTTTGCCAAAGTGAAACATTGTTTGAAAACAACATTCAATAATCAAACACAACATAAACAAGAGTATGACATGTTGTTGTCAATGCTCGGCCGGAGGTGCTTCCAGTGAAAATTCTAAGTCAAAAAATGGGCATAACTGTGTCAAAAATATTCTATTGGTGACCTGCCCTTGTTGTATGGGTTTCACTTTTGATAACAACAACTAGCTGGAGACTGAAGTAAATATTTTTAGCAATGACAGGGACATAATAAAATGTCATCCAGTCCAAATAATGACAGAGATACATGTACTAGAAAATGTCAAAGTTTTTGAAAATTCAAAGTCAAAAAAGGGACATAATTGTGTCAAAAATATTTTGATGGTAACCTGCCCATGGTGTATGGGTTCCCCTTTTGAAAGTTAACAGCTAATCTCAGATTGAAGCAAATATCTTCGGTAATGACAGAGATATTACAAAACGTCAAAGATTTTGCACGACAAAGTTTTTGCAGATGATGCCTGGGCTATGACAATACCATTACCTTGATGTTTTCTTCAAAGATAGCTGAAGTAAAAATAAAATTTTCAGATCAAAGAACAAGTTATATACCTCTATCATTGAAGGTCTATCTTTTTTCTTCTCCTTTGTGCACCTCTCTGCTGTATTAAACAGATCAGTAAAAACTGTCTGAGGGTAGCCAGAATCCAGTTTCTGGTCTTGGAAAGTTTTCTGTCTGCTACATTTAGGGTTCTCCTCCAAACAATTTTCAAGGTAGACAACCTGCAAAAGTAAACGGGATAAGATTTTGATATCCTCTGAGTTCCTTCTAGTCGAAACGAGAAAGCCATTTGCCCTGAAGTGCTCACCTGAGTAAAGTCATCTAAAACTGATAAAGTTGAACACTTCCTTGTTGTGATGATGTAAACACATGAGCGTTAGTGACCTCCATTTTGAACCAATGTGATCAAATTTCAAACTTGTCAAAAATATAATATCATCAATACAAACTTTCTGACCAAGTCTTATGTGTATAAGGCTGTATACATATGGCTTCTACTGTACTTTTCTAAGATTTGTTCCACTGACATACTTTTTGACCCGGTATTACCAAATTTTGAACTTGTACTACATATTATCGTGAGTTTCCTTATGTCATGAAATAAATTTGCAGCAGATGATTCTGAAATTAGCCCTAAAAATATAGATAATATAGATAATCCACATAAATTGACCTTTTAACATACAATCCTGAGTTTTAAAGACCCCAAAGAAAAGGTTTTTAAAGGTTTTTAAAAACATAGTAGGAAAAAGGAGAAAATGCTTGTGACAAATTTCACTTTCTGTCACATTAAATTTGTTGTCTATAAATGCTTTCAATTTGAACAAGTGTAAAATTTTGTCATCTGGTAAAGTTACGGTTAAGTGCATGACTGATTTACAAGCTTGTGGCAAAAGGAGAAATTGAATATTGTGAGCCATTTCTCCTTTGGCTACAATGTTTTAACTTGTGGTCTGCTGCCAAGCCCAAAGAGTCTTCTGCAAGGGCCTATTGGTAATAAGGTAATGTGTTAGAAATAGAAAATCACAAACCAAATTCTTTTCATCTGCTGACCCTTCCCGCCTGCTATCATAGGCTTGCTGGCCAGTCAAACACTCAAAAATTACCTGTGGGGGACAAAAAACACAATAAATTCTTTAATTCTTTATAAAACAATCGCATATCTTAACCATCCTAAGGGGAATTGCTTTTGAAAAAAAATTGGGGAAAAGGAGAAAATGCTGGTGACCAGCATTTTCTCCTTTTACCACAATTTTTTCTACAATTTTGAAGTGTAAGTCAAAACGTTTCTGCCCTATTAGGCTTCTGCAAATGCTTGCATTATGGACAAGTCTTAAAGCCTGCATATGCTTGCACTATGGACAAGTCTTAGTATGTACTTGCATATGGACAAGTCTTAAAGCTTGCAAATGCTTGCATTATGGACAAATGGACAAGTCTTAAAGCTTGCATATGCTTGCAATATGAACAAGTCTAAAGTTTGCTGTCTCATAAAGGTTGATTATTCTTAAAGAAAAGTTCAACAAAAAATAGAAATCCTTTAGCAAACAGTCACACTTGGGGCGTTCAATGCTCATATTGCAAATAACTACTGATTTTCATTTATGTCTGTACACTAAAATTACCACACTAGGCTGATTTCAGATTCACAAAAAAAATATTTCAAATCATTTATATAAGAATAACTATATGGAAAAAAAGATGTCTTTTGTTTGTTTGTTTATGCTGAACATGCCTTCCAACTTTATCTCTGTTATATTGGGGTGGCCAGTGCACCTGTCAATACTTTCCTGGAGTTTCTTTTACCAGGACCTTGCACATCATTATTTCCAAGCCATTGGCTGCCTTCCATCACAGAAATCATGGAAACAAAGTTCAGCAGAGAGATAGAGAGAAATGAATTCTGTCACTCATGATGACTATCCTAAATCCTCAAAAAAATCTTGTTTATGCAGGAAATTAAAACAGTGACCCTGGATTCACCCTTTTCATCACAACATATCAATACAAAATCATACAATTTTTCCATTTTCCATGATATTTTTAAAAACAGTCCTCTTCATGATCATTAAAATTATGGAATCCTTTGATTAAGTTTTAACCCTTTACCACACAATCCCTCCTTTATTGACCCTGAGGAAGAAGGCTTTTGAAAACAGTGTGGGAAAAGGAGAAATTGCAGGTAACCAGCATTTTCTCCTTTATCTGCCATGTTTTCCGCCTAATTAAAAACAATTTTTTCGCAATTTTTAGAATGTCATCTGCAAAATTCAATGCTTTCAGTTTGGACCATTCTAAAATTTTGTCATTTGGCACAGAGTTAAGAAAATATTGCCATAACACTTACCACTCCAAATGCAAATGTGTCTCCTTTCAATGAAGATCCGCTTCCTCTGTTCATTTCAGGTGCAAAGTACGCTCTGTTTTTATGGTCCTGTATACCTGTGTTCTTTTTAGTGATGTGAGTGTATTTCCCTGTAACGTCCCCACCTGTGGCTTGCTGTGCCATACCCAGGTCGCCAATCTTTGCTTCTAAGTGTCTGTCCAGTAATATGTTGGAACTGAAAGAAAAATGAATAACAATGTCTACACCGAAATTTATTTGAACCATAATTCTCTAACACACCATAAAAATTGACAACAGTGACATAAGACTTTTCGAAATTCAAAGCTCTTGCAGATGACAATTAAAATGTGGCTCAAATGATGGACTCTGTCTATGTTTGGGTAGAGAATATTTTTTGAGGAAAGGAGAAAATGCTGGTTACCAGTATTTTCTCCTTTTACAACAATGTTTTCAAAAGGCTTTCTCAGTGTGGTTAAAACTAAGGAGTGTGTGGTAAAGGGTTAAGTGAATTTAAGCAAAAATTTTTTCCGTTATTGAAGACACTGAGGATGAAGATCAAAATGTTCAAAGTAAGCCACATTTTCTCCATTTTCAACAACTTCTCCTCTTTCAGAGAAAGATCCAATAACTAGAGTAACATCGAATTTGTACATCTGCAAATGTATTCAATAGGAACAAGATGTCTGTTTGCAAAACAGTCATCAGTTCACATAATTATAATTATACACACTGCTGTGTGTATACATACAAGATTGTAAACAGTCGCCAATACACAGACTGGGTTATCGATTTTCTTTTCGGCACGCGCATTCAACTTCCGCTTTTTCCCAGTCAACTTCGATGCTTACTACGTCCCGGATAATACGCGAATAAAATGTTGGAGCCACAAGTTGAGCCACATCTGATGATTTTAATTTTTTTTGAGCAAATGGCTCAAGTGGCAAATGGCAGCATGGGCCCTGAATCATCTGGTAGTCACTGTGACCTTGACCTTTCACGGATTAACCTTAAAATTGATAGGGATCATTTACACTCCAAGATGAATATCTGTACAAAATTTGAAGGACCTAGGTCAATTCTGTGTCTAGTTATCATCTGGACAAGGTTAGGTCTAAATATCATTAAGTTGAAGGCCACTGTGACCTTGTCCTTTGATGGATTAATCTCAAAATCGACAGGGATCATCTGCACTCTGAGACGAATGTCTGTGCCAAATTTGACGAACCTAGGTCAATTCTGTGTCTAGTTATCATCCAGACAAGGTTTGGTCTATATATCAACATGTTGACGGTCACTATGACCTTGACCTTTGACTGATTGACCTCAAAATCAAGAGGGATCATCTGCACTCCAAGACGAATGTCTGTGCCAAATTTGACGAACCTAGGTCAATTCTGTGTCTAGTTATCATCTGAACAAGGTTTGGTCTATATATCAACATGTTGACGGTCACTGTGACCTTGACCTTTGACCGATTGACCTCAAAATCAATAGGGATCATCTACACTCCGAGATGCATGTCTGTGCCAAATTTGACAAACCTAGGTCAATTCTGTGTCTAGTTATCATCCGGACAAGGTTTGGTCTATATAGCAACATGTTGACGGTCACTGTGACCTTGACCTTTGACCGATTGACCTCAAAATCAATACGGATCATCTACACCCCAAGACGCATGTCTGTGCCAAATTTGATGATCCTAGGTCAATTCTGTGTCTAGTTATCATCCGGACAAAGTAAGGTCTACCGACTGACCGACGGATGGACCGATCGACCGACCGACGGACCGACTGACATTAGCAAAGCAATATACCCCCACTTCGTTGAAGGGGGGCATAATTAGCCTAGCTAAATTCTATGTTGAAAAGAGGTACTACTGTGTCAAAAATATCTTGACAATTACCTGCCTTTGTAATATAAATTCCCTTTTGACAGTTAACAAGTAGTCCAAATTTGAACCAAATTTCTTTGTAAAGACAGAGGCATTATAAATGTCAAACTATTTGCATGACCACCAACTTGATGATAGGGCTATGACAAGACCATGACGTTTTCTGCAAAAACAGCTGTGCTAAAAATATGAAACAAAATGTCTAAATGTAAAAACATTTTTTGACATGTTCAACTCTATACCTTTTGATATCTCCATGTATGACAGGTTTGGGGTCCACACTATGAAGAAACTGTAAACCACATGCAGCACCTCGCAGTATGATCAATCTTTGTGCCCAAGTTAGAACATGCTTACCTCCACCCTGAAATAACATAAAAAAATATTTGATCCATGCTCTGTGAAAAAGGCGGTTTTAAGCATTTGCAAAAAGTATCAACCCTGGTAAGCCTGCACAGTCCCCACAGGCTGACCTGGGTTGAAACATTTTGCTTTCAGTAAATTTTATGCATGTCCAAGGAACATCCTAACTCATAATTCAGTCGCAACGTCTAAAATTTTTATTGTCAATTGATTCCCAGTTTTGACAAAGACTCTCGCAAACATTATGGGAAAGGGAGAAAATGCCGGTAACCAGCATTTTCTCCTTCTCTCACAATTATTCCTACCTTTGAAACACCAATTTCAATTTTTGTGTCAATTTTATTTTGGTGTCAGCAAACACTTTCATTTTGCACAAGTCCAAAATTTCGTTTTCTGGTAAAGAGTAAAAAAGAGTTGAAAATAGACATATACCTTGTGTAAACAGTCCTCCAATGATCCATTGTGCATATACTGGTACACAAGACATATTTCATCACCATCCAGGGCATATGCATATAGACTTACAATATTCTCATGGCGATATCTGAAAATTCCACATACTGATATTATAGTTCATCTGCCATTTGAACAGCAATTTGTTAAACAAGAGCACCACATGCAGATGCTAACGCTCTGCTGCAGATACTTGATTTTCAGTGGAAATTCAAAGTTGAAAAAGGGGTATAACTGTGTCAAAAATACTTTGATGGTTACCTGCCCTTGTTGTAAGGATTCCCCTTTTGATAATTAACAACATGTCAAAGTTTGAAGTAAATATATTCTGTAACGATAGAGATAAAGCATCAAAGTTTTTGTATGATGACGTAGATGGCACAGACAATGATGCCAGGGCTACAACAATACCTCGATGTTTTCGCCAACTTAATGTATTTTGGAGTTGTTAAATATTCATACAGATATTTTTCTTTTCTTAGTAATACATTGTTGATTGAGTGATTGAATGGTAGATCTATGTTACGCTGCTTTCAACTTTATTTCAGTCATATCAGTGCAACAGCTCATCCATTCATGCAAGTCCAAGGTTTCACCAGTGCAAGGCTAGAACTCTGAAGTGACACTCCTAGGAAAGACATAGTGAGTCCTTTGAGTCTCAAACCTAAGGCCTACAGGTTACAATTCCTACACTTAACCACTGAGCTATGCAGAAATCTTCACAGAAACCTTATCCTAAAACCAAAAATTTGCAACATCTCCATAATATCATTCATTCAAAGGGAAACTTTTAAAAAATATTTTTTGATCTTTGGAAATTGAACTCTTGCTACCTTATTATTGACTCTGCTGCTTTTGACAAAAACATCAAGTATTGTCATCCCTCTGTCATTGTCTGCATCATCAGCATTGTCTAGGTCAAGCAAAAACTTTCATATTGTTTCATATCTCCGTCATAACTAAACATATTTACTTCTAATTTGGGCCAGCCGTTAAGGATCAAATGGGAAACCTGAACTAGAAGGGCAGGTAACTGTAAAATATTTCTGACACAGTTATGCCCCCTTTTTCAAATATAAACAAGAGTTTTCATTGCAAGGAAGCAACTGCAGTCAAGCGATGGCACTCATATGTGAAGCTTTTGTTACATTTAGTTATTGTAACAGTTATCGTAACCTTCATTTGAAAATGTTTGTGTCCTGCTTTAGCAAAAGGGGGCTAAATGCATCTCTCTAACAAATTATACCAGGCAAGTCATCACATAATTATGGATCCATAAAATCTATTTTGTCCAACAACTGGCTGAATCCTGAGGTTAACTGGTCCTTGGAAATGCAGAAAATTCACCAAAAGCAAACTGCACAGACTGATCTGTGTTAATACTTTTTTGCAGATGCATTAAACCCCTTTTCAGAGAGCATTGCTTGTTTATATGTATGTAATTTGTGATACTGTCATCTACAGTATGAACACAGTATACACACACACTAAATCAAGAGTGCCATATTCATACAGTGTTGTCACACTGGATCAGAATGTACATGTTTCTCTTGGGTTACTCAAATCTATTTACGTCCCAGTAGCAGCCAAAAGTAAACAATAGGTTTTTAAAATGCATCTTAATTTAAATCATACCATTTAAAAATATGGAAATTATTGTGAAGATGACAATCTGTTATTGTATAGTCAGTCCAAGTGTTAGTCACTGGTAGGAAAATGAGCTTGAAAATCAGGTAAAAAGTAAGTAAAAGATAGAGTGACCTGGCAACTTTTGACCTAGTATTAGAATTCATTTTCTTGCCAGAAATTAATGCTTGAACTAACTGTACAATAACAAACTGCCATCTCAATGATAATTTTCATACTTTTAAATGCTATTATTTAAATTCAGTTGCATTTTAACCCCCCTCCCCTTTTTTTTTTACTTTTGGCTGCTATTGGGCCTTTAAATATTTTAGCCCGCCAGGGTAGCTCAATGGTTAGCGTATCGGACTCGTGACCTGGTGGTTGTGAGTTTGATACCCGGTTGAGGCTAACTTTCTTTCCGGCGTTTTTTGCTTCTCACCTCTGATGCATGTGAGAAAGAATTCAGTGGCTTGGAAAGAAAGTTGTGTTAGTACTGGTATGAGAAAACCAAGAAACACATGTGTGAGTGCACTGACCACCCTGATATGACTTAAGCTGTTAAAACAGCGTTAAACTACAATTCAATCAATTAAACACTTTACTTGCCTGCTCAAAGACTTGAGCTCAGCAGCCAGATGGCCGGTTGTATCACTGTTCAGACTAGAATTTGATCTCTGCAATGTGTAAACATCCCGCATTTTAATAATGGTAAAGAAGTCTGTGGCAAAAGGGAAATTCTAACATGGCACGTGAATTCGGCTCTATAAACACAGTGCAATGAAAGCATGGCAAAATCTACGTCATTCTATATAGAGTGACATCATTCTGTATACGGTAAGTAAGTTATTCAATGGAATATAATCTGCATCTGCGTTTTACTCTAAGTATGAACTTTTTTTCCTTTCAGTAAGGGTTGGTCATGTTAGAATCGAAATAATCTTCATTCTATCGTGGTTTATCGTTCAATAAACCAAGTTGTGAGTTATGAGGCGCAATGAATAAACTACTCAGGCTATCGCCCTCGTGGATTATTTATTGTGCCTCATAACTCACAGCCATGGTTTATTGAACCATAAACCACGATAGAAAGAAGATTATTTCTTAAATAGGAGTCAAGTCCATGGGGCTCCCCACAGAGAAATTGCGTTTCCCTGGCATGCCAGAGTATAGCAATAAATGTTGGTAGCATATTACCCAATCAGATTACAATAAATTTCTTTCTGTATAATAACACTAAGTCTTGAAGTAGGTGTAATGCTTTTAGAATTGTATGAAGTGTATGAGAAAACTAACAGGGACCCAATTCCTAAGTTTTTCCTTAACCCTTTCCCACACAACGAAAGTTTGGACCCATCCAAATTGAAAGCATTTGCAGGCGACAATAGAGATGTATCTCAAATGATGAGACTTACTTTTTGAAGGATAGAAAACATCGTAGGAAAAGGAGAAAATGCTAGTACCAGCATTTTCTTCTTTTCCCACAATGTTTTCAAAAGCGTTCATCCTCATTAAAACAAGGGATTGTTTGGTAATGGGTTAAATTCAAGTTTCTAACCAATACTATGCATAAAATCTTACTTTAAGAAAAATGCTGCATTATTTCAAGCAGCATTCTAAAAAAATTTTCATATATGAATTTTAAAATCAGAGAAAAAGTAATTACCTGAAAAAGTTTTTTAATTGCATAATCTGTATTTTTCACTTTACCCCTGTACACCATTCCGTACTTTCCTTGCCCTATCAGATGATGTGCGGAAAACCCATCAGTGGCTTGACTCAGTTCCTTATATGTGTAGTGAGGAATGGCTATCAATGCCCGAGCCATTTCCTGTTCGGAGTAACTCAGTTGAGATAGTTCTAGATTGCTTGAAGAGTTGTATTCTTCCACGACTGATTTAACTCGTTCGATTGATCTCCCAGAAGATGCAGCTGCCCCAAGGTTACCCTACAATTATGGTTAAATCTCATGTAATATAGGCTTTAATTCTACAGTTATAGAACTGAAACACTATTGACTAAGCCTCGTAAAAATATGGATTATTCATCAATAATTAAGGTTAAATACACAAATCCATGTAAAAATAGTGCAGTAAAAGGATAAATTACTCAATTGAGTAATGATTTCTTTATACACAATGTCATTACTCTTTACCAAACGATCCCTGGTTTTAACAACCCTTGGAGAGACGCCTTTTGAAAACATTGTGGGAAAAGGAGAAAATGCTGGTAACCAGCATTTTCTCCTTTTCCCACAATGTTTTCTACTCTATCAAGGACAAATTCTGCCATTTGAGCCATCTTTAATTTGTCGTCTGCAACTCCTTTTAATTTGGACTAGTCTAAAATTTTGTCGTTTGGTAAAGAGTTCACTCTATACAACACAACAAAAATGTAGACTTGTCCAAATTAAAAGCATTTGCAGATGAAAATTTAAATGTGGTTTTAAATGATAGTATTTGTCTGTGAAATGGTACAAAATATTGTGGGAGAAGAAAAAATGCTGGTTATCAGCATTTTCTCCTTTTCCCACAATGTTTTCAAAATTTTTTTCCTCAAGGTCATTGAGACCCAGGATTGTGTCGGAAAGGGTTAAACAAGGTGCAAAGATAGATTTCTCCATTGGCCACAATATTGACAAATATTTTCTCCTTTTCCAACATTTTTTTCAAAAGCTTTGTTTATGATCAGTGACCACACAATAAGAGCATTCTCAGTCTCAGTCTCCAAGATTTTCTAAATTTGAAAGTAACACATCCCCTGATTGGCTAAACCAATGGTTTAGCCAATTAGAAGTTGTGTTACTGTCAAATTTAGAAAATTCTGGAGAATAAGTCTAAGAACATTCTTAAAAATGGTTGGTAAATACGGACCCAGGTTCAGAGCTAGAAGATTTAAAAACGTACTGGACCGCTAGCAGGACCGTCTGTGTGAATAACTTGCATCATGACGGATGAGGAGCCAACACCAGTTATACCCAGCAACTTCTGTTTGTCCTTCACTGATGGTTTTGCTGGTTTAGTGTCCGAGGTGTTTAGATTTACATCTACATTGCTGTAAGATGTTTGTCCAGAATTTTTCTTCATCTTCATAGGGATCGGAAGTTTTCCTGCAAATATCACAGACGAAACTAGAGCTGTCACTAGTACTGAATGTGACTTAATACCCCAGCCAGCGCTTTCACAGAAACAGGCAATTTAACAAAAAATTTTCTAAGTTCAAGGGGAGATTACCCTTGAATCATAGGGAGTAGATGATTGAAAACTGCGTCTTGCACAACTTCAGTATATGATCAATGTATCAACAAACTTTCAATACAATAGCAGCAAAACTGTAGGAGGAGTTCGCGACACAAAATTACTAGTATTTTGTACACAGACAGACACATGGACCGACACACGGACGCAAGGACAGACGGACGAAAACATTCATTTTGCGGGGGTATAAAAATAAAATACAAATATGTGCCCACATTTATTATTGTATTGTGTATTGTTATAAGTATTGTAATCTCTAAACCCTTTACCACACAGCAAAATTTTAGACCTATCCAAATTGAAAGCATTTGCAGATGACAATTACATAGTGGCTCAAATGAAGCAATTTTTTTTTTTTTTGATAGGGTAGAAAACTTTGTGGGAAAAGGAGAAAATGCTGGTAACCAGCATTTTCTCCTTTTCCCACACTGTTTTCATTAGGCTTGTTCCTCAGGGTCGTTAAAAGTAGTCATTCTGTGGTAAAGGGTTAAGGACCTTTGCAAATTGTATGCATTGTTTGTATATAGTGTTTAACACTGTTTTTATAACATCATTCTAGTTATACTATGGCTGCCTGTGCAACTATCAATATTTTCCTAGAGTTTCCTGTACCAGTAATTTACACCATGTTTTTCCAAAGCTACTAGCATAGTCAAAACAATATATATATTTTAGCAGGAAGTCTGGAATGAGTCCTGTCCCAATGAGACCTTGCAAAAAAAAAGCAAATCTGGACAAACTTCATTCATAGTTTGACCTTGTTGCAGTCTGACCTCTAATACTAAATCAGCCAATTAACACATAACCACAAGCTGTTCACACTTTCATCTTGCAGCAGTCTACTTATGAAAATGTGATCGCAAAAGGAGGAATCATTAGTTACCACTTTTTTTTTCTTTTCAGCCGTTATGTTTTCACATCTGCGCATGTACTGAACCATGAATTGTCCAATATTTCCAAGAATGCTCAGAAACTTTGTTTAGCCAAACAATCCCCATTTTCAATAACCCTGAGGAAGATGGCTTGGAAAAACATTGCGGGAAAACGAGAAAATGCTGGTTTCAAGCATTTTTTCCTTTACCCACAATGTTTTCCACCCTATCAAAGAGAAATATGCTGATTGGAATTACATTTACAAGGGCTGTTGAAATGTGAATGCATCTAAGCACATAACAAGAGCACTGCATGCTGATGCAAACACTTAGCAGCAGTTGCTTTTAGAAATAGATTGATTTTCGGTGAAAACTCTTAGTTGAGAGAGGGAAATATCTGTGTCAAAACTATTTTGATGATTACCTACCCCTTGTATTGGTACTCCTTTTGATATATAACTAGTCTCAGTTTGAAGTAAATATTTTCATTAATGACAGAGGTATTACAAAATGTCAAAGGTTTTGGACCACGACAGTGGCGCAGGAAACCACATGGGTATTCCAATACCTTGGCATTTTCTTTGAAAACAGCCCAGCTAAAAAATGTATCTTTAATAGATTTCAATAGAAGTAAAGGTCATCTACTTCTGTATGAAAGTCACCTACCTGAGACAGGCATACTGGGACTAGAGGAGACACTCAAGTTATCATCCTTTGACATAATACTACTGTTATCCTCTCTGTCAAGTGACAGACTATGTTTTTCCTTCCTCTGCTGCTCACCAATCTTCACTGTAGTTTTTGAACAAAAAGAAAACCCAGAATAGTCCATTGATTTAAATCTACAGACAACATTTTTGTTCTTTCATCTTGCCACAGTGACTTCCAGTTTCCAGCAGACTACCTTTAACTCTTCACCAGACTGCAAAATTTAAGACTTGTCCCAATTGAAGGCTTTTGCAGACAACAAATGTGACTCAAAAATAGAAATATGTCTTTGAAAGGGCAGAAAGCATTGTGGGAAAAGGAGAAAATGCTGGTTACCAGCATTTTCTCCTTTTCCCACTATGTTTTCAAAAGCTTTCCTTCTTGGGGGTCGTTAAAAGTCTGCATTGTGTGGTAAAGGGTTAAAAACAAGATACTCCCTGCTTACCTGGAGTATCTTGTATCAGTGCTCTACACAACGATCTTTCTAAGTCACTCGCTGCTTTCCTAAACAAATAATACTGAAACAATGTATGAGAGGAATAAATTCTGTTGCAATGACTATAATCAGTCCTTCAAAAGCAAAGCTTGGAAAGCTAATCATCAAACCCTGTATTTCAAGCCACTTTTCTTTCTTTACCAATTAAGCTAGGAGCAAAGCTGGGTCCTTTTTGAACTTATCGAAATGTGGAAGGGGAGGTTGGAGAGGGGAGGGCAAAACCCCACTCCTCCGGGAAGAAAGCAAATTTAGGTATTCTTGAATTTCAAAAATTTGCTTTGTCGGTACAGAATTTTAATCTTTTACAAGGAAAAAACAGCATAATTTTTAATGTTGTTGTGTTGAAGGGTCCAACATTTAGTACATGATTATTTTTTTTTGTTATTTTCTTTAATAAAAAGCATGCATAGAAATTTCGATGTTAGGCATTTGCATACCTGCCTTTTCCTGGCTACGTCATTGTGAGCTTAACCCTTTACCACACAATTCCAACTTTTAACAACCACAAGAAAGATGCCTTTTGAAAACATTTCGGGAAAAGGAGAAAATGCTGGTAAACAGCATTTTCTCCTTTTCCCATGATGTTTTCTACCACATCAAAGACAAAGTTCATCATTTGAGAATCATTTACGTTGTCACCTGCAAATGCTTTCAATTTGGACAAGTATATAATTTTGTCGTTTGGTAAAGAGTTAAGGAGTTATGGCAAGGGCAGAAAAAGAGGGAAGGATAGTCAATGATAGTGATAATAATGATCTCTGAAAAGTCTTACTTATCGGCTCTAAGAGTCTCAAACACTGTGTTTTATTGAGTAAGTGTAGCTTGTCATACAGATCTCTCACTGTGGCACCCCTAGTTCCCCAATCCCAAAGCAGTTTCTTTGTGGGACTACCATCTGGGCGCCTGGTTTCCAGCTCAAAGGTCTGTATTTGACTTGTAGAGTAACCAATTGCACCAGCTGAAATGAGCGGGAGAATCATAATGTAGTAAAGTTTGCAATCCGAGACCACCAGAGGCAGAACAGTCTTTTACTGCATATGTTCTTCTCATACACTTATTTGATTTAGATGAGCCATGCTCTACGAAGAGTTCTTAATGCATCTGCAAAAAGTATCGACTCATGTCAGCCTGCGCAGTCCGCGCAGGCTGACATGGGCCGAAACTTTCTGCCATTCTTTAAATTTTCTGCATGTCAAAGGATCATTATACCTCATGATTTTGTCAGTTGTTTAGCAAAATGGATATTATGGATCCATGATCATGTAATGACTTACTTGGTATAATGCAATACGGAGATGCACAATGTTTTCCACCCTTCCACTGAAATGTCATCATATGAGCCACATTTAATTTGCTGTCTGCAAGTGCTTTGAATTTGGACCAATCTAGAATTTTTTGTTTGGTGAAGAGTTAAGTAGAGTTTTTTTTTTTTACTTTTTGGTCAATAGCGGCCCAAACATTGAAATAACAAGGCAGTTTTATTCAGAATATCTCAAACAATATTAGACAGTTCAGATCCAAGATCAGAATGCATAGGATAGGCAGACTGATCTTGCTCTGCACTGTCCACAGAAGTTCTTACAGTTTTGTGGAAATAAGTATTTATGAATGTGTAAGAAACTGTTCCAGGAAACCATGACCTAGAAAGATTATAAATAAATGACTAATCTATTCAAATAAAACATGTTTGAAAAATAAGCTTCCTGTTCCCAAAGTTTACCATTGTTCCATTTGGTAGAGAATGAACACAATATGTGAACTTTCAAACAAGCAGTCCTCAATCTTTACAAATATGAATGGTAATACTTTTGAAACAACATGAGAAAAGGAGAAAATGCTGATAACCTGCATAATTATTCTCATTTTTACATAATCTTTTCTAAGCTTTTGATGACAAATCCCAGCATTATCTGAGTTTTGTTGTCTGATAAAGAGTTAATCGGGACTTGACTGATTGTACAACATTGACTTAACCGTTTTACCACATGACAAATTTTAGACTTGTTGTAATTGAAACTACTTGCCGACAAAAGTATAAATGTGGATCTACTGATTGGACATGTCTTTAAAAAGTTGAAAACATTGTGGAAAAAAGAGAAAATGCTAGTTACCAGCATTTTCTCCTTTTCCCAATAATGTTTTCTAATGCCTTTTTCTGGGTTGTTAAAACATCTACTTTCAGTTTTAGTAGAATACCCCAACCTTGTTTTTGTCACTACCGTATATACAGTCCTACACATGTACATACAGTCCTAAATGTTATACCAGCAGCAAAACCACATCAGATTGATGGATCAAATTACTATTCCTTACTAAGTAATAAAATAACTGTAGTTAGTGTTACTGTTTTCCCGCTTGGCAGAACAACTTCAGCTTTCCTCACCCTTGCTAGCTCCACTTACTAATCACATATACATGTAAATGCATTACATGTAATGCAAATTTTACTTTTCATTACACCATATCATAGTTTGATACTGTTCTACACATCCGCTGCTCAGGGTTCTGAGTCCTTTGATTTAATTTTAAGTTTTGATAGTACATGTATAATGCTTGAGACCGATGATTTTGGTACCTCATGATGGTAGGCGACCGTGAGCCCAGTGGCAAGAACACAACTGACTAACAAATCAAGGATTTTGACTTCAAATCCCACCTTGGCTATAATCTATTTCAGATTAGTGATTAGTCATTGTTACGAGATTCATTCTTCTCTCTCAACAATAGATCTATATTGTTTTGACTTTATGTGGGAAACCAGTAAGTGGCTTGCAGTGTTACACTTGAGCAATGTACCGGTAAAAGAAAACCAAATATGTGTGGTGGGTGCACTGGTTGCAAATATAGCTGTGATGATATAGAAACTCAACAAAAAGTCAGTTAAGGTTTTACACAATTCCTAGTTGAGTAGACCCTGAGAAAGAAAGCTTTTGAAAACTTTGTCATAAGTGGAAAATATGCCAGTATAAGTATTTTCTCCTTTTCCCACAGTATTTTCTAACCATTCAAAAACAAAAATAATCATTTGAGCAATACTGAATTTGCAAGGGCATAATGCCCGTCACACACAATATGCAAGTGCGTATGAAAAAATTCCACAAACTAAAGTATTGATTGATTGTATGGTGTTTAACGCCGTTTTCAACATTATTTCAGTTATATCGCGGCGGCCAGTGCACCTATCCATGCTTTGCTAGAGTCTCCTAGAAATACAAAATTGGACACACTTTTTACTTTGCAAATTGGGTACAAAATAAAGGCTCCCTACCTATGTTTTGCATAGCTCTGGGAGCTTTTATTAGGAGAAATACGGTAGATGGGTTAACTCTTTACCACACAATCCTGAGTTTTAACGACCCAGTGCAAGAAGCCTCTTGAAAACATTGTGGGAAAAGGAGAAAATGCTGGTTACAAGCATTTTCTCCTTTTCCCACAATGTTTTCTACCACATTTAAGGAAGAAATCATCATTTGAGCTACATTTATTTTGTCGTCTGCAAATGCTTTCAATTTGGCCTAGTCCAAAATTTTGTAGTTTGGTAAAGGGTTATATTGATGCACTGATGACAAGGGAATTTGTCTATGCTTTACAACATATGCCATCCTCTCCCTCCCTAATCGGAGCTTTGTGCCTCACTGTGCACATAAATATTTTAATCTTGGCTACGTCTATGATTTGTCATCTGCAAACACATTCAGTTTGAACAACTCCATCTTCACAAGCCAAGGTGACGATCACTGCGTAGATCTACGAAGTGATCGTCACCTTGGCTTGCGAAGATTGGACAACTCTAAAATTTTGTTGTCTGTGAAAGCTAAGGTTCAGAATATGTGTCTGTAAAGGATTAAACCTCAAAAGCCAAAGATCAGAAACCACAAATTCAAAATGATATACATTTATGCCAAAAAAGTACGACAATGACAAACATGAAGTTGCTATGATATAGGTATGACAAACTGGGAAAATTGCTCTTTTTGCCACATCATTTCTATTCTCAAAGTCATCTAGTATTCTAATTTCTACGCGGATGTAAAGACTGGTGCATATGTGGAAATAAGAACAAAGTTGAAGTAAATATATACATGTAATGCAGTATTTGTCGCAGTATTTGTTGAGAAAGTGAGTGGGCTGATACACCCTTATCTCTGCACAGCTAAATTAGACTTGGCTGTATTGAAACTAGTGATTGATTGAATGGTGTTTATCACCGCATTCAACATTATTTAAATCTTTACCAAACGTCAAAATTTGGGACTGGACCAAATTGAAAGCACTTGCAGACAACAAATTACAAACAGCTAAAATGATAATTTCTGTCTTTGATCGGGTATAAAACATTGTTGAAAAAGGAGAAAATGCTGTTTCCAGCATTTTCTCCTTTTCTAACAGTGTTTTCAAAAGCCTTCTCTTTTAAGGTCGATAAAAGTCTGGATCATACGGTAAAGAGTTCGGGTGACAGCTCACATATTCAAGTATTTCCTGTGTTTCACCAGTACTAGGCTAGGGAACTGAAGTATCTTGCTCAAGGACATGCCGACAAAATACCAAGTGGATCCAGTGCCAGAAAGAAATATCTGTACTATTTGAGCCATGCTCTGGCAAAATGGGGTTTAATGCATCTCTATGATGCATCAGGCTATACCAAGCAAGTCATCACATAATCATGGATCCATAAATTCCAATTTGTCTAACAACCAACTAAATTATATGGTAGAATGGTCCTTGGACATGCAAAAAATTTATCCAATGCAAAAAGTTTCAATACAGGTCAGCCTGCTCGGATTGCGCAGGCTGACTTGGGTTGATACTTTTTGCAGATGCATTTAAGCCCCTTTTCTCAGAGCATGGCGTGTTTACTTTATAACATTAATGAGTATGAAGTGCATGCACCAATTTGCATAATATTTAGCAAATGCCTAATGGTTTCCTTCTATTGTTGTCTATTCTTGTCACAGTTTCCTTCAATCTTAACCAAACAGCAAATTTTAGAATGGTCCAAATTGAAAGCATTTGCAGACAACAAACTAAGGTATGGCTGAAATAATAGAAAGTCTTACAGAAAAAATTGTAGGAAAAAATGTGGGTAACCAGCATTTTCTCCTTTTTCCATGATGTTTTTAAAAAGCTTTTTATTTAGGGTTGTCTAACCCTTTACCACACAATCGAGAGATTTCACGACCTTAAAGAAATAGCCTTTGGAAATTATTGTGGGAAAAGGAGAAAATGCTGGTAACCAGCATTTTTTCTGCTCTCTGCAATGTTTTCTACCCTTCCTGAAACAAATTTCAATTTTTGAGTCACATTTATTTTGTCGTCTGCAAAAGCTTCCAATTTTGACTAGTCTAAAATTTTGTCCTTCTATAAAGACTTAAACATGGATTGTTCGGTAAAATTCAAAATATCAAAGAGAAAATCTCAAACTGACAATCCTGTCCGTGAAGAGCTCAGCCAATTGTTTACTGTTTGGCGTACAAAGTTTACACAGGTAACATTTTGAACTACATATAATCGTAATCTGCTATTTAAATATCTGATACAGATGACAGTTCATAATTGAGTACTTTTGCCTTTACGTCCCATTTCCATATATATATACAACCAGATTTTCATGTCCAGTGTTGTACTCAAGAAAAAAACTCTTACTGTAACTTAGATTGGTTTTCATTAGGATCCTACAGTGCTTAACCCTTTACCATGTATCCAAAGTTTTAACCATCCTGCAGGAAAAGGCTTTTGAAAACATTTTGGAAAAAGGAGAAAATGCTGGTAAGCACTTTTTTCTACCCTTACAACAATATTTTCTACCCTGTCAAACCACTTTGGTTCATTTGTGTCTCTTTCAAATTTTTCGTCTGTAGATGCTTTCAATTTGGAAGAGTCAAGAAGTCAAAATTTGGTAAAGAGTAAAACTTGAATATTGAGGTATAATCTTTCCCGAACAACAATATTTTAGGTTGTCAAACTTGAAAGCATTTGTGGATGGCAAGTTAAATTATGCTCTATTCTATCCAAGATTTGTCTTTGAATGAGTAGAAAACATATTGGGAAAAGAAAGTGCTGGTTACTCGCATTTTCTCCTTTTCCCAGAATGTTTTAATCCCTTACCATACAGTCCCGAGTTTTAACGACCCTGAGGAAAGAGGCTTTTAAAAACATTGTGGGAAAAGGAGAAAATGCTGGTAACCAGCATTTTCTCCCTTTCCATAATGTTTTCTACTTCGTCAAAAACAAATCTAATCATCCAAGTCATGGTTTCTTTCTGGACTACAAAATTAATGCTTTCAACACAAATGATTCTAAAATATAGTTGTGTGGTAAACGGTTAAAAAGCTTTCATCTTAAGGTACATCAAAACTATAGATTTTTTATATACTTTGAAGACGGTATTGTGATACTTGTTCATAAACAAAAAATCCAATGTGTATAATTATGTATATTTAGCAATGTAGTTTATTGTTTTAGATTAACAGAAGTTACAATTTATATATTTCTACCATAGAACCTTTTGGTTTTACCCTTATCTAGTAACAAAATGTCACAGTCATACTATAAATCACAACACGAGTCTAGAGAATATCATTTATCAAAGGTATACTAAACAGTAACTGAAAGCTTACAGAGAATTTCCCTTCGTTTACAATGTTATCTTGTTAACCCATTTATACAATATGGTCTGCACACATAATCACTGACTAAGACAAGGAACCTATGATATCCAAGAAGAAAACTGAGATTATAAGACAGGATTTGGTAGGGGTATGGGGGTAGGGGGTAATAAACCTTTAACCAAACAATCCCTTGTTTCGAAGATCCTAAGGAAAGCGGCTTTTGAAAACATTGTGGGTATAAAGGAAAAAGATGCTTGAAGTTGAACCATGCAGTTTCTCTTCCTTCCCCAATGTTTGATATGCGTCAAAAGATAAATCCAATCATTACAGCCACATGGATTTTCCATGTTTTTCACTTAAAATTAGAGGAATATGGATGTGACAATTTTTTACATTGGGAAATTTGTGTGATGCCATTTTTATCTGGAAACTGAAAGTAGCATGCTCTTGAAATATACTGCCTGTGCCTAT